>CAJHZI010000898.1:272500-515000 GCA_905160935.1 Enchytraeus crypticus | reverse complement strand
CGGTCTCCTATCTTATAGTCAGCATAGGCCTCCTCCCCTCCCGACCCTGCTTCTGAGCCTATCAATCAATCAATCAATCAATTAATCAATCAATCAATTCAACAAACAATCAATTAATCAATCAATCATCAATCAAACAGTCAATCAATCAATCAATTCATCAATCAATCAATCAATCCATTAATCAATTCATCAATTAATCTATCAGTAAATCAATCCATAACCAATCAATCAACAAATTCTTCAATCAATCAGTCAATCATCAATCAATCTATAAATCAATTAATCAATAATTCTATCAATCAATCAGTACTGAGCTGAAAAATGCGGGATCCTAAAAATAAGGAAACATAGAAAAATGTAAGTTTTAAATTCAACATTAATAACTTGTCAACGGTTAAACAAGCAAACAAGGGTACATTATGTTGTATTTGACAAGTCATGCAATTAATGTTTTACAAGTAACAACATTTAGAGTTTATTTCACACAAGTCAATAACTTTGGGATACTACACTTCAGCAACTGAGTGAAAGGAAAACAGGAAACTATAGAGTCTCACAATCAAACAAATTAAGGGTGACTTTCAACTATTAGTGTTAAATAAATAAACTCATCTAACAATATTGAGTGAAATTCCTAAGAAAAAACAACAGGAGCTTATATATAAAAATAATCCACAGATAATCTGGGGAGAATTAATCAGAACACAAAAAAAACTCAAAAATAAATAAAGCAGTAGCTTCAGAAACATATAGAATATCATTCAGTCAATCTATTTTACAAAAGACTGAAGAAAAAAGCATTTATTTAATTTATTTCTACTACACCTATCTATTGAACTAGGGCCAGTATCAGCTGATAGGAAATAAGGTATGAGAGGAAAAATTCTGTTAGCAGTGTTAACAGCCAAAAAGTGTAATATAGTAATCTATAGTAAACACTTGGTAACTTTAATAGATCAGCAATCAATCACTCAACGTCATTTGAGTCCATTTCATAAACTTGTAGAGACATAAGGGCCGTCCCATAGGTAAGACATAAGAGTCTGTTAACATTTAAACTACTGAGAATGATAAATGTTAAAGTATTAACAGTAATGTACTACCTCACATCTCCACCTGAACGAGGAAATGAACGGTAACACTTTTATATTAATAATAATTAAAAGTAAAAATACTGTCAAAGTTAGAATCCTGCCTAAACTAGGCAACAGTACAAATAATACTAAATAATTGACCATAGAGTACTAGAGACAACTAATAGAGTACTCTAGTTGTTCATAGAGTACTAGAGACAACTTATAGAGTACTTTGGTTGTCCCTAGAGTACTAGAGACCACTCATAGAGTACTTTGGTTGCCCCTAGAATACTAGAGACAACTTATAGAGTACTCTAGTTGTCCCTAGAGTACTAGAGACCACTTATAGGGTACTCTGTAAGTGATCCCCAGAATACATATAAAGTACTCTAACAATTGTTACTAGAGACAGCATATTTAATTAATTTATTCTAATTCATCTTATTTAATTGTTACTAGAGACAGCTTACAGAGCTGGTATCTCTAGCTAAACCATACACGGGTTACAGTGGAATACCAATGAGATGAATTAATGAGTTTACCGTGGGCGGAGTTAGAGAGCAGCTGCTTTGCATATTGATGAGCTCTGCTGGCTGACAGCCCAGCTGCTCTAGCGCTCTTCTCTAGTGCAGCTTCACAAAACAACAGCAGTTACATCAGCTACTGACAGCAGAGACAAGTAAACAAAGTGTGCACTTACCTCAGAGTCTTTACACATTTGCCGCTAATAGTGCAACTGCACTGTATGCTATTACCCCACCTCAGGGTTTGCTTTGATTATAGTTACAGACGATTACGATTTTCTAGTACGATATGTTGACATCATCAGTTCAACTGGGTTCAATCTGAAGCAACGGTGGCTTAAAGGTTGAGATGCTAAACTTTAGATCATGGGTTCAGAGTTCAACTCTGGATCGAGTGACTTTTATTTTTTAAAGTTTTAATCAATTTTATTAGTTTCATAGGAATATGGTTAGGGTAAAGGGTAGGGATTAAGGAATGCTAATTTTTAGGAATAATTGGTTGGGAATAATTAGTTTGGAATAGAACCCTGCCAGGTGGGGTAATAGCACAAACTTCTGTTGCGCTATTAACGGCAAGACTTTACACTTGCAAAAACCTGCCAGTAATAAAGAGCACAGCCTCTGACAGTGGCTTATAATACATATGCTGGCCACACACTCAGGATTAAATAAAGATTAACTCAACAACGAGTAAGCAATTAGTATGACAAACAGAAGAAAATGAAAGAACTAAATATATACATGTGTTGAATAAATAGTAATGAAAATGAGATAAAGTGTTATCTCAAGGCAACAAATTCCCCTCTACATACAAGAGAAGCTTTCATCAGTATTGAATGAACTAATATCTATAAAATGAAATATCTATATTACATCAAGCAACACCAACCAAAGAAACAGAGTCACGATTTCATATAATATATAAATGATAAAATAATAATAAAAATAATATAGGAACGTTTTACTATCAGCTCTGATTGAATTAGATTTTTTATAAAATGAAAACAAAACTTTTGCTTCAGGAAACCTGATATTAAGTGTAAAACAAAGAAAGGACTAGAATTATTTAGACATTAAATGTGCGAAATCTTCCAAGACAAGTGATTGACATTTAATTAAAGAAAATACTCTAAAAATAAGCTAACAGAGTTCATAACTAGCTTCAAGAATAAAAGCTATTGAAAGCTCTAGAAGTATCAGAGTCAGCCAGCAATCACACCAGAACAATTCAAATAAATGAGAAAGTCATTACATCAGATATCAATGTCCCAAATAAGTAGACAGGATATCAAATGCTTACATGAACATGAATGTTGATAGTAGAAAAAATTTTTAGATTTCCAGTAGTGACAGTTTAAAAAGTTGTTAGTGAATTATTCAGGTTTTAGAAGTGCCGTAGATTAACAAGAATTAACGTTATTATTAACATAAACCCACCTCTAACAACTACCCCACACTGAATCTATTTGAAAATAAAAGTAAATAAATTTTAGTAAGAATTATAGGAAGCTGAGCCAATAAGAGATTCCATAGGTTATTATAACACAATCCAGAAGTCTCTATCACTCAGACAACTAAATATAGGCATGGGAAATCCAACCATTGGAAATTCCAAAGACATTTAGCTATAACACAAGAGGTTAAATATTACCATCTAGAATATTAGAGAGAAATTGTATATAGGTAATGATAGAACTAATAAACACATAATTTGACATGTACTACACCATGTTAACCAGCCTACCAAAGAACTAATAAAACATAATGTGACACACACTACACATGTTACTATCCTAGCACGCTACTACACATCGTGGCCTACCCTGAGCTTTGCCATTCACAGCCCTGCCGGGTGTCGACACGGGTGACTGCTGGATTGAAGCCGCTGCTGTGGTTGATGCAGCCGGTCTAGCCAAGCGGCTACCTGGCAACAGCTTAGCTTTCTGATGACTCATTGATGTATCGTATTTCTTATTTCTTTTATTTATAATTTTGTTGATATTTCATATGTAAATACTTAAGTGTATCTACTGGTTACTATCTATAATTTCATTTTAAGATGTTACTCGGACAGTAGAGTACAATTTTACTTCTATTCATTCCAAGTGTATCCCTTACAACTGAAAACCACACTGCAATAAGAGACCAATCCATTAGTCCATGAAAATATTATCTCAATATAATTAGTCAATGAAAATATATCTCAATAAGCTCATACTAATAACAAATAGTAAATTGCAGATTCACCAGGCATCTACTTGTGAATCTTTTGCCTGTTGATCTATTGGTGAACCTTATACTTTCACCAATTGATGTAGCCTACGTGTGAATCTTTCACCGATTATCTACTGGTGAGCTGTTCATCAGTTGATCTACTGGTGAACTGTTCATCAGCTGATCTACTGGTGAGCTGTTCATCAGTTGATCTACTGGTGAACTGTTCATCAGTTGATCTACTGGTGAGCTGTTCAGTTGATCTACTGGTGAGCTGTTCATTAGAGTTGATCTACTGGTGAGCTGTGAGCTGTTCATCAGTTGATCTACTGGTGAGCTGTTCATCAGTTGATCCACAGATGAGCTGTTCATCAATCTATTGTAAAGCAGGAAATTTTTTTATTTTTCTTCTACAATTCTATAGGTATATCCAAAGAGCTTCAACTTGTCTCTCAATATTCCTCTAATAATACTGTGAAACTTTAAAATACGAATCCTTGTGTTCAATTATACTCTTGAACTGACTTTGGGATCATGTCTTTAATCGGCCCAAATTTCTGCACAATTTGTTTTACTGATTAGCTCTCGGTGTCGTAATGGAAGAATGGAATTATAATTTTGTTATTGATCTGAAGTCTTGTGGGTTCGATTTACATACGAACAATTAACTGAGTAGCTGACTGATTTATATACTTAATATTACAAAGTAAGATGCTGATTGACACGTAGATTTCACATGTTTTAACCTCTCTTTCACTCTCCTAATCAGTTATTTGTTTACTTTTCTATTAAACCGGATGTTTTGTTTAGACACCAGTCATCAGCGTTGCCATAAGAATCTCATCTTTTTGTCTGGATTTTAGCCATCATTAACATTATCATTCTTTATTCTATGGTCGTGTAACAATAACAATAATAATAAAAAATTCTAGAGCTACGTACTGTCGTGAATGACAATATCGGTAACTACTATGCTAGATCTAATTTAATTCGCAAAATTGGTTTTAAAACTGTGATGCAAAGTGAACGATATCTCTCATTGATATTTCGATCACTGGTATTATCAAAGTTCTAGAAGAAGTTCTTCTTGATCCAATGGATCATACAACGTTATCGCCTAGTTTGCTCTTATGTTTTTAACTGTATAGGGAGCAGATTCAAAGTATATCAGAGACTCGACCCGCGGTGTGGTGATATGATCGAGAGATAGAAAATTTCTCGAGGACATGATAATTATGCGGCTTAAGCGACAATAATTAACGAATTTAAGCAAGGCTGTGCTAATTATAACAACACCAACAACAACGGAATTAGAGCGCTACTGTCTTCAGTGACAACATTGAGCGCTGTGGTACCAAATCAATCCGATGAGCAGAGTGTGGGGTCCAAAAACGGTTTGATCCAAAATCCGGGAGTTCGGTCCGAGGAAGGGTACTAGTGGAATGGAGGTTTATGTGTTGGTCTCAGTTCATGTGCACTGGTTGAATAGGAGAGGTCAAAGAGAAATGCCTTCAACCGTCTATGAAACTTTTCATATGAAAGGAAAGGATGATCACAGAAGATGACATAGTACGTATATGGTACTATACATGCCACATGAATGCATGGGCGGTCACCGTGAAACATTGATTGATTGATTGATCTAGTTGATGACTCATAATGTATTCACTAGATCTAACTGATTGATTGATCTAGTTGATGACTCATAATGTATTCACTAGATCTAACTGATTGATTGATCTAGTTGATGACTCATAATGTATTCACTAGATCTAACTGATTGATTGATCTAGTTGATGACTCATAATGTAAGTTTAATATTTATAGTCATACGTTTCTATGTCTGATAACCATCGATCAGTTTATTGTAATTTGTGCGTTATATGCACGAAGCTAAAAGCTGAGTCTTCTGACATTTCTGTAGTTTTTATATCTCAAGATCACTGCATGTTGCCCAAGTAATTATTTGTGAATTTTGTGCCTTTTAAAATGTGATATTGCTGAGTATTACTGATTTATTTTAAGGTATTTTGCTTTCTATTTATTGGTTTTAACACTTATTTGCAACTTGATTCGTTTTTAAGTTAATTCAGAATTATGCTTGTATAGCATTGTCTTATGTCTCAGACTTAAAGCGCTTTAAATGTTAACATTTGTTGAATGTATTTAATGGCTCAGCACTTCATTAAATGCATAAGGTAACGCCCTACTGGCTGGAGCCTGTGGCGAAGTCGGTAAGATATTCGAACGCGGATCAGTATGTGCGGGTTCAAATCCTGGGCTCGCCCGTCACTGACATCGCTTTCGAGTGAGGAAACTGACGTTAACCGTAACTTTTTTTAGCTTTATACAAATTTAAATGGCTGTTCCTGAGGTCCTGGGATCAATTCCCGGTAGAGCTGATCGGTGAGTAAAAGCTCTGCCTTGCACGTGACTAGTAGCACGGATGATTGACTAAATGGTCTAGTGGTTAAACATGTGACCCGGTGCTGATGGTCGTGTATATGTGAACAGATTGTGAGCTGCCCAAGCTGCCTTCCAGCAATCAGTCTAATAACTGTGTTATAGAACTTAAATTAATTAAAAGCTTAGGTTAACGTCGATTTCCTCAATCGACGGCGATGTCAGTGACGAGCGAGCCCAGGATTTGAACCCCGCACATACTGATCCGCAGTCGAGTATCTTACCGACGTCGCCACTGACTCCAGCAATAAATCCTTGTGTACCGCATAGTAAATGGGCTATGCGGTATCTGAGAGGAAAATCTCGGACATTCACTGGACTGGCTATTTGGAAAATGGACTAAATTGCCTAACGGTTTTAATACTTGGTACTAAAAGTGATAGATATAAACATAGTTGATTATTTCACAATATTGCGTGGTATTTATTTATTTATTTAGCTATACGTCTATGTCGCCTATCATGTTGATGATTGTATTTATAATTGACTGCTCTCTATTTAACTGGTCTTGTCAGTGAATTGCTAACATATGCTACCTGCATCTCATGCGTCTTCGTTATTTTATATTCTATTTCGTACCCTTGTACGAAATACCGTTGTACCGTTGTATGCATTGTCTGTTGAAGTAAAACATACATTTAAATAATGTAAGCAGCTACTGACTTTTTTCATATTTATATAGTATCTCTTTCTCTCTCTCTCGTGTTCTGCCACACAAATGGCAGGTCCTTGATACATATTCATGCTCGTGGTCTGCTTTCACGCTCCATAAAGAGCGTTCCATTGATCAGCAAATTAACCCCTTCGCAAGAGACTATGTCTCACCCAATCATTAGTCGCCTCTCATGACACCTGCAGATTACGGTTGGTCTATTTTCAGCGTCCCAGACACATCACGGGAAATATGCATAATATCGTTGGCAAAGTATATATTTGGTTTTGAAAGCCAATACTAAAGTCAGTTTTATCTCTTTAAAGTGATTTTGGAGAGATTTGAATTCACACATACTGATTCACGGTAGTGTATATTACCGACATTGCCACGGGCTCTGGCCACTGGAGATAAACAAAATTACATAAAAGATAAACTCAAGAATTGAAACGCAGTCGCTGTTAGTCCACTAAATGTCACTTTCAGTTTCAGAATTTAAAACATTTCGATTAATATATGTACATCCACGACAGCTTTACAGAAAACAATGAGATAAGAGTGATGATAAATAGATGAAGCTGGTAAAGCTAACGTTAAAGTCAGTTTCCTCACTCGAAAGCGATGTCAGTGACGGGCGAGCCCAGGATTTGAACCCCGCACATACTTATCCGCGGTCGAGTATCTTACCGACTTAGCAACTGGCTCCAGCCACAAGGATAGACACATAGATATGCTTTGCAGATATCAGTTATCTACAGTGTCGTGATGAATAGATAAGAGTTATCTACATATAACAGTATTTATCTAGAGAACCAAATGATGCGCTGATGACGGATAGGGCGTTAGAGTCAAAGACTGAAGCTACAGACAAGTCTTGATCGGAAGAGCCCTGGATTTGAACCCCGCACCTTCGTATCCGCTGTGGAACCACTTGCCAACATACCATCAGCTCAAACAATTAAGGTAATACTTCGTCAACACGGGATAACTGGTACAAATCATAAATATTTTGTAGAAGTTTTTTACTGTATATACGTTATGTGAGTTTTGCAATTTATCTCAAAACTTCCCTGCACAGTCTGGTAACATTATTTCTCAAAACCTATGACCACGAGCTTGTTCTGAATTCTTGAAGAGCATTCAAATCATCACCATGGTAACAGTGGCAAAACAGCGTCAACCTATTGTCAGAAATGGTAGAAAAGCTAATTTTAACGTCAGTTTCCTCTCTTGAAAGCGATGTCAGTGACGGGCGAGCCCAGGATTTGAACCCTGCACATACTGATCCGCGGTCGAATATCTTACCGACATCACTACTGGCTCAAGCTAGTAGATTAGGCGTCAGACTTGCGTTGATCTGACGATGTTGGTGCCACTGCTACCAGAATTATTTTAAAGTTCTTTCTTTTCAATCCACCAGTACGCTCTACAATAAATAACATTCAGACAGAATTACTCCTAATAAATGTAGCTAATAATTATTTAAATCATCATCATCATCATAATCATCATCATCATCATCATCCTCATCTTCTCTTGAATCTCTAGTTTAACTAGGGTTAAAGACAACAGAGTCTGTGACACTGCAGGTGAAAGGCTGCTACAGAAGAAACAGACCCAGTGTAGTGTAATGTTGCAGTATATGTAGTAACAACACGTAAATGACGACTTTTAGCAAAACTAGGTTTAACAAAACTCTTCTGTCAGCTCAGTAAATTGAACGTAGATCATTTTATTATTCTATTCTTTCTCAGATCCGATAAATTATGTAATAATACATTGATTGATTGACAGATGGAAGACTAATCCTCTGACTATATATTACATTGATTGATTGACAGATGGATGACTAATCCTCTGACTATATATTACATTGATTGATTGACAGATGGATGACTAACCCTCTGACTATTCATTAGAGGATAGTCACGTATCTGGGTGTGTACATCATCTATAACCCCGCCTCCTACTGCGCCTCTCACCCGCCTGTCATGTGATAGACTCCGCCCACCTCTCACAGCCACGCCTCCACTCGAGGCTGCAGGTATTCTGCGCCGTGCAGGACCCTACAGCAACAACAACAACGGTCTGAGAGCGAGGGGGGTGGAAGAACGAGGAATATAGAGAGAGCGGGAGAGATAGAGAGAGGGGAGAAAGATGAATATATAGAGAGAGAGAGAGATAGAGAGACAGAGAGAGAGAGTTTTATTAGAGAGAGGGAGATAGAGAAAGAGAGAGAGAGAGAGAAAGAGAGAGAGAGAAAGAGATAGGGAGATAGAGATAATAATAATAATAATAATAATAATAATAATAATAATAATAATAATAATAATAAAGGTTTAACGTCCGTTTCCTCACACAAGGATGATGTCAGGGACGCCATAGGGATAGGGAGATAGAGAGAGATACCTGTGTGATATCGTCAGTTAGACAATTGTGTTTAGGCCAGCTCACTCTACCAGAGCCTGTGGATATATTACCATCTCCCTTCATGTCTACAGCGTGTCCCTACAGGCCAATCAATCAATAAATTAATCAATCCATAAATCAATCATTCAATCCATTTATCAATCACTCAATAAATTTTTCAATCAATCAATTAATCAATCAATCAATTTGAGTGTTCAATCAAAATAAATAAATAAGTCAAGTTACGAGAAGAGACTAAAATATGACATCCACAGTGACACATACAGAAACACACAGACACACAAAGACACACACACAGAAACACAGAGACACACACAGACACAGAGACACACAGAGACACACACAGAGAAACACACAGACACACAGAGACACACAGACATACAAACACAGACCTTCCTCTGTTTGACGATATTGTTTAGCCTCTTCTCACCATTCAGTTGTTCTCTCACTCTCCTCAGTGACTCTCTCAAACACTCTACTTCCTCTGCCTTCACCCTCAGGTCAGTCTGATCAATCAATCAATCAATCAATCAATCAATCAATCAATCAATCAATCCATCAATCAATCAATCAATCAATCAGTCAATCCATTAATCAATCACTCAATCCATTAATCAATCAATCAATCTATATATCAGTCAATCAATCAATTAATAAATCAATGAGTAAATCAGTCAGTCAATTAATCAATCAAACAGTCAATAAATCAATCAATATATAGAACTGTCACATAACTACTATATTTTGTATATCACGCAAACGCCCAAGCAAACTTTATGGAGAAACATGGGCACGCTCACTAGTAAAGTGAGGTTTTAATTATAATTAATTAATATTGTATTAGTAAATGAAAGCACTAGAAGTTGTCTTACTGAAAATAGCTAGTATAACTGAACAAGAATTTCACTGTATTTGTTCACTGGCTGGAGCCAGTGGCGAAGTCGGTAAGATACTCGACCGCGCATCAGTATGTGCGGGTTCAAATCCTGGGCTCGTCCGTCACTAACATCGCTTTCGAGCGAGGAAACTAACGTTAACCTTTGCTTTACCAGCTCTAACTTTGTATATATAATAAAACTCTGCGCAACGTGACAAGGTGGACACCAGAGCAGCCTCCTCAACTCTCTGCCTCCACTTATCACGATCCTGTGCAAAGTCATAAACATTACCCTGCTTAAGACTGAATTTTGTATCTAATTGACGTATATCATTATTATATTGCTTAATTCATGTGTATTTATTTCCCATTCCTACCCTCATTTTATTGTTTAATAGCCTATAGTTTAAAGCTTTTCTAATTGGAGTATTTCATTTAGTCTTAGCATATGGCCTATCCTACTGTATCTTTTTTTCCTTATGATTTGACCCCAAGGAGTCTCTTTTGTTCTTTCGTATATATCTATGTTACTAATTGTGTATGGATAGTGAATTTTTAGGAGATTTCTTAGTAATTTTCTATGAAAAACATCTGTCATTTTCTATGCTTTTTGTTACTACCCATAACTCACTATTATAAACAAATACTGATTTAATATAAATGTTAAGCTTTGTAATATGAGATAGGAGCACAGCGCTCATCTCACTTCACTCAACAAGTGCTCCACTCATCTCACTTCACTCAACAAGTGCTTCACTCATCTCACTTCACTCAATAAGTGCTCCACTCATCTCACTTCACTCAACAAGTGCTCCACTCATCTCACTTCACTCAACAAGTGCTCCACTCATCTCACTTCACTCAATAGGTGCTCCACTCAGCTCACTTCACTCAGCAAGTGCTTCACTCATCTCACTTCACTCAATAAGTGCTCCACTCATCTCACTTAACGCAACACGCGCTCTATGGTTCAAGACACACAATGATAAGAGAGTGACCTCTACGTACCATGAGAGAGCTCGCCTGTAGACTGGTGCTCTCTGTGGTTCTCTCCACCTGCCTGCAACACACACAGTAAAGCTAGTGTTAGCATCAGTTTCCTCACTCGAAAGCAATGTCAGTGACGGGCGAACCCAGGATTTGAACCACGCACATACTGATCCGCGGTCAATTGTCTTATCGACTTCGTCACTGGCTCCAGCTAGTGGAGATGTCGAACAACAACAATAGTTCTAAGTTAATTTGTGTTTTTTAATTTCTAATAAATCTGAATAAACTGTAGGGAATGCCGCTGTAGGTGTACCTGAGCACAGCTAGATCACGCTCGTAGCCCGCCAGTAGCTCGTCCTTACGGGCTATCCTCTCTCTAAGTGTCTGTACATGTGTGTTTAGTTGTTCTCTCGCTGCCTCTCTCTCTTCCCTCACCCTCTCTCTCTCCTCTCTACCGCAGTGAGCCAATGACCTCAGTCCCCCCGCCACGTCAGTCAACTCAAGGGCTGCTGTCATAGTTCTCAATAGAGAGAGGTACTGCAATCAATCAATCAATCAATCAATTAATCAACTCAAGGGATGCTGCCATAGAGAGAGGTACTGCAATCAATCAATCAATCAATCAATTAATCAACTCTAGGGCTGCTGCCATAGTTCTCAATAGAGGAGGTACTGCAATCAATCAATCAATCAGTCAATCAGTCAACTCTAGGGCTGCTGCCATAGACCTCAATTGCAATAGGTACTGCAGCCAATCAGTAAATCAATCAATCAATCAATTTATCTATCAGAGCACTCCATCGATTAAACAATTAATCTCTTCAAAATGTCTTACCCACAGCCATAATATAGTCCACAGCTTCAAAAATACGGCTCTTGTTCTGAGGTGTGTTCCCTTTGCCTTCCTCAGGTTAGGTTTTAGGTTTGAATGCAACAGCAACTTGTATCAATTAAAGACCTGTCATATTATAGTATATTAGATTACATTTTGGGTAATCAAGATTGTTTTCTCAGGGAATGACGCCCCTGCTCAGTAAATGTTAGTCAAAGTTGAGGTAGGAACAGGGAGCCCATCTCTTCATAAGAAGATTCCCCCAGGAATAATGGTATATGAAAAGGAATTTTATAGATGATTTAAAGATCCATTCGTAGGTGGAAATGAAGAGGAGAATGGAAGATTGCGTTGAGTGGAGGCGTTATATACCATATGGACCTGCCAGTAGGCAGTGCACTGAGAGAGAGATTACTATATTATGACGTCAACCTATGATCCACACAAGCTAGCTATGTTCACCTGACTCTCACTCAGGTCAAAAGCCTCCTGAAGGTCTCTATGTGACGTCATGTGTATAGCCACCCCTCCCCTCTCCTCTCCTCCCACCCCTGAGTTCTCCCACACCCTGCTGCCTCTAGACTGGTGGGCAGCAGAGCTCTGTAGGTCAGCCAACTGCTGCCTCAAGAGCAGCACCTGCTGTACTGCCTCGTCCTGACTGAGGACTGGACAATCAATCAATCAATCAATCAATCAATTGTTGAATGAATTAATCAATCAATCAGTTACTTAATTAGTGACTTATCAAATTAACAGTTTGCCAATCAGTCACAAGAAATTAGTAAGGATCATAGATTATACTATCATTTAGTTTAATTAAGTACCTACAGCAGATATATGAATTGATAAAGTCTAAATTATAGCAGATAAATGAATTGATAAAGTCTAAAGTACAGCAGATATATGAATTGATAAAGTCTAAAGTACAGTAGATATATGAATTGATAAAGTCTAAAGTACAGCAGATATATGAATTGATAAAGTCTAAAGTACAGCAGATATATGAATTGATAAAGTCTAAATTACAGCAGATATATGAATTGATAAAGTCTAAAGTATATACAGCATATATATGAATTGACAAAGTCTAAAGTACATACTGGGAGATTGATAAAGTCTACAGTACATACAGGCAGATTGATGAAGTCTAAAGTACATACAGGCAGATTGATAAAGTCTAAAGTACATACAGGCAGATTGATAAAGTCTAAAGTACATACAGGCAGATTGATAGAGTCTAAAGTACATGCAGGCAGATTGATAAAGTCTAAAGTACATACAGCAGATTGATGAAGCATAAAGTACTACATACAGGCAGATTGATAAAGTCTAAGGTACAAACAGCAGATTGATAAAGTCCAAAGTACATACAGTGAGATTGATAAAGTCTAAAGTACATACAGGCAGATATATGAAGTGATAAAGCCTAAAGCACATGCAGGCAGATTGATAAAGTCTAAAGTACATGCAGGCAGATTGATAAAGTCTAAAGTACATGCAGGCAGATTGATAAAGTCTAAAGTACATACAGGCAGACTCGCCATGTTCAAGCAGCTTCAGCCGAGCTCTGAGCTCAGTGAGGGCCTCCCTCTGTCGAGCGATCACTTGTTCATGTTGCTCCCCCCTACACTCTGCTCCTACTACTGATAACTCTGACGTCACGCGCTGCTCAATCAATCAATATATCGATCTATCAATCCATCGGCCAATAGATCAATCAATATATCAGCTAATAAATCAATCAATCAAGTAAAAAAAGTAAAATTTAAATAAATAAATAAGTCTGTCTGTCTCTCTGACTGTCTGTCTGTCTGTCTATCAAGATCGATCGATCAATAAATCACTCAATCTATTAATCAAATGATCAGTCAATCAATCAGTTAAATCAATCAATCAATCATTCAATGACTCACTCAGTAAGATCAATCAATCAATCAATGTCTACATCAGTGACACATCTAGTAAGTGTTAACAACCTCGTCATCAGTAGTCGAGAGTGTCCCCGGGTCCTTCTCTCTCCTAGACGATCCTCCCGCCCTAGTCCTTGACCTGTCAATCTTCTCGTGTCCTCTCTCGCTATTGGCTTGCTGGGACTTTAGCTCCACCTCCTTTTCGTTCAACTTTGTTTTGAATTTAATTGCGGCAGATTTGTGCTTGCTGCAGACAAATATCAATCAATCAATCAAGAATCATTCTCATTAAGAATTCAACGTCCGATTCCTCGCCATAAGGCAATGTCAGATGTCAGGGACGTTAGTATAACACATCTTAGTAAAAAAGCCGGTAAAGCTAAGGTTAACGTCAGTTTCCTCACTTTAATACGATGTCAGTGACGGGCGAGACCAGGATTTGAACCCTGCACATACTGATCCGCGGTCGATTATCTTACCGATTTCGCCACTGGCACCAGCTGCAGTAACTAAAATCTTCAAGTTGGAACAACTATTAACAAATGATATCTATGAATACTTACTGTTATTTACTGTCCCTATTTGAGGCTATTTCAAATCATGTAATTATTTTTAATTATCTTTAAGCTATCAGTACTAGAGGTTTCTCTTAACTCAGAGCAATGCACTGATCTGATGATTTGTAGAGTCTGTATGCTATAAACCACTCAACTAATGAGTTACCACTGAACCTGCTGGAGCCAGTGGCGATGTCGGTAAGCTACTCGACCGCGGATCAGTATGTGCGGGGTTCAAATCCTGGGCTCGCCCGTCACTGACATTGCCTTCGAGTCAAATCCTGGGCTAGCCCGTCACTGATATCGCCTTCGAGTGAGGAAACTGACGTTAGCATTATCTTTTTTAACCATTGAAAGAGACTATGTCACAGCGTAAAGCTGGTAAAGCTAATGTTAACGTCAGTTTCCTCACTCGAAAGTGATGTCAGTGACGGGCGAGCCCAGATAAGATTGATTAAGTTTGATTCTAAGCTATAAACAGAGTCCACACTGAACTATTAAAAGAGACTATATCACAGCTATGCTTGTTATTTTGTATTTGTTTCTGGTACTATGTCACAGCTAATCTTGTTATCTTGTATTTGTTTCTGGTACTATGTCACAGCTATGCTTGTTATTTTGTATTTGTTTCTGATACTATGTCACAGCTATGCTTGTTATTTTGTATTTGTTTCTGGTACTATATCACAGATAATCTTGTTATTTTGTTATTTGTTTCTGGTACTATGTCACAGATAATCTTGTTATTTTGTTGTTTTTGGTATCAGTGTTAGCTGCATGACTCACTTGGCCTCAGTCTTAGCAGCTGCCAGCTCCTCAGCCTGTTTGTCCACTATGCTCGACAGCTGCTGCAGCTGCTGCAGCTGCTCGTTGATCTGTTGTTGTTGTCTCTTCACAGTAACACTGTACTGCTCCATCTCTCTCTTCTGTTCCTCACTCAACTCTCCTATCATTCAATCAATCAATCAATCAATCATCCAATCAATCAATCAATAAGTCAATTGATCTATCGATCGAGCAATCAATAGATCGATTGATTTATTGATTAATTAATTTATCGGTTGACTGAACAGTTGGTTGATTGATTCGTTTATTTAATGATTGAATGATAAGTTGATTGATTGATCAGTTGATAAATTAATTGGTTGATTGATTGATTGATTGATAAGTTGATTGATTGATCAGTTGACAGATTGATTGTTTGATTGACAAGTTGATTGAATGATCAGTTGATTGATAGGTTGATAGATTGCTTGATTTATTGATAAGTTGATTGAGTGATCAGTTGATTGATAGGTTGATAAGTTGATTGATTAATTGATTGATTGATTATTAAGTTGATAGATATATTGATTGATCAGTTGATTGATTGATTGATAGCGGTAGAACAGACCTGTGACGTCAGAGAGCCTGGCCTGAGCGCCGCTGAGATCTCTACGAAGAGCAAGAACAAGATTCTGCTGATCTGATAACTGCTTCCGGTACTCAGCGTTATCCAGGCTTAGCTGATCCAAAGTTCTCTTCAACAACTGATAGTCTGAGGAGTGGGTAACACTGTCTCTCCTCTCCATCTCTACACGTGTCAAAATACATGTGAATACATGAGAGAAAAATACAAGCGAATACAGTGAGAGAAAAATACATGCGAATACAGTGTTAGAAAAATACATGTGAATAAATGAGAGAAAAATACGTGCGAATACAGTGAGAGAAAAATACATGTGAATACATGAGAGAAAAATACATGTGAATACATGAGAGAAAAATACATGTGAATACATAAGAAAAAAATACATGTGAATATAGTGCTAGAAAAATACATGTGAATATATGAGAGAAAAATACATGTGAATACATGAGAGAAAAATACATGTGAATATATGAGAGAAAAATACATGTGAATACAGTGCTAGAAAAATATGTGTGAATATATGAGAGAAAAATGCATGTGAATACATGAGAGAAAAATACATGTGAATACATGAGAGAAAAATACATGTGAATACAGTGCAAGAAAATATATTTGAGTACAGTGCTAGAAAAATACATGTAAATATACTGATAAAACATACAGACCTTGTAAAGTAGCCCTAAGACCATTGTTGTCGTGCTTCAAGGCTCTGTTGTTATGCACGAGATGGTTGAGCTCCTCTTCAAGCATACACACTGTGGCAGCCTGCTGTTTGACCTGTTCCCTGTACTCCTCTATATCTCTCTGTCGCTCTCTGTCTCTCTCCTCCAACTCTCCTCTCTCTCTCTTCTCTCTCTCCAAATCCTCTATACGACCTTTCAATGACGCCTGTCAACAAACAGCTACGATTAGTGCTAACTCTGGACCTGCCACTTGGCAGAACCAGAGAGAGAAAGGGAGAGATAGACAGACAAAGACAGAGAGAGGGAGAAAGAATAAGAGTCACACTAGCTATTATAAATTATTACTATTTATCACTTAAGATTTTAATAAACTGGTAGAAATTTATTAGTTTTTCCTTTGTAAATAAAGTACAGAGCTTAGGCTCCAAAAATTGCTACAAAAATTTAATGGAATGAAAAAGTCTAAAATAGGGGATTGACTGATGATATGATGTAGGACAGAAAGGATTTGAGACAGTCTATTTGTATCCCTACCCTGTTTAACTTTAAACTGGGGTTCAAGGAAGGATGATGATGATGATGATGATGATGATGATTTCATAAAGTAGAAGCATAAATAAGAATGAATAAGGTAGAATAGCCTGTGCGATAAATTACGTGAGAATAGTCACAAACTGTGTGAGCCATGAATCATAGCAAACAAAAAAAACCAAAAAAATAATAATCTAGCAAAAAAAATAAAGAATTATAATAACAAAATTAGAAACAAACTAGCTACGATTAGTCAGTACTAGCTATGAAACATAGCAAACAAACTAGCTACGATTAGTCAGTACTAGTCATGGTACATAACAAACAAACTAGTTACGATTAGTCAGTACTAGCCTCTAGTTGCCTATGAGCCTCTAATTGAGTGACTGCCTCAACAGCAGCCTTTCTCTCTTCTGACTCCTCTCCCTTCCTTCCTTCCAATATCTGAAACATTAGAATTAAAAGTTATTCACCAGGTGTCACTAGATGCATGTTCATATTTGAGCTGTTTCTAACTAGTTATTACACAATTTGCTGTTATTGTCACTTCCAGATGCTTCAAAGGTTTTGTTCTGAATGTTTCCTACATAAATTCACAGAATATTGTAGAATCTAGAGACACCTCGCGAATGATATAATTTTAAATTAACTGATTATCAAGATGTTTTCAAGAAGTAGCAAAGAGATTGCATTAAAAGGAGTTGCAAGCACTCACCGCCCATAATACCAAAGCTTTATCACTATGACCTATCACTCAATTGATAGATAGAGAGATTGATTGATAAATTGATTGATAGATTGATTGATAGGTTGATTGATTGATTGATTAACTGATTGATAGATTGACTGATTGATTGATTCACCGATTGATAGGTCAATTGATTAATTGATTGATTGATTGACTGATTGATTGATTGACTGATTGATTGATTGACTGATTGATAGGTTGATTGATCGATTGATTGATTGATACAGCACAATACCTCTTGTAGGCGCTGTGTCTCATCCTCTAGCTCGCGGACTCGCTGTTTTAACTCAGCTGATTCATTGCTCTCTTTCTCTCTCTCTTCTTCTCTCTCTCTCTCTTCTCTCTCCTTCTCTCTCTCCTCAACTGTAATTAACAACAATTAGAAATCTTCCAAGGAAATTCCACATAAAATCAAATACTTTACTTATGCAGTATTTCTGTAACAATGAGATTAAACTCTCAGCATTTACTCAGCTCAACAGATGACACCGGTTGTTAAGAGTCGGGTGTAGATTAACAAATGTAACTGAAAACGATTAAGAAAATTAACAGTGTATTAACTGTTAATTAACAATAGATCTACACGTACATATAAAAGTGCTTCAGAGTTATTGGTACCTACATACACTAGTGACTAAGTAATACTAATCAAGTCAATGCTAGGCATTTTCAAATGTACTAGGAAGATAAGACCTATCCGTGAGCTATTTGTTATAAATGTTGTCATGGACGACAGTAGCACTCTAATTCTGTTGTTGTTGTTGTTAATATGTTGAACTTATAATGATACAATCAAATGCACAGATACAAGCAGACATACATCCGCGCTGAGCTGCAGCCAGTCTTTCATTGTAATCCTGCTCTAAATCTTCTCTGAGTCTGTCTATCTCCACCTGGTGAGTGGCGGATAATTCTGATCTCAATTTATCTCTCAGCTCATCTACTTCCATCTGGTGAATTTCGTGTAACTCTGCTTTTAATTTATTCAGTTTATCATCTTCCAATCCAAGTCTATCAGCTAGATCTCTCAAGGCAGCTCTCATTCCATCTAAGCAATCAATCAATCAATCAACCAAGTTAAAAATTAATCAGTAACAACGAGGAAAATGTAAAAAACATTAAGTATAATTATTACTGACAATGAGTAAAATACTAACAATTACTACTAAAGAGCTACTAACAGTTACAAACAATTAAAACTACTAATACAGTATTATATCTACCTATTCAATTCACAAATAAATGCCTGAATGATACAAATCAGTAATAAAAGTCAGCTTGAATAAGCCCGAACCAATCAACGGTTAACTCTTTTTGTAGCATTGTCTTACTAATACCTAGAACTTTACCTTAAATATGTGTAATTAAGTACCTTCGCAAGTACTTATTTACTAGCTCATTCCTCTAATCAATCAGATCATCAATCAATTAGAAAATCAATCAATCAAATCATTAATCAATTAGAATATCAATATATCAATCAATCAAATCATCAATCAATTAGATAATCAATCAATCAAATCCAAACCTGGCCCCATATTCACCCCGCACACTCTTAACCCCTCCTCCACTTCCTCCCTCCATCTCTCCATCACCTCTAACAGTCTCACGTGCGCAAGTTGAAGGTCACCAACTCGACCTTCATACGACCTTGACCTAGCGGCACTGACTTCTTGTTTGATGTGTGTCAACGAAAGGTCATCTCTCTCTACAGCTTCCTGTGTTTACAAATCAATCACTCGAGTAGTGTATTAGTGATGAAATTAATTAATCAGTCACTCAAAAATCAAACTGTGCCTAAAACATTAACAGCTAGGAAGAAGTTCAGTATAAGATATAAGTTCGAGAGTGTCTAGTTGAGTGAACGCAGATCTGTAGGTGCAGGATTCAAAGAGTTCACTGAGTTCAAAGAGTTCAAAGTGTGCAGAGTTCAAAGAGTTCAATTAGTTCGACAAATCCTCCTGTGAGATACTGACATCTTATAGAACTGGAGTGAAGATGTCGGTTAGATACTTGACCGCGGATCAGTATGTGCGGAGGTCAAATCCTGGGCTCTCCCGTCACTGATACCGCTTTCGAATGAAGAATCTAACTTTAACATTAGCTTTATCAGCTTTCTTTACCAGAGCTTTGATATAAAGTCTAAACTACGTTTCTTTAAATTGACTACTTCAGATCATTGATGAAATAGCACTGCTTTCAGCATATGCTCACAAACCATTGTGTCTGAGAGGTTCCTCCATACTTCCTCTAGTTCTTCCATCTGTCTCTCATTCCGCTCCAGTCTACTCCTCAAATCCTACTCTCATCCAATCAATCAATCAATCAATCAACTTAATCAAAGACTCCATGAGAAAATCAAATATACCAATTAACCGAGTGAGAGATTCTGTAATAATTATTATAAAATCATGTTTGTGTGATTAAATAATACATAGATTTATTATTTAATGATTTGTTATTTAATTATAAATGAAAAAAATACATAGATTGCTATTTTACAATATTTTATGGTTCATCTCTTTTAGATTTACCTGAGTAAACTAAATTCTAGAAATAACTTGTATTTATTTCCTATTGAGGTGAAATTGTTAAATTCTAAGTTTTCAGGATTTCTACTATACATTTATAATATAAAGATTAAGAACTGAAGTATGAATGCTCCATTAAACATTCTTCACGTGATTACAAACAAGTCCCACCTCCAGTTCTTCACTATCAGCCCCGCGACCTTGAATGACCTTTCTCAACTCTTGCACGATATCTGGGTCAGTGGGGTCATCATCGAGGTCAATGAACTCTCTCAATCCTTCTCGTAGTTCTCTCAACTAAAATAAAAATCAAACAAAATAATGTAATTAATTCCACAAAACAAATCAATCAATCAGTCTAACTTATTATCCATGTTAAAGAAAAGGATTGAAACAGTTTACTCTCTCTCTCTCTCTCTCTCTCATTCTTTCTTTCTTTCTCTCTCTTTCTTTCTCTCTCTCATCCTCTCTCTCTAACTCTCTCTCTCTCTTTCTCTCTCCTCTCTCCCTCTCTCCTCTCCCTCTCTTCTCTCTCTCTCTCTCTCTCTCTCCTCTCTCTCCCTCACTTGGGCTTAATGACAAAGTCTCATATTATTAACTCACAACGTTTGTTATTAAAAAAAGTTAAATCTAATGTTAACGTCAGTTTCCTCACTCGAAAGCGATGTCAGTGACGAGCGATCCCAGGATTATGTTATTTTATTATGTTTCTAAAGAGCAAACCATCGATCCACAAGTAGAGATTTGTAACAAAGGCAGTGCCTACAAATGCCTTACTGAGTATATTTGTTTGATAAACAACGACGTCATATATTACACATAATAGTAGCAACATATACACACCCTATTGAATGTCTCACTCAGTTTCTCTCTCTGTGTTTGTTTGTCTGTCTCGTTTTGCTGCAGCACATCCTGAGTCTCTCTCAGTTCTTCCCTTAGTCTCTCTAGTGTCTAACATCAATCAATCAGTCAATCCATCAATAAATACAACAATCAATCAATAAATCAATCAATCAATAAAGAAATAAATCAATCACTCAAACAATAAATCAATCAAGCAACCAACCAAACAAACAATAAATCAATCAATCAATCAATTACTCATTCATTCATTTATTCGTTTATTCATTCAATCATTTATTTTTTTTATTCATTCAGTCATTAATTCATTCCATAAATTATTAAGCAAATAAATAAATAGGTAAATTAACTCAATCATTAAAAAAGTGAATAAATCACTGAAATAAGTCCCACAATTCCCTCTAACATCATGTTGTATCATCATATTTCAACATATCATAACTGTTATGATATGTTGAAATATCATAACAGTTTGTAATTGAATTATGCTTTACGAACTGTAGGTTATTTAAGTGATGCGTGTAATTGATATATGAATGTGTTATTAAATATTGTTAAGTTAGAACAGATTAATTATGAAGTAATTACATCTGCTCGCCCATAGCAGATTAATTATGAAGTTATTTCTTCTGCTGGCCCATAGCAGATTAATTATTGATTAGATATCTATGGATAGATGCACAGAGTTCAACTGTTAAGTCATAGCTTAGATGAAGAAGATACAGAACTGATATGTTCTTTAACTTGATTCATATCTTTATTTTTCTGCATTTAATTAGTTTTTAAAGTAAAAAGCTAAAGCTAAGGTTAACGTCAGTTTCCTCACTCGAAAGCGATGTCAGTGACGGGCGAGCCCAGGATTTGAACCCGCATCAACTGATCCGCGGTCGGGTATCTTATCGACTTCGTCACTGGCTCCAGCCAGTTTAGCTAAACTACTGCTCAGTATTTTATGAGAACACATTCAACACACCTCAGTGTCTCTACTTCTCTCTTCCTCTCTTCTCTTCAGTTCTTCTACAACTTCTTCATATCTCCTCTCACACTCCACGTGACCCTACACAACAACAACAACAACAATAACAACAACAACTGTTGTCCTTCACAACATCCAGCACTGTCGGGTTAACATCAGGCACTGTTGAGTCAGAGATGGAACAACGACATAGAGAGATATTGAGGTATACTGAGAGAGAGCGAGAGAGAGAGAGAAAACAGAGAGAGATATGGAGAGTGAAAGAGATATAAAGAGAGAGAGAAAATGAGAGAGACAGAGAGAAAGAGAGAGATAGAGAGATACAAATAGAGAGAGATAGAGAGACAGAAATTAACTGACACAACAAGACTGTTGATGAAAAAGATAGAGGTATACACACAGAGCTACAACAATAAATCTACTATACGTTGAGAGAGGTACAAGCAGTAATACTACCGTAGCTCTAAGTTCTGCTAACTCCCTCTCTCTCGCCTTCAGTCTCTGTCTCAGCTCCACAGACTCTGATGAAGCGTCTCCAGCATTGTGCTACACAATAATACAGGATGATAAGTTGTGCTACACAATAGTAAACGATAAGTTGTGCTACACAATAGTAAACGATAAGTTGTGCTACACAATAGTGACCGATAAGTTGTGCTACACAATACAGTATGCTATGATATAATATGATACAGTATAGTACAACACTATACAACATCGTATGCTACTATATGATATACTGCAATACATTTCTACATTCACTACAATATGATACTATAGAATATAATTTGATACGAAATAATATAAAACAATACCGCAAGGTACAGTATGATACAATATGATAAACTACAATGTATTACAATGCAATAGTCTATACTAAAACATAAAATAGAGAAGAGTGCAGGCGTTATACACCATGGATATGCCAGAAGGCAGTGCACTAAGAGAGAGAGAGAGAGAGAGAGATTACAAAGCACCATAAAAATAAAATACACTAAAACAACATTTACCCTAGCAGCATCTAGCTGTTGTTGTATTTGTATACAGTGACCCATGGCCGATTCCTTGTCTCTCTTAACTTTCTGTACGACAGATTTCATAGACTCAAGCTCCGCCTTCAACCTGTCAATCTCCTGTCTGTCATCCGCCCTGTATGTCGCTGACTCCTCCTTCTCACTCAACTCTCTCAGCTACAACCAATAACCAATCAATCAAGAATTAGCCCCACCCTCCATTTTCTTTTCTATATAGCAACTATAATCTAATCTATTCCATAAGGCAATCTATTCTATAAAATTATTTTTATAAGATAACTATATTTTAATTATATTTTTATAAACTTATATGTGGGCATGAAGAGGAAAGCTGAAGACAGAGAAGATTGGAGGCGTTATATACCATGGACCTGCCAGTAGGCAGTGCACTAAGAGAGAGAGAAATCAACTTTAACCTAATTCTAATACTTCAAGCAAATCCAATTGTTAAATTATTGCCTTATTTTCTTATTACCCCACTTTAGTGGGGCTGAGAGAAATTGGTCTATAGACTCATTGTAATGTTCCTCCCCACGGAAATCTTTAGTAAAAGGCGAAAGATTTATTCGTGGTTTGAAGAGAAACCAGAGTTAAAATTTGTCATTTTTCGGCATACCATATTAGTAATCTGATACTTATATAGAGGTGTGCAATTGTACAATAAACTCAAATAATATAGTCACTGAAACGAGGAAATTAACCTAATATAGAACAGAATTATCATATACGAAAATTCCTCAGGTATTTATTAAATCAAAACGAACATAATGTTTTTAGAGCTTGTAAAATAGAGAAATAATTAAGAAATAATAGAAATTGTAGTGCAAAGACCAACATAAAATAATAGACGCCATCTGGCGAGATATTCGCTAAGATATATCGATCAAAATCAATCAAATCGCCAGATGGCGCAAATCATCATGCTGTCTAGAAACTCAATCGTCAATCAATCAATAACTCAATACTTGTCTTCAAATCTCTACAACAGGCCCGAGCCAGTGGTGATGTCGGTAAGATATTCGACCTTGGATCAGTATGTGCGTGGTTCAATTCCTGGGCTCGCCCGTCACTGACATCGCTTTCGAGTGAGGAAACTGACGTTAACATTAGCTTTACCAGCTTTACTTTAACATGTTATTGAACTATACAGACCTTGTTCTTCAGTTCATCTACTTGACCTCTCTTCTCTCTCACCTCTCTCTCCAGTTCTCTCAACTTACTCCACACTTCATCATCTCTACCACCAGGCACCACCACCTGTCTATCATCCACCTGTCTCCCATCCACCTGCTCATATCAGCATAACCTTATCAGTAACACTGATAACACACTGCTTATCTTTATCAGTAACACTGATAACACACTGCTTATCTTACAAAATTCAGTAAATGAGTCATAATTGCTCTATGCTATCACTCTACAAGTTGCAATGGATAGAGAAATGAGAACAACAAAAACAACAACAACAACATTACTACAGTCACGTCGTAGACAGAAGATCAGCAGAGCCAGCGTGCAGCTGCTCACAAGTATCTGCTATAATAATTTAATAGAAATTCTTAATTGTGACGCAACTTTACTCCAATTGACAAGTAGAAATCTGAGGACCTTCTGTTGCTGATGTTGCCTATGCTCAAGCTGTTGTTGTTGCTGCATGTGCCTATGCTCCAGCTGTTGCTGATCTAGCTGATGTTGCAGATGTTGTTGTTGTTGTTTAACACCAGTGAGATCAGCGTAGAGCTGTTTGATGAGCTCATCTTTACGTCTAACCTCCACCTCAAGTGCTGCCATCTGTCGCATCTCCTCCTGTCTCCTCATTTCTCTCTGCTCCTGCGATATAACATGATACGATGCAATATTCTATGATACAATACAATACAACATGATTCAACATGATACAATATGATACAACATGCTACGATATGATACAATACAATACAACATGATACGATATGATACAATACATCCTATGATACAATATTACAACATGATACGATATGATACAATACAACATTAAATGATAGGATACAATTCATTACAGCATGATACGATATGAAACAATACAACATTAAAGATGTACTGTAGAGTTTGAAGAGGATTGGACCAAGAACAGAGCCCTGAGGCACAGTGTACTTAAGGTTGAAAGATGGAGATTCGTACTCTAGAGCTTTTACACTGAGAGTAGGCCTAAAAGTCGGTAAGATATGAGGTAAACCATGCACAAGCATTAATCATTATAAAGATCAATCATTAGAAAATATTAAAAACAATAAAACACCTTATTATCAATAACTAGAAAACAGTACAAATCAATAAAACATCTTAATATCAATAGTTAGAAAATATCACAAATCAAGAAAAACATATTATTATCAATAATTAGAAAATATTACAAATTAATAAAACACCCCATTATCAATAATTAGAAAATATTAAAAACAATAAAACACCTTATTATCAATAATTAGAAAATATTACAAATCAATAAAATACCTTAGTATCAATAATTAGAAAATATTACAAATCAATAAAACACCTTATTATCAATAATTAGAAAATATTACAAATCAATAAAACACCTTATTATCAATAATTAGAAAATATAACAAATCAATAAAACATCTCATTATCAATAATTGGAAAATATTACAAATCAATAAAATACCCTATTATCAATCATTAGAAATTATTACAAATCAGTAAAACACCTTATTATCTATCATTAGAAAGTATTACGAATCAATAAAACACCTTATTATCAATAATTAGAAAATATTACAAATCAATAAAACACCTCATTATCAATAATTAGAAAGTTTATAAAAAAAATAAAACACCTTTTCTACAAGTGTAGAGATATCAGAACTGCTGCTGCTCCTGGTCAAGCCATTCTGCCTCATATCAATCCACCCAGCGCTGCTCCCATCTGGTGAATAAAAATACGTTGTAGCATGTTAGCATTCAAAATATGGTTTTAAGCATTATTAATATTTTTTATTTTTTATTTATGCCACATGATATACCGCTTGTGTTATATAGTTTCCTTTCTTGGTTGCTGTTCTTGTAGTTTTCATAATCTAGTAGTATAATGTAACAACGTAGTTTTCACAGTCTAGATTTCAAAATACTTGAACATTTCAATATTAATTATCAATCACTAGATGTCACTATTAATTATCAATCACTAGATGTCACTATTAATTATCAATCACTAGATGTCACTATTAATTATCAATCACTAGATGTCACTATTAATTATCGATCACTAGATGTCACTATTAATTATCGATCACTAGATGTCACTATTAATTATCAATAACTAGATGTCACTATTAATTATCAATCACTAGATGTCACTATTAATTATCAATCACTAGATGTCACAATACTTCAACAGTTCAATATTAATAATATTAATTATCAGCCGCTAGATTTCACAATACTTTGACGGTTCAATATTAATTTGAAATAATGAACAGAAATTATTTCTTAAATACAGAGCTCGAGTGAAACTCTTAACATCAAGCACAGAAGCATCTTCTCACATTTGCTCACGCTTGGTCCTCTCTCGGAATGCTGTTGTTTTTGTCGCAGTCTTGAACCTGCACTGTTTGGTCTGGTGCGTTGATTGACAGGTGGGCGTGGCAATTGTAGAGGCTCCGCCCTAGACCCCGCCTCCTGAGGGGAGTACGTTTGTGTGGTGCTGATGTTGAAGGCTCTGAGCTGAGGCAAGGCCCCCGTGTAGAGCACATGAGGCTCCAGTGTGGCTGTGGGGAGCAGAGTAACAGTCTGGTGGGTGGGGCCCCAAGCTGTCGTCTGTCTCAGAGGTGACATCTGTTGAGTGATAAAAAATTAGGGCTGGTAGCGATTATAACTCTTTCATTAGGTAACTTTTTTTAAATTTACGATTAATTACTGTTTAATTTTAGTTAGTTTTCCACAAATTACATAATTGTAATGCCATGTGTTTGATCCTTTAATGTGAAAGATTTGTGGAATTGTTGAAACAACAATTCTCTGAATGCTATCAAATTCTTACATCTATAATTTTAAATTAATGCACTGACACTGCCAAGGGAAACAAGAAAAACATTTACACAGACCTGGGGTTCACTCTCGGTCACAAGTTCGTACTTTGCCGATGAGTTGCCGAAGCTGATAACATCACCGGCGGTGAGACGCACGCAGGCGTTCTCAACACGACAATCGTTGATGTACGTGCCGTTGTCTGTGCGCAGGTCCTGCAGCACATAACAATCCTCCGTCTCTCGGTACTCTATCAGCGCATGCTGGTCGTCCACTGATGATGACTGTGGCAACAACAACAACAACAACAACAACAATAATAAAATAAATAAATGAATGACACGGTCACTCTCGATACTCTATCAGCATGTACTGGTCATCCACTGATGACGACTGCAACAACAACAACAATAATAAAATGAATAAATAAAGAAATGATACGACGACTCTCTGTACTCTATATAAGTGCTTGCTGGTCATCCACTGATGATGACTGCAACAACAACAACAACAATACTACATCTTCATCCTCTTGCCTTAAACCTATCATGTTAACAGCCGAGAAACAGGTTAATTTGGATGAATTGGTAGTATACTTTACTTGCTGGTAAATGGAAAGTAAAGAAATCAAATGATCTAAGGACTGAGATGTATCCTCGTCATCAACAAGTTCTTAAATATATTCATCATTTCTCTCTCTGGAGTTATTTATTAATTTTTCGACCCAAATCCCATATTTTTATTACAAAAGGCATTGAACTTTTAGCTTAATATTTTCCCGATTACTCATTTATAATAATTCTTATTCATTTATAATAATTCTTAGATATAAAACTAACTAATTCATTTAAAAAATATACATAATACATGTAAAATTCTGCTCTTAATGCCTTGGTTTAATAGACTAGTAGACAGCAACAAACACACGAAAATCATAAACTGACGAATCTAGATTCCAATTTAAAGCACTTACTTGAACCACCAGATCGCAACCCTCTTTTCCCACAGTCGTTATTTTCGGAGCCAACTGAAACAGTCTACCCTTATGCTTGAGATAGCCTTTCATGATTTTACACAGAACGTTATCCTACTAACTCTAGTAGGATCTAACACTTCAAATACCGTATCAGTATCCACAAATTGGAACAGAATATTGATCCCTTTCAATGTCGTTTAAAATTAGTTAAATCATAAAAAAGTAGTAATTATGCTTGAAACATTTGTTTAAAATAATATCATCCATAAATGTTATTTTAATTCTCTGCGAATTTAGTTGTAATGTTAGGCAGCTTTGAAATATATATATATATTGATGTTAATTCCGAAATCTTTTCTATGTTTATTGTTTATTTTCACATGGCTACGCGCATTCCTTAGCAACAGAAGATTTCTGGTCTCCTTTTACTCCTACAATCACAAAAACAACAACAACTACAACAACTACGACAACTGTAGTACTACTACTAATAATAATATTAGCATGTTACTTGTTGTCTCTGACAAAAGTCGGCTAATCGGCTGTCCAAAGGAAAAGCGCCATGACTTTGGTATGAAGCAAAAGTTATAAAAACTAAGATGGATGACGAAAGATTTCAATGACTATGGACTGATTATCTGGATTTTGGAATTTGCACCGTTTTGGACCTTCTTTTTGCTCGCCGGCTTGATTTTGTCTCAATAGTGCTCGATGTTGTCATTGATGACAGTAGCACTTTAATTGTTGTTGTTATTATTATTATTATTAATGCCCTTCTTAGGACTTACTAACCAAAATTGTGCAGATTCATTTTAGCATTTTGAATACACAAAATTTTCTATCATCTATCCCTAACCCTAACCCTAACCTTAACCCCTAACCCTAACCCTAACCCTAACCCTTTTTCTATCATTCTATTAGCGACTATGATTGCAGGATCGATAGTTATTACGATCATAGAATAAAGAATTATATAATTCTATATCTTTGATTACGATACTTGACTGGTCGATCAGGATTGGTAGGGCCGGTTATTTGGAGATAGATCGATGTAAGTATACTATATATGTGTCTTTGGACTGATTTTTTATTTTGTACGTGCGACACGTCCACTCTTGAACACGTAAACGGAAAATATAGGCAAATTGTGTTTATACGAACTCTGAACTATTAATACTAGTAATTAATTGCATTACTTAGGGATTGCAAGATTTAAGCGTTTAATATTGAAGTCTTAAAAACGTTTATATTTGATCATATCATTTTATATTGTTTATTATATGTAGGCCTACTACTTTGGCCTAAACTGAGAGTTAACCTTTTAACCTTTTTATGTTGTTGTTGTTTTGAAAAGTGCATGGATATGTGATAAACGTATTCCCTGTTCTTGACCTACACTTAAAAACAACATAACACGCCCTCAAGCTCATAATTATAAAATTCTTGTCTCTTTGATGCAGTGAAAGGATGTTTGCAATGTACTTTAAAATATTATAAAACTGAGAATATCTACACATTCTGCACAAATTAGAATTAATTAATTAATATTAAGAACTAGCTACAAGTATTAGTTATTCAAAAGTAACCTTTAATCTGGATTTTGTATAGAGTGGATCAAACTGACTGGGATGCTCGGCTGCAGCTAAAGCTCGGTACATTAAGGTCAAGGTATACGTGAGGACATTTAGCATTTTCGTTTCTAATCTCTAACCAATCTGATAAGTTGATTGGTTGAGTAGCTGAACGTTCGATTGATTGATTGATTGATTTACGAGCAACAGAATCAGTAAAACATGGCTAAAACTTCTGAACCCCCTGGCATGCCGAAATACATCAAATTTATGTTCGGCGGTAGTGCAGGGTAAGTTTAAATTTCGAAACTTTTATTCTTTTCTGATTACTACTTTACACTTTTGTTGTTATTTACAAAGTTATTCTAGATATATGACTTTATATTTACATAATGTGACAATGTCTTAAAGTAAATCGAATGCTACACCGTAATAACAATTGATATTTTGGTATCTCTAATGATTATTAAAATCCTCGATATTAATTAATTTCTCTGGACAATTTGTAATTTTAGTTAAGAAAAATACTTGATATTTGATCCACAGATAGATAATTCTTAAACAAATATATAAAGATAGATAAATCTTTGATAATTCCATATTCTTGTAGAAATTTCCAGTTAGATTGCACAATCTCTATAGCCTCTACTTCTCAGTAGAGGCTATAGAGAACGTTGTAGACTTGATATCAGAGTTTGGTAAACTAAGATCCGGAATTGACTTGCTCATTGGTGTATTTATTGATTGAGTTAATCAGTTGATTGGGTTATTAATTAATTACATTGATTGTCAGCTGATTATCATTGATTATCTGGTTATTAGTGATTATCTAAATTGGTTGTTTTTAGTATGGCAGCAACACTATTTGTACAGCCTCTTGATCTGGTCAAGAACAGAATGCAGCTGAGTGGTAAGTGCTGTCAAATACTGCCAATCTTTCCTTAGTCAAATGTGTCGTTTAACTGAAGCCAGTGGCAATGTCGGTAAGATACTCGACCGCAGATCAGTATGTGCAGGGTTCAAATCCTGGCTCGCCCGTCATTGACATTGCTTTCAAGTGAGGAAACTGACATTAACCTTAGCTTTACCAGCTTTCTAACTGATAACTGATGGTCACAAATGGTGATGAAAGAGTGTTTAAGTTATACATTCATAATATCATAATCTAAATGCAATTAAACTAAAACCCATTAAACAACAAATCAACTTTGTCTCAAATTAATGCTGAATGTATATTTGCATGTAGTATAGCGGATTGACCGACTGATGATTGATTGGCTGAATGATTGATTAGCTGATTGGTTGATTGATTGATTGCAATGTTTAGGTGAAGGTGGTAAAGCCCGGGAATATAAGACAAGTTTTCATGCAATAAGTTCTATACTGAAGAATGAAGGAGTGTCAGGCATATACACAGGGTAAGTCATGCTAACTCTGTGTTGTAATACAATGAACAGAGTCAGGCATATGCACAGGGTAAGTCATGCTAACCCTGTGCTGTTATCAGCTGATCAGTTCATCATTGTGGCTTGTGGTAGAGGTCTAGACCTCCACATTGATTGTGGCTTGTGGTGGCAGTAGATCTTCAGTTAAGTGTCAGACATGTATGAGTCTAGACTACCACATTGATTGTGGCTTGTTGTAGAGGTCTAGGCCACCACATTGATTGTGGCCTGTGGTAGCAGCTTTTCACGGTTGCTGCTGCCAGTGCCTGCATTGGTTGCTGAATACTATTCTAACCTATGAAGATAATTAAGTTATAACTTATTACTGGTATTTGTTCATTTGTTTAAAATTGTTTTAATTAGAAATATGCTAATTGAGTGCTGGTAATACCAGTATTGATTGATTGATTGATTTCAGACAATAGTTAATTGAGTGCTGGTAATACCAGTATTGATTGATTGATTGATTTCAGACAATAGTTAATTGAGTGTTGTTAATAGCAGTATTGATTGATTGATTGATTCAGACTATCAGCTGGTTTGTTGAGACAGGCGACCTATACAACAACAAGACTGGGAGTCTACACCGTTCTCTTTGAGACCTTTACCAAGTGCGTACTTCTGCGTACTAGCACTTATATAGTATATACACTATATACTGTATGTATATACTATATACTAGCGCTTATATAGTATATACACTATGTACTGTATGTATATACTACAGTATATATTATTTATACAATGTAAACTGTATACTGTATTATTCCTTGAAAATCTTATCAATGTGAAGTATTGCTCACTATGAAGTACAGAGCCAAAGTAAGAGCTAAATCAGAGCCAAAGTTTTCCATTTCAAAGTAAAACATTCTAGCCTCAGATATGAAATTGTTGAGATCAGTTTCATCCTATTGTACGAGCTTTTGTATACGACAGTTCAGCGTCATCAAATGAGCAGTAATTGATTGATTGATTGATTTATTGATTGATTGATTTGTGTGTAGAGATGGGAAGCCTCCCAATTTCTTTCTGAAGGCTAGTCTGGGGATGTTTGCAGGAGCTGTGGGCAGTTTTATAGGAACACCGGCCGAGATCTCTCTCATTAGAATGACTGCTGATGGGCGGTCTGTGTCTGTCTCTTTGTCTCTCTATGTCTATCTATGTCTCTCTCTCTGTGACCCTCTGTGTCTGTGTATCTCTCTCTCTTTCTCTGTGCATCTCTATGTTTCTCTATCTCTCTCTCTTTGACCGTCTCTGTCTCTGCGTTTCTCTATGTCTTTCTCTCTCTCTCTGTGTCTCTCTTTGTCTCTGTCTCTATGTCTCCCTCTCTCTTTCTGTGATGCTCTATGTCTCTCTCAATGTCTCTGACCTTGTTTGTTATTTTAATACATTTTCAAGTCTTGCTGACGAAAACTATTTAAATGATCAGGCACGGTGCAGCACAATGAATGGTGCAGTACAATAAACATAACTTATTAATTAATTAATTAACTAACTATCTGTAATTGTTTAACTTATTAATTAATTGGCGTGAATGTTGCAGCTCAGTTAACAGTGATGCCCAGCAATGTGTAACGTCCCTGAAATCACCCAAGGGTGATTTCAAGGACATCTTAAGCTGAAAATGGACTTATTGATTGATTTATTGATTGATTGATAAATAGATATATAGATTGATTGATTGATACATTGATAAATTGATTGATTGAGTACATGACTGATTAATTGATATACTTATTGATTGATTGATTGATTTATTTATTTATTTATGCAGTGATTGATTGATTAATTGACTGATTGATTGATTGATTGATCAGACTACCGGCGGCAGAGAGAAGGGGGTACACGAATGTTTTCAATGCTCTGTACAGAATCACTAAGGAGGAAGGTATCCTAACACTGTGGCGTGTAAGTGCTAGTATCTCTCTTAATATAACTCTATGTGTGTGTTTATATGTGTTCATGTATGTGTGTATATCACTAAGGAGGAAGGCATCCTAACACTATGGCGTGTATGTGCTGCTATCTCTCTTAATAACACTCTATGTGTGTTCATGTATGTGTATGTATGTGTGTTTATATGTGTCGTGTATGTGTGTATATCACTAAGGAGGAAGGTATCCTAACACTATGGCGTGTATGTGCTGCTATCTCTCTTAATATCACTCTATATGTGTGCATGTATGTGTGTATATCACTAAGGAGGAAGGCATCCTAACACTATGGCGTGTATGTGCTAGTATCTCTCTTATTAACACTCTATATGTGTGTTCATGTATGTATGCGTGTTTATGTGTCGTGTATGTGTGTGTATCACTAAGGAGGAAGGCATCCTAACACTCTGGCAGGTATGTGCTATTATCTCTCTTATTAACACATTTTGTATCTGTGTACATATGTGTGTATGTATGTGTACATGTAGGGGTGTGGTACCACTGTTGTTAGAGCCTCTTTGTGTGTTTATATGTGTATATGTATGCGTTTATATGTGTGTATGTATGTGTTTATATGTGTGTGTGTATGTGTTTATATGTGTGTATGTATGTGTTTATATGTGTGTATGTGTTTATATGTGTGTATGTATGTGTTTATATGTGTGTATGTATGTGTTTATATGTGTGTATGTATGTGCTTATATGTGTGTATGTATGTGTTTCTATGTGTAGGGTTGTGGACCCACTGTGGCTAGAGCTATGGTAGTGAATGCTGCACAGCTTGCTTCATACTCACAAGCCAAACAACTCGTGCTCTCCACAGGTTCTCATGTCTGGACACTAATACCCACATTTACTAACTTGTCTTTAATCAATTGATCACTTGCGCCTCTGTTGTTGGCTAAACTATTGTTCAGAAATTTTGGTATTCAGTAAAAAATGCTACGTGGTTATTAACTACAAGGTCAACCGCCAAAATTATGTCGGTCAGCCAATCACAGCGCTATCCTTCAGGCTGATCGACCAATCAGCTTACTAACAAAGAAATAAAGTCAGAATATTATTTCTTAATCAGTGGTGTAACTAAACAACTGTTTAAACGCCCGAAAACTGGCACAGCTATGCATTACTCTACACATCGATTCAAGCTTGAAAAATATCAAATTGTGACTAATCAGTAATTTACACAACTGTTGATGTTTAAACAGTTGATTATCTCACTAGTAAATATGATCATTAATTAACAGGTCCTCTCATTGGTCTGCCTGCAATGCAGTAAAGATTTAATGTCTGATTCCTCATCAGAGGCAGTTAAGTCTACTGTTATATGAATGTGTCCCTGACATCATCCTTGTATGAGGAAACGGACTTTAAACCTTTATTACTATTATGTGTGTTTGTACGTGTATGTTTGTATGTGTATGTATATGTATGTATGTGTGGTTGTATATGTATGTAAGTGTGTTTGTATGTATATGTATTTGTGTGGGTAAGTGTGTGTGTTTATGTATGTGTGTTTTATATGTGTATGTGTATGTATGTGTGTTTGTATGTGTAGGGTACTTTAAGGACAGCATACTGCTGCACTTTGTGGCCAGTATGATCTGTGGACTAATCACCACAGCTGCCTCTATGTGTATGTGTGTTTGTATGTGTAGGGTACTTTAAGGACAACATACTGCTGCACTTTGTGGCCAGTATGATTAGTGGACTAATCACCACAGCTGCCTCTATGCCTGTTGATATTGCTAAAACAAGGTCTGATTTCTGCAGACTTGTGTTCTGCTCTCATTATAACTTCTACTTTACTGCATATTGACTACCTGTTTAAATGTAATTTTTATTTAATTTTTTTAAATTATTAAATTTAAATTTTACCTTGGAATTGTGAAGTTGAAAATTAAATCTAATATTATTCATTAAACTGAAATCGTTTATTGTTATGAAAAGAGCAATATTTTATTGATATATTGCCTATTGGAATTGAATTTAATTGATTGATTGGTATTTATGATAGAATTCAGAACATGAAGATAATTGATGGCAAGCCTGAATACAGAGGAGCTGTGGTTAGATGTCTCTCTTCACTTCTCTCTCTCTCTCTCTCTCTCTCTGTCTCTCTATGTCTGTCTCTCTATCCCTCTTTCTCTAAAGCCCTCTCTCTTTCCATTACTTCTTTTCTCTGTAGCTCAAGTTTACTCGCTGCTCATTTCTGTCTAAATATTTCCACCTCTCTGTGTCTTAGTCTCTCTCTCTCGCTCTTTCTCTCTCTCTCTCTCTCTCTCTCTGTCTCTCTCTCACTCAGTATTCAATACCTTTAATTTCTTATGTGTTATCTAGTTGCTGTAGATGTAGATTCCTTAATCAGTTACTATTGAATTAAGATGAAAGTTTAAATATATTCCACTGCGGATCAGTGTGTGCGAGGTTCAAATTCTGGGCTCTCCCGCCACTGACATTGCTTTCGATTGACGAAACTGTCGTTAATATTAGTTTTGTAGCATTTTTACGTGCAGCACATGTTACCATGAGTTAACTGTTAACTGGTGTTATATGTAGGACGTGTTAACACGAGTTAACTGTTAATTGTTATGTGTAGCACGTGTTAACATGAATTAACAGTTAATTGTTATGTGTTAACATGAGTTAACTGTTGTTATGTGTAGCACGTGTTAACATCAGTGGTAAGACAGGAGGGATTCTTCTCGCTGTGGAAAGGTTTCACTCCTTACTACGCCAGGCTGGGTCCTCACACAGTCCTAACCTTCATCTTCCTCGAGCAGATGAACGCCATGTACCGCAAGTACGTGCTGGGAGACACCACATCCACCAGCAGTCTGTAGAGTATGGTAGAGGCATAATCAACCAGTTCTTTATGCTGCAGTGCTCACATCTGAGCGCTGCTGAAGTTCTGTAAGCAGAGGAATTTAAACATCTGTACTGTTGTTGTTGTTTGTACTACTTCATGTACTTCTGCTACCAGCATATTGCTCTATGTTACTGGTATCAAAGCCACTAGCAGTACTGCAGCTGTTGAGGGCTGCCTTCAGGAAATATTCTCAATGTGTTGTTGCATTAAATTTCTGTCCAGTCAGGCAGTCCATCAGTATCCTCAGTCTTCTCACTAATGTGTAATTTTTTGCATTTTCTGATATCCTCAAATACTCGATGAGTTATATTCACACAATCAAACTTACATTGAGTACTCACAGTGAGTACTGCACACTTACAGTGAGTACTGCACACTTACATTGAGTACTCAGCACAACATGTTTAGAGCAAGTATCAGATATTTCGTGTGGTCGCCTCTAGGAAGCTGACAGAGTCGTTTGGGGTTAGAACCTCATCTCTTGATGTCAGGCCAGTGTTCGATCAGTTAGACGCTTGACTGTTGTTTGTAGCTGTTCTATGTTATAGTGGACCAACGAGTCGACTTGCTTGTTTGCTAGGAATGTTCCAGTTGTCTTCTCTGGAAGATGAAATGGGTGGTAAACTGTTGTTGATAAGAGATTTAATAGTTTGTTGCTGGTATAATGCTGTCATTGAGCATTGCTGTGAGCAGGCTTTGATCCAGGACCTGTTTGTTTTAAACCAATCATGCTAACCAGTTTGCTGTCAAGATTATGTCTGTGTATAATTATTTAATTAGTTCACCTGGCTGCCTGTCAGCAGGTTGATGGGTTGTAGTAATATAAGAACGTGTGCAATGACCTGGGTGTAACATAGTGCAGTCTATCTAATACAATACCGGCTTTTACAGAGCTTCTGCGTACTATGCCCGTCAGATGTGCTTTATCAACTGTGCTTGTCTCTAAGTGATGTTATTCATGGTGAATTAATATCCATGAGAATTATATGATATAAGTATTAATTTTTGTGTGATGAATGAATATGCATGCTGATTTCAAAATTTAAATATACATGTATACTGTATAATATATGATTTATAAATATTCATAACGTACAATATATTTCATTATTATATATGATTGATATGTATTCATAGTATTTGAGGAATTGAATTATGTATGATAAATTCATGGTATATAATTATTGTTCAAGTATACAGTTTCCATTTGTTTAGTTAATATTTAATGAATACTCATAATTTGGATAGATGCATTGTGTTGTAATTAGTTTATTTTGTTTGCTTGGCATAAGTAAACTCAGAAGTGCTACATAATTTCATCTCTTGAACTGCATTGTTGACAAGAGTTGCCACTGTTTATGTTGTTTGTCTGAGTGTCAGAGAGAGCTGCGTTGTTACAAGTGTTGCATTTCTTTAGTTGCCTGTAGTTAATGCCGAACATTTATCTCTGTGATTTAATTTAAATTTAAAACATTCAATTCACATAATGCAAAATTACACTTTTCTAATACAACCAGTACGTGTGAAAATGAAAAGAGCATAAAGGTCCGAATAAGTATATGATTGCTGTAAAGCTGGTAAAGCTAAGGTTAACGTCAGTTTCCACACTTCAAAGCGATGTCAGTGAAGGGCGAGCCCAGAATTTGAACCTTGCATATACATGTATATCAGTACAGCACTAATGCATTATTGCAGTCTATGTATAATAAAATGAACTTTCACTGCGGTCACTCTAAGCTGAACTTTGTGGTACTTAGTCCTCGGTCCTTAGTTGCTTCATTCGTGGCTCGTTCTTCAGTGATGATGCTTTCAGGCAGAGCCATGAATGTTTAACTCTGTTTAGCATTCCGCTGTCATGTTGATTCACTGATCTCTGTTCAGCTGCTCTGTCTGTGGGTCTTGGTCTTCCTCCTCTGCATTGATGCTCTAAGGTCGATTGATTGATTGATTGATTAGTGTGTATGTGCCAACCTACAGTATTAAGTTGTTCACGTTCCTGTTGTTGTTGTCAGAGTGGAGTGCTCGATGTTATCAATTGCTTGCAGTAATGCTTTAAAATAATCGATTGATTTATTGATTGATTGACTAGAGAAGCTTCGTTGTTGCTGGGTCCACACTGTTTCATGACTGTATTGGTTATCTGTTGTGTTGTGGAGCCAGTGGCGATGTCGATATTTTATCTGTCCGTGGATCAATGTGTGTGAATTTAAATCCTGGGCTGGTCCGTCACTGATATCCCTTATTGAGAGATGAAACTGACGTTAACATTGACTTTACATGTTTTACATGTGTGTAGCTGTGGTGATATACTTAACTGGCTGATTTTATAGCGGCCCGTTAGTTACATGTCTAAACTCTTATACGTTGTGTAGCAGCTTTGGTCTTTTTATTTATGTGAGAAAAGTATTTAGACTTTTGTTTCAGTAAGCTTTGATTCTAAATTCCATTTTACTTTGTTGCTTTGTAGTGGTTTTGATTTTGCTTTTCTATATGATTTAGTTCTTTGTTGATTATTCCATTTACACAGATCATACTGTTCCTGAGATCATCTGATAGTGGGAACATGGACGTTAAACCTCAGTGATTGATATTTCTTGCATAATTCAATTTGTTTTCTCTTTTATTCCAGCACTGCTCTTGAAATTGTTGAGAACTGAATATGTTTATAGGAGGTGACAAAACAGACAATGAAATAAATTAAATGACGGCCTAACAAATGGGATGAGTATTCTGATTATACTGGTAGTTACTGATTATACTGATAGTTCTGATTATACTGGTACTGTTGTTGTTGTTGTCAGCATGTCATGATTATGACTCTAAATTTTCTTTGCTGAGAGATGAAATATACATCATAACAAGTGGGCCTGGCTAGTTGTGTATTTACTATTGAACAAAACAGAATTTTGTTGAAGAATTTGCCTCAGACACGTCACTGATCATCAGCACCTCGAGTGTGAGACATTAAACGCTGTGATCGGCTGTGATCATCCGTGATTACATCTAGCACTTTGTACAATGAAGAAATATTGTAAACAATTACGATGATATAATAAACATAGAACTGTTCAGCTTCTTGTTCAATACACAAGCTCTGCCTTAGAAAGTCTTAGTAGCGTAGGGGTAACGTCATGAAGTTCTAAATGACAGATCCTGAGGTTAATGAAACCCTGATGGGTTCGAATCCCAGCCGCGCTGATCTGAGAGTAAAATCTCGGACATTCACTGTACTGGTTACACGGAAAATGGTTTAAATTGCCTAACGGTTTAAACATGTGGTATTAAAAGTGATAGATATCCACATAATTGATCATTTCACTATAATGTGTGTTTACTTTGTTTGTACGATGAAGAAATATTGTAAACAATTACGATGATATAATAAACATAGGACTGTCAAAGTAGTGGACAGCGAAGCTCCCTGAGCCTCGCTGACCACTACTTTGTCTTTCTATTAGGCCTCGTCTTATTATACTCAGGCATTTCTTTTTATAAATGTCAATTTCTATTTATTTGTCACGCCAATCGTTAAAACAAACGTCGAGCAAAGCGTATAGAAATTATTTATATAGAAAAGATTGAGTGAACGGAAAATACAGGCCATAGATGAAGTTCATATTCGGATGAAGTTCAGTGAAAATAGTACATTAATTAAAAAAATAATAGAAGTCGAGTACAAATTAAAAGATAACTTGTAGAGCGATAAACATTTGCTCCCTTATGTAGTCTACCTTATTAAAACTTATGTGCCTTTTTAAATTTTAATTAATAGGAATTTATTCCCCCTCCCCAGGAAAAATGTTCGAAAGGAGTCTGTTCCTCAATGTCAAAGGGAAATTTCATAGGCATAATAATAATAATAATAATAATAATAATAATAATAATAATAATAACAATTAGAGTGCTACTGTCATCAATGACAACATCGAGCACTATTGAGACAAAATCAAGCCGTCGAGCAAAAAATGGTCCAAAACGGTGAAAATTCCAAAATCCAGATATTCAGTCCAAAGTAACGTAGTAGGCATATAACGATCCTATTCATTGTTATCTCAATGGCCACGTTCTAAACCTCTAAAAACAATCATAATTATAGGGATATTGATAGTAAACAAAAGCACAAAGGCTTTTCAAAAGAGAACTATAGGACTGAAGAGTATAGAATCAAATAAAGGCTAAAAGTGTAGGGCCTTACCCTTGAATTTAGTTTTTCATTGAGAAGTTCTACTGATAGCCCAATACGTTTGTTTACCTAAACCATGCAACTTTTGTTTACTGTTAAAAAGTAAAAAGTAAACACACATTATAGTGAAATGATTAACTATGTTGATATCTATCACTTTTTACCACATGTTTAAACCGTTAGGCAGTTTATTCCATTTTCCGTGTAAACAGTCCAGTGAATGTCCGAGATTTTACTCTCAGATCAGCGCGGCTGGGATTCGAACTCACGAGAGTTCAATTTACCTCAAGATCTGTCATTTAGAACTTCATGACGTTACCCCTACGCTATTGAGACATTCAATAGCGTATATATTTTGTAACATTAGTTGCCTAACTATTTGTAACCTCCCGCAGTATTCATCAGGAAGCCTCCACTCCTAAGTCAGTCTTTTAATTTAGCGTGCTGATATATGATAACGGTAGGCCTATATGATCTTCATTATAAGCTACGTTAATACTTTATACAAATATTAAATAGTGTTTGAGTCTAATGTTGTGCCGGTATGTTATTTAGTATTTGAATCTAATATTGTGCCGGTTAAATATTGCAGTTACAAGTTGGCTATAGTTTGTAGAATAATTATTTGAACCATAGCATAAGCAAAGGCAGTGTGAATATTTTAGGCATCAGAATGTTGGAGCCTCTGCTGGACAGACTGAGGGAGGAGCGGCTGGTTCTAGCCAGCACCTCCCCCCGTAGACGTCAACTCTTTGAGACGCTTGGTCTGAAGGTTGACGTAGTGCCGTCAAGATTTGAAGAGAACCTCGAAAAATCCTCGTTTTCTCACCCGATCGATTATGTTAAGCGTACTTCCTACCTCAAGACTCTCGACTCTGCGAACATTGTGGCCGAGGAGTGCGGTAACGCAGCAACAGATGGCAGCAGTACTGAGAGCAGGCGGAAGATACCATTCATTATAGTGGGCGCTGACACAATTGTTACCATGAATGGAAAGATTTATGAGAAGGTTTGTGTCTACAATTAACTTATCGTAAATTATCTAAAAGCATATATGTGTTAACCATTTCACACTCATGTGCCAGAAATCTTTCTCAGTAAAATCCAGTAGGTCAGTGTTTTCTAGAATTTTTCTGCTGGTACTTGTCTATGCTTCTCAATTCACGTCTACTGAGTCTAGGTATAACCTGATCCTAGGTCGCAATTTAGTAAACGTTAAATAAAGTAGATACTTTCTCATCTCACAAATCAAATCATACGTTACTATCACTCATATTTCAAATCACACGTTATCACAACACGCATTTCAAATCACATGTTGTCATCACGCGTATTTCAAATCACAGGATATCATTTAATACATTTCAAATCACAAGTTATCTCATTTGAGTATTGATCTCTATTGATCTGACAGCCGCTCGATCACGCCGATGCTGTCTTGATGCTCAGAACATTCTCAGGACTGCGGCACACAGTCTACACAGCGGTCACTGTTCTTGTTCCTGGCTCAGCGTTCACTCAACTCACGGCGGACACGACTCAGCGGTTTCTCTCCAGCGAGACTTTCCACGTGACGACTGAGGTGGAGTTTGATGATCTGAGCGATGAGATGATCGAGGGTTATGTGAGGAGCGGGGAACCCATGGACAAGGCTGGAGCGTATGGCATACATGGCAAGGGTGGAAGTCTCATCAAGGGCATTCACGGGGACTTTTATAATGTGATGGGATTTCCAGTGAATGCTTTCACGAGATATCTAGTTGAGCTGTGTGAGAAGTTTGGCAATAGTGCTGCGGTAGAGTCTTAGCGAGCCAGTTGGCTCTCTATTGACCTAGCTGTATCTCTGCTATATGAACTCATTGTTGACTGCTTGTGCCGTGGAAGTAGAGAGACTTCTGTGAAGTAGATAGTCTTAATTAGGCAGATAGTCTTATGTAAATAGATAGTCTGCGGTAAAATAGATAGTCTTAATTAGGCAGATAGTCTTCTGTGAAGTAGATAGTCTTAATTAAGCAGATAGTCTTAAGTAAATTGGTAGTCTTAATTAAATAGATAGTCTTCAGTATTTTAAATCTACACGTTGTAGTTAGAGATTGTCTCTGAATGTGTGTATTTGTTATTATGTATTAGTTAGGAGATGATTCTGATAGGACATTGAAATCTCTGTGGATAAGTTTCACTAATGGGCTGTTTATTAGTCAGGAGATGATTCTGATTGGACATTGAAATCTCTGTGGATAAGTTTCACTACTGGGCTGTTTATTAGTCAGGAGATGATTCTGATTGGACATTGAAATCTCTGTGCTGTGAATATGTGTCACTAATGGCTGTTTATTAGTAAGGGGATGATTGATATACTGCGTCTGTTGTCTCAACAAAATCTTTAGTTGATCACTCTGTGATATGTCACATTTAACAATAAAAACCTAAAGATGTTATAAAGTTACAACAGAGCAGTGTCAATCAATCAAGAATTTAGCGTCCGGTCCCTCGCCATAATGCAATCTCTTGCAGACTCTGCACAAACAAGCGCCAAAGCTCCACACAAAGTACACAAAGACCACAAGAGAAAGCGAGAACGAAACAGTGCAAGTGTCAAGGCAATCAGGTCAAAATTTAGACCTATGGCGGAAAGAGGTGGGCTTTTGGCTGGCTATTATAACAGTTCAAAATGTATTTTGAACAGTTATAATAGCCAGCGCAAATTATAATTTTTCATTTTATTTGAAGCATATAGTGACAAATTTGTGATAGTAATCGGGTCAAAATTTAGACCTAGATGGAAAGAGATGGGTTTTTAGCTGGCTGTTATAACATTATGACAGTTCAAAATGCATTTTGAACTGTCATATAGTCGGCACAAATTATAATTTGTCATTTTATTTGAAGCATGTAGTGACAAATTTGTAATAGCAGGTATAATCATAGCTGAATAGTATATATTCATCTGAATAACATACGTGTATGTGCTTATAAATGTTGACTGTGCAGCCTGTACACGTATACTGCAAGACCTCTCTCTCTCTCTCTCTCTCTCTCTCTCTTAGTGCACTGCCTACTGGCAGGTCCATAGTATATAAAGCCTCCACTCACCTCTATCTTCCATTTTCCTCTTCACATCCACATACGAGTGACTTTAAATCGTTTAATTGTAGCATTCCTTTTGTTATACCATTATTCTTGGGGATTCTGCCTATCCCTTCTTCAGATATTCTTTAAATATACAGCAGATATTCACTCAAGATATTCTTTATATGTACAGCAGATATTCACTCAAGATATTCTTTAAATATTCAGCAGGCGGACTGTATACATGATCAGCCTACACAGGTTTAAAAAAAACACGCTTTATAGTGAAATGATCAACTATATTGATATCTATCACTTTTAATACCACATATTTAAACCGTTAGGCAATTTAGACCATTTTCCGTATAACCAGTTCAGTGAATATCCGAGATTTTACTCTCAGATCAGCGCGGCTGGGATGCGAACCCACGAGTGTTCAATGCACCTCAGGATCTGTCATTTAAAACTTCATGACGTTACCCCTACGCTATTGAGACATTCTAATATTTTACTGCTGTGTTATAATGTTAAACAACCTTTTATTTAGTTTCCTATAATTATACTGTTTCTCTGGATTTAGCACCGGCTTTAGATCCTTTTTCGTCAGCTTGGCTTGGCTTAAGAAGTGCTCGATGTTGTCACTGACGATAGTTACCGTTGTTATGAAATTTAATCTTATTACTGGTTCATTTTAACCTGACAATGTTAATGTAAACAAATCGAATTTTCTATAGAAAACAAGTTTCTAAATTAAAACATTCACAAGTCAGGAGAGACTATTTTGCTAAAACTTAATATTTAGTTATTTAGTAAAATTGAAATCTATATATTAATACTCTGACACTGAGGTCTCTAGAGCCTCCTTAATAACTTATTGTAACAAGCCTCGGTAGGTTCGAATCTTTTACAATTTAGCTTTATTAACTAACTGTAGTTATATAATTAAATATTATAGTATATGATTATATCGTTAACCAAGTCCTTTAAACATGGTGTGATGAAAATTGCTAATTTTACTAAAAGAGTTTTGATGCTGTTAAGTTGTCATCTCTTGTTTGTTCATGAATTAAATTCAGTTTAGCTAGGCATAAAGAAGTTCTAGAAATTAATGAGTATAAAATAAAATAACAATTTATATAAAGGAAAATTTAAAAAATATAATGCAAAATCTATAAGAATTTTTCTCTAAAGTGTCAGAAGTCTTTACTTATGTTGCTATCAATACCCGGTGTAGGTTCGGGAAATGAAATGGCACATGTTTCTAAGAGGTGATCATCACAGCTCTATGGCGTGGAAGGATTATAAGTTATTATGTTTTCATTGGCGATGTGTCTGTTTGTAGTGCAGTGAAAGTATGGCACGCTCACACAGCAGTGAACTATTGGGGGTGGGGGAGAGTAATGAGGAAGAATACATGAAGCAATTCTTAATTAAGGTTTGTTGTCATGGGAAAAATAAGATTTGCTACTTTAACTTTAGCTGTCATATTCTCTTCATAAGAGTAACTTTATATATGACTCTCGAAAACAATTTGAATTTTAAAAGAGTCTTTAAATTCTGGGCAATAAATTTAAATTTAGTGCCTCTTGCTAATCAATTACTTTTTGCTTATCAGTTAATGTGTGACCAGATGTGCCATTCCAATTAAGCAACTTAAACAATACAAACTAAAAATATTCTCTTCAGGTATATATAATTTTCATGATTAATTTTCAAAACTTGAAAATAGACTTATTGAAACTGCCACTGGATGCAATGTTACGCCTTCTTCCTGTTGCAGTTCTTGTAAACTATCATTTACTTTTATAATTTTATATGTCTAAATTGGTTCTGCCAACTTTCTCAACCATTTGATGATTATTCTTGTCTATATATAATTATTTTTGCGAAGTTATTGATCCAGACTATATATTCCTATTCAATGTGCCTCCGTGCTCAATAGAGAGCATTAGCAGTGGCTTGATATCTGAACCCGTCACAAACACTATTTTCACCACACTCGTTGTATTGTTTGGAAATATCAGAGGTGATTATCTGTAGCATTATAACTCTGTGAATGATCGTTGCAGCCCATGGAAGAGCTGGACACTAAAGATGGACCAGTAATGAGAATTATCATACCACAACCTGGTGAGCCAGCTTTCTCTCTATATCTCTCTCTCTCTCTCTGTCTCTCTTTCTCTCTCTCTCTCTCTCTCTCTCTCTCTCTCTCTCTCTCTCTCTCTCTATATATATATATATATATATATATATATATATATATATATATATATATATATACATACATGTATATCTCCATCTCTCTCTCATTCTGTGTCTCCTCTCCCTCTATCTCTTTCTATCTATCTCCCTCTCTTACTCCCTATTTCTCTCTCTCTCTCTCCCTATCTCACTCTCCTCCTCGCACTCTCTCTATGTCTGTCTCTCATGTGTCCCTGTTGCATTCTTTCACTTTGTTTCATTTAATTTTACTTTAAAAATTTACGATTGTTTCTATTATTATTTCATGGTTGTAGAGGTCTAGACGTCTGCATCATTTGTGGTCTTCGGCTGATGGGATGCTTCTCTTTAACTGTGTAGTTTTTTAGTTAAATTGTTGTGTTTAGCTTCTTGCAGCAAGTTATCTCTATCAGTAATACTCTAAATTGATTGATTGATTGATTGATGATTTGTTGAAGGTTTTTGTGTGAAATTGAAGTCGAGTGAAGGCAAGAAAGTGTTTATAAACATTTGTCAGGCGGATAACGTAAGACCTCTACTGTTGTATTCTGTGACGAATAGTATAGTATAGTTTATTGGAAATTAATTAATTAAGTCACATTCTCTACTGACAGATTGTAAGTATCTTGATACATTTGTATGACTCTCTGTTGACTTCAAATCACATTAACTTCTATGTCTTTGCATTAATTATCATTAATTTTAATTATAATTTTGATTGTTTCTGTTAGTATTTCAGAGTTTTAGAAGTCTAGATGTCTATACAAATTTATTAAGTCACATTCACTGAGTATAATATTTAATATTTAATGTCCAGTCTATTCGTATCCTTGTTAAACTGGGATTTAAGGGAAGATGATGATGATGAATGTCTGGACAGATGTAGGTTAAATTCTTTGTGTAGTCTTGTGGTGGTCTCTGTTAGTTTTCTATGTAAGTGTGTAGGTAGAACTTATTGATTTTATCAGTATGTTTATTATTTAATATATCTGCTTATTTTTGATTTAATATATCTGCTAGATTTTCATGTGTTCAGAATTGAACTGTTCTAAATCCTTTAACATATTGAACGTCGTTGGAGTGCTTACTTATTAAATAGATATCAATAATACTATGATACAGTAGATTAACTCTATTTCTATTTTCTCATATTTACAAAATTTTTAAAGCTTCCTGTGAACATTGTTAGATAGCCTAGAATTTTGTGTATATATTTATATCGATATATAGATTGATTGATGTGATAGTCCTTCTCAACTCATCCAGTCCAAATCTATTTGTATCCCGACCCTAATTAAATTGGGAATAAAGTGAAGATTATAATGATGAGGACTGATAGGATAGCTTAATGGTGGTCATTGCTAGACTTTGGTGACCTTAGTGATAGATAGATTGATTGATTGATTGATTGAGTGATAGATTGATTGATTGAGTGATAGATTGATTGAGTGATTGATTGAGTGATCGATTGATTATTGATTGAGTGATTAATTGATTGTTTGATTGAGTGAGTGAGTGAGTGATTGATTGAGTGATCGATTGATGATTGATTGATTGATTAATTGATTGATAGATTGACTGATTGATTGACTGATTGATTGATTGATTGAATAAGAATAGAATAGATAATATGTTTATTTCCCAGCAGAGACACAAATGCATATTGCGAGAAAAATTGGTCGTCAGTGAAGATACATAGTACCTTATCTAGCTGACTACCATGATAATTATTTTACTTACAGTTCTTTAAAAAAGCTAGTATTAGGCAATAGTTCATAATACATACAAAGTTGAACTTATAATCTACATGTATAAGCAGAGCTAAATGACAAATAAAAATAAAATAACAAAAACTGTGAAACTTACATAACTGCGATCATACAAATTAGCAAAACCATTCATCAAAAAGGTACACTTTATATTGCTTAGAAAACTCAGTTATAGATTTTGCATTGCATATGTCAGGGGGTATTAGATTCCAGCTGGCTAGACAGTGAAAAGCATAAGATTTGAAAAATTCATTAGTAGTTCTTGCATATAAATACTTAGTAGTGGAAAGTCTGGTATGATATAAACTATGAGAGTGATTATGCATGTTATCAATGAAAATATCTCTAGTGGCACTTGACACAGGTAAATTCATAAAATTCTGACATTTATAGATTAATTTACCAATAGCTAGTGTATATAATTGGTGAACAGGTAAAATATTAAAAGTTCGGTAGAGTTGCTTCACGTTACAAAATTTGTGTTTACTCTGTAAGTTTCTTAAAATCCGATTACAAGCAAAAAGCAGAGGCTGCAATAATTGTTTAGTTGTATTAGCTTAAACTTCAATGCCATATTGTAACCTAGATTGAACTAGTTAATGGTAAAGGTGCCTGCAGCAGTCTAAAGGGATATACTGTCTACATTTATATAGCATACCATTATAACTATTAATTTTACAAATTACTGTTCTAATGTGATAACCAAAAGTTAAATTTTCATCCATAATTAAGCCTAAAAATTTAGTAACATTAGCTCTATCAATACAGACATTGTCAAGTATTATACGCATGTTGTCAGTACGGATAAAGTCATCATCCTCTTTTGTAATGTAAAACATAACGTAGGACGATTTAGAGCAGTTAACAGTTAATCTATTGGTTTTAAACCAATTACTAATTTGAGAACATGCTTGATTAGCAGACGTAAACAAATCAACAATATTAATATTTTTAACAAATAAATTAGAGTCATCAGCATACAATTTCAGAGATGCATCATTACAAGCATAATGAATGTCATTCATATAAATTATAAAAAGCAATGGGCCCAGAATCGAACCTAGAGGGACTCCAATATTAAGTGGTAACACATTAGATTTACTACCGCCAACCATTGTAAATTGATTTCTTCCAGATAAATATGAGTTAAACCAATCATAAGCAATACCATGAATGCCATAATATTGCAATTTATAGAGCAAAATGTTATGATCCACTGTATCAAAAGCTTTTGAGAGGTCAAGAAATATACCCAGGATTGACTGATTGATTGCTAGATTCCAGCTCCACGCTCCATCACTGATGAAGAGTTGTTGTTGTTGCTGGACTCAGATGATCCGAGTGGATTCAGGATACCAATGAGTCTGGGAGAGGCTCATCAGGAGAAAGACAATAGTCTGTCTACTCTCTAACTCTAATCATTCTGTGCTTGTTGTGGTCTAATGTCTGATCAGTGTTTACTCTCTAACTCTAATCATTCAGTGCTTGTTGTGGTCTAATGTATGATCAGTGTTTACTCTCTAATTAATTGCATGACGAATTGATCGATTTAGTGATTGATTGACTGACAATTGAATGACTAATTGAATGACTAATTGATTGATTTATTGATTGATTGACTGACGGGTTAGCGATTAATTGAATGACTAATTGATTGAGTTATGGATTGATTGTCTGACGCTTTAATGATTAATTAAATGACTAATTGATTGATTTCCTTACTGGGTTATTAATTGATTTCTTGATTGATTGGTTGATTGATTGATTAGTTGAACGATTGATTGATTGAATGATTGATTGATTCATCGATTGATTTATTGGCTAATCGATTAATTGATTAATCGATTGATTGATTGATTGATTGATTGATTGATTGATTGATTGGAGGTGGAGTGGAGTGCACAGCGTATGACGTGGTGATAAGTCCTGAGTTTTTGAAGACAGTGCTGGAGAGAAAGTCCATCAAGAGCTTCTTCCTCACTGTTATCATGGAAGGATTGGAGGACAAATATAGCATCTCACTAGATAGGAGTATGTAGAAAAACCTTCTATCTCTCTCTATCATCTCATTAGATAGGAGTGTGTAGAAAAACCTTCTATCTCTATCAAGTATAACATCACATTAGATAATTATGTAGATAGGAGTGTGTAGAAAAACCTTCTATCTCTATCAAATATAACATCACCTTAGATAGGAGTATGTAGAAAAACCTTCTATCTCTTTCTCATTTAACATCAGTTTAGATAGGAGTATAAAGAAGCAAGTCCGCTTGTTCTGTTACTGTTTTCCTTTTAAATTTCTTTCTACTCATCACAAGTTTTCGTAGCCTTATCAATCAGTAAATTAATTTACTGATAATATTTTATCAAAGAGTAATTGGATAATATTACAGAGTGGACAATACTGAAGAACCGCAAGTTCGTAGGGTTCATTCCCGAGCAGAACATAAGAACAAGGAGCAAGCCCCTCATACTGGATCTGGGAGAGCGGTGAGTCATACTCATTAATCCTATCTCTACCGACATCTCAGTGGCACAGTGTCATTATACACCATCTCTGCGCTAATGAATTGTGTGAATATTTAACTTGTAAGAGAGCGTATTTATAGTAGTTATGTTGTTGTTGTCGATCTTTGAGGGAGTGTGTGTGTGTTTGTATGTGTGTATGTGAATGGGCATATGTATGTGTGTATATATGTGTGTATGTGTACTTATAATATGTGTATGTGTGTATTTCTATGTGTGTGTATGTGTGTATAGTAAGCAGAGCTCTAGTGAGAGGAACAATGTCAGTAGCGCTACAGCTATATGTGTGTGTGTATATGTACGTGTATGTGTGTATGTATGTGTGTATGTATGTGTGTGTGTATGTGTGTGTATATGTACGTGTATATGTGTATGTATGTGTGTATGTATATATGTATGTATGTATAAGTGTGGTTGTGTGTGTGTGTAGTAAGCAGAGCTCTAGTGATAGGAACAATGTCGGTAGTGCTACAACTTCAACAAAGAAGCAACAAGAAGAAGATGAGAAAAATAAAAAGTATGAAACTAACTCAAAAAATTCCTTTTAATTTAACTAAGACTAACATTTATGATAGGATATTTAACGTACGTTCCCTCTTCTCTGAAAGACGTCTTGGTCAATGCGGTGGGTTAGTTATGATGGAGACACCACTGATATGTGCTGATGATACATGTTGTCATGGACAGAGCTGATATGTGCTGATGATACATGTTGTCATGGACAGAGCTGATATGTGCTGATGATACATGTTGTCATGGACAGAGCTGATATGTGCTGATGATACATGTTGTCATGGACAGAGCTGATATGTGCTGATGATACATGTTGTCATGGACAGAGCTGATATGTGCTGATGATACATGTTGTCATGGACAGAGCTGATATGTGCTGATGATACATGTTGTCATGGACAGAGCTGATATGTGCATGATGTTGTCATGATCATGATCATGAATTTATGACGATATATATACAGGCACATAAAGAACTGATTTTAGATGAATGTTATAGATTGGATGACTGGCTGATTGACTTATTGCTTTGACCTGATTGTGTGATTGATTGACTGATTGATTGAATAGAATTCCAGAGCCAAAATATGAGATTGTTAAAGAACCTGCGGAAGGGCATCCCGAATTTATAGTGGCAGAGATACAACTTCCTCTAATTGTATGTCTCTCTGTGTGTCTATCTGTATGTCTATCTGTATGTCTCATTGTATGTCTATCTGTCGTTCTGAATTCATAGTGGCAGAGATACAACTTCCTCTAATTGTATGTCTCTCTGTATGTCTATCTGTATGTCTATCTGTATGTCTCTCTGTATGTCTATCTGTCATACTGAATTCATAGTGGCAGAGATACAACTTTCTCTAATTGTATGTCTATCTGTATGTCTGCATGTCTATCTGTCGTTCTGAATTCATAGTGGCAGAGATACAACTTCCTCTAATTGTATGTCTATCTGTAAGTCTATCTGTCGTGCTGAATTCTTTGTGGCAGAGATACAACTTCCTCTGTATGTCTCTCTGTATGTCTATCTCTATGTCTATCTGTCGTACTGTGTTCATAGTGACAGAGATACAACTTCCTCTGTATGTCTCTCTGTATGTCTATTGTATATCTATCTGAATGTCTATCTTTCTTACTGTTATTTCGATCTCATCCTATAACAGACCAAGTGTCTGTCTAATATCTTCACTAATTGACGAACTTATTGATTGATTGATTGATTGACTGATTGATTGACCAATTGATTGACCGATTGATTGATGGATCGATCGATTGATTGATTGACCGATTGATTGATTGATTGATTGTGTAGAAGGCAGCAGCCTCTTTCACTCTGGACATAGGGGAGGATCGGTTGCTATTGGAGACGAGGTCAAAGGTCTACAGGCTGGACGTCTACCTGCCCTACAGTCTAGTTCAGCAAGAAACTGTTGCTCAGTTCAACCGTAAGACCAGGGTGAGTAGATCTAGGAGTATATATATATATATATATATATATATATATATATATATATATATCATTGTCATCATCATCTTCCCTTGAGTCTCAGTTTAACCAGAGTCGCGATACAAATAGACTGTCTCAAATCCTCTCTGTCCTACAGCACACAACCAGCCAATCCCCTATTTGAGACTCCCATTTGTTTAAATTTTTGTAGCAATTTCTGGAGCCTAGGCGCTTACCATCCGAGTGCCCTATCTGACGTTGGTATGGGTTAGGGTTAGGGTTGGGTTGGGTTAGCTCTGATGGGTTTAGTGAGTGATGTGTTAATTATGGTTTGTTGTGTTTGTGACAGGTATTAACAGTTACGATGCCTGTTCAACCTCAGGAGCAGCAACAACAACCACAAAGAAAGACCTGACTCACCACAGATTTTATATTAACAGTATTATGCGCCGTACTGTAACCTAGTTAATGTTTTTACGTTGGACAAATAAATCTAATTATTTTGAGATTTGCTATTTTTTCTAACTTCTCTTTGCTCAGTATTTCGACTGTTTTGGTTATACAGAAATAAATTATGATTAGCAGTTATTAGAAATACTGACAGGTCTTAAATAGTAGGCTAAATACACCTAGTCACTCATACTGCCAATATCACATGAACTGATAGACTGGTACTAACACCACATGAACTGATAGACTGGTACTAACACCACATGAACTGATAGACTGGTACTAACACCACATGAACTGATAGACTGGTACTAACACCACATGAACTGATAGACTGGTACTAACACCACATGAACTGATAGACTGGTACTAACACCACATGAACTGATAGACTGGTACTAACACCACATGAACTGATAGACTGGTACTAACACCACATGAACTGATAGACTGGTACTAACACCACATGAACTGATAGACTGGTACTAAACCATTCAGCATGGAGAATAATTATTTTAAGGTTAGAACCGGGAACCGAGTAAATTCATGGGCAAATTCTTTTCCCAAAGCAAGAGGAAAAGGTTTTCTATAAATTTTACTCTCTGATAAGCTGGACTGGAAATTGAATCCAGGACCACAGGAACAGCCGTTTAATAACCTATAAAGCTAATGTTAGCGTCAGTTTCCTCATTCGAAAGCGATGTCAGTGACGGGCGGGCCCAGGATTTGAAGCCCGCACATATATATTGATCAGCGGTCTAATATCTTACCGACATTGCCACTGGCTCCAGCCAATGACCTCGCGTAACTATTGTAAATATGTTTGTCAATTAACATTTCTGATGTTGGACTATTCCTGCACAGTGTTAGGTTTGACTTCGAATCGTTTCATCTAAAATCACAAAATCTAAAACCTGATTTTAATTTATATCTTAATTTGAACGCTGTTTCTACATTGTGAGACATTATTGTAAAGAAATGTTCGCTCTGGGAAATATTCAGAATTGAAAGCTTTAAAATAAATTCAGAATTTAACAGAGATATCTGCGTTAATCGTGTGAGTCTTTAGTGAATCGCATAACGTGATTATAGTTTAGGTTTTGACTGCATATTGTTGACATTTGCGGCTGTTACACGTTATCAAGTGTCCTCTCCCATTCAACCGGAATATCTCCATAGCGTAGGGGTAACGTCATGAACTTTTAATGACAGATCCTGAGATGAATGGAACCCTCGCGGGTTCGAATCCCAGCCGCGCTGATCTGAGAGTCAAATCTGGAACATTAACAGGACTGGTTATACGGAAAATGGCCTAAATTTCCTTACGGTTCAAACATGTGGTATTAAAAGTGATAGATAACAACATAGTTAATCATTTCACTATAATGCGTGTTTACTTTTTTTTAAACCAAAAACCTTCATTCCACTTGTACCCTTACCAGGACTGATTTCCCGGATTTTGGTTTGCACCGTTTTGCACCACTCACTCTTCTCATCGGCTTGGATTTGATACCATAATGTTCAATGTTGTCATGGACGACAGTAACGCTCTAATTACGTTGCTTTTGTCGTAGTTAAATTTGATGTTGTTATTATCGCATAACGAATGGTCGTGAAAAGAAGAACTGTAGTGTGAAGAACTGGAACATGATTGTTTGCGCTTTTGTTTATTTTGTTATAGGAAATGTAAAAACAGTTATGAGCTCTCACAAGTCTCAGCTTCCTAAAGTAATTCATTGTTTTGATATGAGCGGTCAGTCTAATAATACTAAATATGTCGATGTGGCTTTAATTGATGATAGAGTTTTTTCCGTGCATCTTTTGCTGCACACTTGATCTATTGCCTGATTGGTTGCCATTGACTGCTCGAAGTTATCTTGGACGATATTGTACTCGAGAATTCATAGATTGATGTACTTTAGAAATTAGTTTAGTATGGAACTGATGTGTAGAAAATAACAAGTCAGAAGCACTTTATTGAAATAGAATTAATTAATATCTTGGTAAAATGAACTTGAAATACCTTCAACCCCTAAACACATGCGTATTGCCATTTAAAATTCATTTTCTTCTGTCTTTAGTTGAGAAGCTTTCTGTAGCATCTACACATATAACTCATCCTTGACAACATCAATCGAAAATGGAGCCATAATTTGCTAAATGATCTTTATTGTCGATTATAGTTTCAGATTTATACGATTGACATATGATGACCGGTATGAATCCACAGGAGAAAAGTCTCAAAATCTTCAATGAGGTTTGTTGTACTTGATGTTGTCATAGATGACAGAAGCATTCTCATTGTTTGATATTGTCAGATACTTCTGAAGTTCTCAGCCCTGCTGTAGAGCTGATCTTTGTTTCTAAAACCCCAATAAGTGATTTGTCGCTGGATCTATGTAACGACCAGCATCACGTGTTATAATAGTTGATTGAAGCTTTCTGTTCAGCCAATTACTAGCATCTTGCAGAAATAAGATAAATATTTTAAAAAAAGACAAGTAATTTAACTTTAGCTTTAGAAAACTAGGATAACTTAATAAATGTTGACATTTTCATAGCTGTTCATTAATATTAAATATTATATGTTATATATAGTAATAGATGATACATGTTAAAATACGATACAGTTAAAAAGTAAAGTAAACACGTATTATAGTTTGATATCTATCACTTTTAAGACCACATGTTTAATCCGTTAGGCAATTTTGACCATCTTCCGTATAACCAGTCCAGTGAATGTCCTAGATTTTACCCTCAGATCAGCGCGAACGGGATTCGAACCCACGAGGGTTCAATTCACCTCAGGATTTGTCATTTAAAACTTCATGACGTTACCCCTACGCTATTTGGTTCTAGTAGTAAGGTGCCTTGTTCAGTCAGTAGTTAATCAGTTAATTGTGTGACTCTAGTGTGTGACTCTAGTGTGTGACTGACGATTGGCTTACACTCTCTCTAGTGAGCAACGAGAGATAATCACTCACCGACTGATTGTGTTGTAGTTCAAGGAGCTGGCCACTCGACTACTCAACGACACGGCGGTGGACGCACTGCTGCAGGAACAGTACGACAATACCAATCCTCACTTTCTCTGGTCACCCATCTTTATTCAGCTTGTCAAGGGCTGCATCAAGGACATCGTCTCCGTGCCGAATAAGTGGACGAGCGTCGATCACTTTCTTCATGAACTAAGCGTGTACAAGGGTCGCCCCCTCAAGCACCTCATATCCAGGCAGGCGGGAGAGGAGGCGGGGTCTAACAGAGGAGGTGCGGTGGCTGAGAAACGTAAGGTTGAGCGAGTTGAAGCGGCTACTCCGGCGGCTGAGGAGCCAGTTGCTAAGCAGACGAAGAAGAGCGTGGCTCTGAAGAGCTCGAGCAAGCCTAGGAGGAAATCAACGCGACAGACGCAGAGCTCTGTGAGGAACAGCAGCGCTGACATAGACGTCGTCATCATTGACTCTGACGAAGATGATGATGCGGCTAATTCAACGTCATCGTCAGGTCCAGCAAACTCTGAAATCATTCCGTCTCCTCCCGTCCCCCGGCTAACGCCTCCCCCTCTATCAGCCACGCCTCGTTTATCTGCCACACCCCCTCTATGTATTACGTCCGCTGTAATCGCCGCGCCCAGCGTAACGCTGTTTGGTAGTCAATCAGTTCTGCAGAGCTTCAAGACTCCGCCCATTGACTCGGCCGTACGTAGCTCCAGCGTTCCTAGCTGCCTCGCTGCTGCTACGAGTGGCTCAGGGAGCAGCATGAGCCCCCCGCAGCCTCAGAGAAGTGCGAGTGTTGACAATGCTTTACAAAAAACCTCTACAGCATTGCCGCTTAAGCGTATTAAAAATGCCGTCAGCTCTACAGAAGAAAAACCACTGGACCAATCAGTGTCGAACATCAACAGAGCGTCTCAGTCGCTGCTGTGTGGTGCCGGAGACATCAGCGACAAGATCTCAGGCGATGCACCCAACGGCTCAGCGCAACACGAGAGCTCAGCTGAGAGTCGGCTCAGCTCCTCTAGTAGTCCTTCACCAGTGAAGGTCAAGGCTACGGCCCGTAAGAGAACGAGACCAGCAACAAAGAGGTCAGAGCCCAACCAGGTCAAGTCTGTGGCGTGCAACGGCTATAGAGTGGTCAGCTGTGGTGATGATGAGGAAGTTATAATGCTTGATGATGATGATGAGGATACTGAGGTAAGTGAACGAGGCTCTGGTGTTGTTGCCTCGTGCACTTCTCGCTCGGATGATGAGAACAGAACTCTACTAGCCAGACCAAGAATTACTGCAAGTATTGCTGGGACAAGGGAGGCCAATGCTATTAAATCTACGCAAATTAATTGTGAGAACATTACACAAAATGGTTTAGAAACTATTGCAGAATCTGCCACTACGGCTAGTCTAGGTGGCTGTGAAGGTTCTGAAGATAGACTTGAAACCTGCACATTGTTAACTTTAGATCAGGATAGAGTATTACCAGCGGGTGCCATTAGAGGCTCGTCTAACACTGTGAATAGTGAGACAGTGGCAAACAATGAGAAGTCATTGGATGAGATAACGAATCAGCCTAATAGCTCTGATCAGTCAGTTAAATCCATTGTAACGAATCAGTCTAATAGCTCAGTTAAATCCATTGACCACGAATCACCTCGTGACAATAAGTGCAGAAAACGAGAAAACTTACCGTTAGATGAGTCGGTCGTAGTTTATGAGATACTATCAGACGATGAGGTAGAGGTGAGCCCAGGTGGCGCCACATTGAGTGGTAGCTGTGGTGCGGCTATCAGCACTGGTACTGGAGTAAAACCTGACATAGCAGTGCATCAAGATCTGTCTGTTAGAACTGAAGATAGAGTTAACAAGGAAACGAGTTATGTCGAGCAGCCAGCTTCTGATGAGAGGTCAAGTACTGCTACGTCAGCGGCACTGCCCTCAGCGGTGCACGATGATGATGATGTTACTGAGGAAGGCACTGGACAACTAGGTGAACAGACGTTACTCATGACGTGTGAGACTGTTGATGATGATGATGCAACTGCCACTGGTGATGTTGTTGAAGATGATGATGTTGATGATGAAGTCCGGAATGAAGAAGAAAATCAGGATAATGATCGTCAAGATGGTGTTGCTATAAATAGACATGCTAGTGTATTACAGTCCGCTAAGACATCTGGTGAGCATTTAGTGAACAAGAGCGGCGTCTGTCTAGATGAGCGAGAGATGAATCGTGGAGAGAGAGATAACGACAGCGACATTTACGTGGTTGAAGCTGATGTGCCCGAAACATTTCTCCCTAGCATAGCAGTTGCTGATAGACCAGTGGTTAACAGCTGCTCAGCCGCTGATAAACCACTTGATAACAGCTGCTCAGCTGCTGATAAGTCTCTTGATAACAGCTGCTCAGCTGCTGATGATTCTACAGTTAACAGCTGCTCATCTGCTGATAAACCACTTGATAACAGCTGCTCAGCTGCTGGTGTTGTTATGTCAGAGAATATCCCAGCAGCTTCATCTGACGTATCTACAGCTGAGACAGCTGCTAGCTCTGCTGCCGCTGTGGTAACAAATTCGTCTTCTGCTGTTGATACTGTACTTGATATTGAATCAGGCGATGCTGGTAGATGTTCGGCTGATGTAAGAGAGGAGACTAGGCCGTGTGCAGCTGAGCCATGTGCTGCTGAGCCGTGTGCAGTTGAGCCGTGTGCAGCTGAGCCGTGTGCTGCTGAACCATGTGCAGCTGAGCCGTGTGCAGCTGAGCCGTGTGCAGCTAATGCTGAGACTGAACGAGGTTCCTGCACAGACTTCAGTGAAGTTAATTCACAGCAAAGTCGAAGTGACAACTGTTTTAAAAATGTTGAAATTATTCCAGCTGAGTTATTAGGTAAAGAACACCGTTCAACAGTATTAGACACAAAGCAAACGGACGGTAGACCAGATGTGTCGCAGTCTGATAGACATTCAAGTGCTGTAGAACGACTGAGAGGTTCAGAGATGGCGCCAGCTGTTGTGTCGCAGGTTAACGAGTCTTCAGACAGGCTGACGCATTGTGCTGATGCCGGAGTGGAGGTGCTGAGATCAACGAGAGATAAAGTGGATTTCCATTGTAGTGCTGGTTTAGTGTTGAACAAACGGCTGGACACTGAGATAGATTCTCGTTGTAATCCTGAAGAGAGATTTGATAGGCAGGTGCTGACGTCAGCAGGTGCTGACGTGGACTCGCTGTCCAGTGTTGAAGGAGGTCTGGAGGAGGGACAGATAGACGATATAATAGGTCTACTGGAGTCGCCGCCTGGTGTCACAGACGTGGTGACTGAATCTAACGACGAGCCTCACTCGCTGGGTCAGCAACAACAACAGTCGCTGGGCAGTAACATGGCTCACATACAAGGTCAACAACAACAATCGCTGAGCAGCAACTTGGCTCACATACCGGGTCAACAACAACAACAACGGTCGCTGGGCACCAGCACGGCTAACACGCCGGGTCAACAACAACAACTGTTGCTGAGCAGCAACACGGCTCACACGCTGTGTCAGCAACAACAACAACAGTCGCTGGGCTCACAGTTGATACCGGGGTTTGGAGAGGTAGCACATTGTGCCGCATTGCAAGATAAACCAGCACAAAAAGTGTGTGCCGTGCCATGCAGTTCCCCTCAGTCTGTGCAGGCACAAGAGTTATATCAGCACTCTAACGTTACATTCTGTGAAGCTAGTACTGGATCAGGCTCATAGCTGATGTCTAATTTAAAACAATCGCTCGTAGGTTTAATGGTTGATTATTGTTTTACTGTATGAATAAATTATTATAAATTATAATGTAGCGGTCGTTTCTCGTGAGAGAGTGGTGTCAGTGGCATCAACGTTAGTGTTGATGTGTCCGATGTTTAACGTTGGTTTATCCACTCAATCATAGCCTCTTGCTCATCTGTCTAACCTGCTACCAATACGACTATCAAAGCTGCGGGACTTTTAGAAATTAATAGGAAATGAATAGACGCACAGACATGTGTTAACTCTATTGTTTTCTCGTTGTTCAGAGCTAGCGGCTCGTTATAATAATAATAATAATAATAATAATAAAGGTTTAACGTCCGTTTCCTCATCCTGGGATGATGTCAGGGACGTCCCCAATAGCACACATCACTGTAGCTCTCATATGTCGTGTAGTGCGCTCTTTCTCTACACACAGCCTGTAGAGGGTTTATTTCTGCGCTAGCTCTCTCGTCTAGAAGTCGATACTGGCTGGTGAAATTGGAATAGATTAACTAGGAAGCTGTATGACTCTGAAGCCCTGACTGCTGTAACAGAGAAACATTTAAGTGCTTGGTCATTAATTGTTTATTTAACATTGTGCTGTTTAACGCTCAGGTTATAAACTAGGAAATGTGGTTGTGTCGTAAATTAATTTGAGTTTTAGTTCATTGTAATATAAAAAAAAGTAAAAAGTAAACACGCATTATAGTGAAATGATGAACTATGTTGATATCTATCACTTTTTAATACCACATGTTTAAACCGTTAGGCAATATATACCATTTTCCGTATAACCAGTCCAGTGAATGTCCGAGATTTTACTCTCAGATCAGCGCGGCTGGGATTCGAACCCACGAGGGTTCAATTCATCTCAGGATCTGTCATTTAAAACTTCATGACGTTACCTCTGCGCTATTGAGACATTCAATATCAAGTACTACTGTGTCATTGAAAATGTTTGGCTTGATGAAATATATTTAGTGTATATTTTTAAGAAATTGTGTTTCAATGAGTGCCATTTCATTTTAATATTTAACGTCTTCTTTTTATATTACTGTTTTAACCGGGAGCATCCCCCCGTATATGACGTCATCTACTAATTAGATACAGTTGAACATTTTAAAGTTTCTGAATTTTCTTATTTAAGATTCAATATCTCACTGAAAATTAATACTATTCTTTAAAAACGACCAACTCAGATACTGAGGACCTTAGCTTTGAACCGCATCTATTTGAACAACGTGACTGAAGTGTCGTCCTAGTCGAGTGATGTAACGGACATTAAGCCTGAGAGTTACTTAAGATATTAATGATGGGGGGGGGGGTTCATATGCCCCCAGCTTCAGCCTGAGAGTTACTTAAGATATTAATTGAGTGGGTGGGGGTTCATATGCCCCAGCTTCAGCCTGAGAGGTACTTAAGATATTAACGATGGAGGTAGGTTGTAGTGTGTTTAACGTCAAGGTCAGAAGCACAAGGCTTCTCTTCAAGACGACTCGACACACTCGAGCTACTGTCACAAGGAATAATGTAGCAGTAAGTTACTGGCAAGTCACTGGTATGTAACCTACCGTCATTTAGAATTTTTTAAAAATTAGAATTAATTAAACGATGGCGGTTGTTGTTGTTGATAGTGTGTTTAACGTCCTGGTCAGAAGCCTGTGGCTTCTCTTCAAGACGTCCACGTTAGCGATGGCGGTTGTTGACTGCGTTTCAACCTAATCATTAAAGTAGCAAACTGGGTGTTTATATCCAATCCGAAAATGTAAAAATATAAAATACAAAGTTATAAATACATTCAATATCGCTCCTTGTCTACTTTTGAATATAATTCTATATTATAACATTTTTAAAATTATTCTTGATTACAAAATTGTTTTGCTTACTTGAAAGTTCACCCTACAAAAATGTTTTCGAAAGTCAGCTTGTTCTAATGCCATCTGCCGAATAACGTACATGTATTTCATGATTTAAAGTTAACACGCATAATAGTGAAATGATCAGCGATGTTGGTATCTATCACTTTTTAACACCACATGTTCAAACCGTTTGAAAATTCATATCATTTTACGTATAACCAGTCCAGTAAATGTCTCTGATTTACTCTCAGATCAGCGCGGCTGGGATTCGAACCCACGACGGTTCAATTCACTTTGGGATCTGTCATTTAAAACTTCATGACGTTACCCCTACGCTATTAATTTAAGACATTGAAAATTTAAAGGCTTTAGCATCTTTTTGGTGGTATCATTACAAATATGACAACAGCATGTCTTCACAACATTTCTTTCTTAACCTCTTGTTTTTGAAATTACCGTTATTTCCCCTTTCCATCCATGAATCTACAGTATAAAAAAGTAAACACGCATTATAGTGAATAATCAACTATGTTGATATCTATCACTTTTTAATACCACACGTTTAAACCGTTAGGCAATTTAGACCATTTTCCGTGTAACCAGTCCAGTGAATGTCCGAGATTTTACTCTCAGATCAGCGCGGCCGGGATTCGAACCCACGAGGATTCAAATCACCTCAGGATTTGTCATTTAAAACTTCATGACGTTACCCCTACGCTATTTAGACATTCTAATAGATTAAATTGGATTAAATTATAATATTATTTATTAGTTAGTAAATATATAATATATTAGCATATATATTAATATATATTTATATATTAATATATATTAATATACAATATATTTATTTATATATTAATATATATTTGTATATTAATATATATAATATATCTGAGATTATATATTATATATATATATATATAATATATTATCTATTATAATTATATAATATAATATTAAATTAGATTAAATTAAATAGATAGGTAGAATTAGTTTTAAGATCCCTGAATACAATTACTACTACAAAGACTGCAATTCGTCCTATTGGGACCCTTTAGTAGGTTTCAAGGTTAATTGACTCCACCTTGCTCTATCCTCAGCCAGATCACAGATGTTCGCATTTTCTCTCATCCCTGAATACTACTACTACTGAGACTGCGCTACGTCCTATTTGGACTCTGCAGTAGGTTTCAAGGTTAATAGATTCCACTTCGCTCTATCCTCAGCCAGATCACAGATGCTCTCATCTAATATGTTCAAATTCTGATTTATATCTTTGAGATCTTTATTTACTAATTTGAGCCATGTTTGTTTATTTTGTCAACCTCTTTGTTTTGTCTGAGATTTTTTATTCTCATTTAAAGCAAGTTTTACAGGCACATTATTCGGTAACCTAAGTAAGTGACCTATTCATTTTAGTCTTCGTGTTTTAATTGCAAGACTCCATTTTTTTCATTTGTTCTGATGTATAAGTTATCGTTGCTTATAATGTGAGGGTAATATATTTTTAGTATTTTTCTTAATAGACTTCTAAGAAATATGTCAATTTCGTGTTCCTGTTTTGAAGTTAATGTCCATAGCTCACTATTATATAAGTAAACTGGCGTAATATAAGCATTGAATATATTTATTCTTGTTTTCATTGTTATTTTGCTATTTGTTAGTTTCATCTTTTATTTATTAAAAATAGCCATGCACAATTGCTTTCTATGGATCATGTCTCTTTCAGTATCCAAGTAAGACCCTAAATGTTTTCATTTCTTCCATTCCTGATCATTTTTGTTTCCAATGGTATATTTTCTGTTTTATCTGTGTTTAGTTTTAAATCTCTCTTATTCAGTTTATCATTGACTTCCTTTTGAATTTTGTGTGTTATATTTTTGCATGTGCTTACATATGCAATATCATCTGCAAACTGCTGATCAATATTTATACCTATTTCTCACTTTATGCTGCAGGCCTAGTTATGTTCTATAATATGATTATGGATTAATTCTTCATATGGTATATTTTCTTTGGAGTATTAGTGCTCTTCAATTTGGTTTGCTATTTGAATTTGGTTCTCATGTTTCTTTAAGCTATTTGCAAGGTAAAATGTGAAAAGTACCGGGCTTAAGCAATCTCCTTGTGGTATTCCAATATTAGTTTCAAACTCATTTCCTGTTACGTATCCATTTTTAACTCTTAAAATTACATCATCAATGATAAGTTTTATTATATGCAGTTCGTCCTGATCAATTATTTTACTTAAATCCTCTAATAATTTATTTCTATTGACAGTGTCAAACGCCTTACTCATGTCTAGAAGCATGATTTCTATTTCTGAGTTTTTGTTTGTTATTGCTTTTTCGATAAGAAGTTTTAATGTTAGGACATGTTCAGTGGTACTTCTGCCTGGTCTGTAGGCGGCTTGAGTGACTGGTATTATTTTGTCAATTTTACGGTATATTCTGTTTATCATTACAATTGACAGTATCTTTCTGATAAGATTTAATAAAATTATGGGTCTTAAATTGCTGCATGTGCCTTATACTTTTCCTGGTTTTTGTAGGGGTATTAATATTCATAGTTTAATCTCTTCTGGATATTTTCCTGTTTCAGCCATTTTATTAAATATTTTTGCAATTTCATTGTAAATTTTTTCAGGACAGTTTTTTAGTTCTTCTGCTGTGATTTCATCAGATCATTTCATCCCTGAATAAGTTATTTCTATTTAATAAAATTTCTTCAATGTTTCGTAATTTTAAGCAGGCTAGAATTTTAGTAAATCTACGTAGGGCTGATTACTATTTCCGGTAAATTGATTGTAAACAAACACAGGTTAATCAATGAACACCTGGATTAATTAAATATATTAATCAGACAAATTAGGTTAAAGTAATAGATTCTTTGAGCTCTATATTGAACACATTTAGGGATTTTATTTCCTTTAAAGCCGCGATCGAGTTAAAATGTAGAATTTGAGAGCATGAGCTGAACTGATGAATATTTTTATTATCAAGTCCTAGTTATTGACTAACCAGGAGTGCTGGGGCTGTGTGGTACATGGAAGTGCTGGTATAATCTTGGCATTTGTTAGCTAAGTTTGCTACTGGTTAGCTTTAGATTGCATTAGATCCAATAACCAGTATTATCATCATATTGGATATTGGCTGTTTCGATAAAGTTGCTTGAGATTTTCTCACTCGGATATAGTTTATGATTTATCTTGCATTTCTAGTAATTTGTAACGCTTAGCTAATAAGTTTACTTTACTATTATTTTCTGTACATTTCCTTCTATACTACTCACTCTCTCCAATGCTTATTATATATATATATATATATATATATATATATATATATGTATATATATATATATATATATATATATATATATATATATATATATATATGTCAATTTGTTTAGTTATTAATACCATCTCCTCTTTTAATTTTTGTATTTAAACTTTTTCTATAAATTTCATATTAATAACTATTCCTTTATTAAAATGATATCTGACACAATGCTGAAATCGTACACAGTTAGACTAATTAGATTAACTATTAATACTATTTATTATAAATATGTTGTAGAAGTTTCTACTTTTCTCATTCTCTCTATTGGTTTGAATTGCTCGATTCTCAGATTCATTGTTAATAAATAAACGATTATAACCTGAATGAATAGTAATATAAAATATAAAAAATAAAAAATATTAAAGTTTAAAGTCGACATGTTTAAAGAGAAAGATTAGAACCCAGCACCCTATTGATCAGAAATCCAGAGTCTAACCAATCAGGCTGTTTGCATTGTTCTCATATATAATCTGGAAAGAAGAAATGAGTATATGAGACCCAGCATTCTGTTGATACTAGAGAACATTGTACACATATATAATGCACACACGTTTTGTACACGTACATAATGCACACACGTTTTGTACACGTACATAATGCACACACGTTTTGTACACGTACATAATGCACACACGTTTTGTACACGTACACAATGCACACACGTTTTGTACACGTACATAATGCACACACGTTTTGTACACGTACATAATGCACACACGTTTTGTACAAGTACATACACACTCACTAGGTATCTTAAATACACTCAGTAGTTATATTTACTCACAAGTTATATCGATGAGAAATTGCAAATTTGAGAAGACTTTTGTTTTTCTGTTGATATTAAGAGCTCTAAGTGTTATTATTATCTCAAAGGAAGCCGCATTGACTAATGTATAGGACCTGATATAGCCTATTAAGGAAATTTTTTGTATTGACATGTATTAAACTTTACATGTATAAGTACTTGTAAGTAAGGCAGGCTGAGGTAAGCTCTACATATAGACATATAGAAGTCCAGTACTTCACTGGTTTCCTCCAAATCAGCACATTAAATGTAAAATTGCTCAGTTAACTCCAAAGACTCTGCTATTTAGCATGCCTTCTTATTTATCTGAAATTCTTCTTCCCGATCGTCCCTCACGTACACTTCGTTCCACTGATGCCAATCTTCTCTCTGTTCCAAATATTCGCACAACTTTGGGCAGACGTTCTTTTTCTTATGCAGCACCCACAATCTGGAACTCTTTACCCACTAATCTTCGCTCTTGTTCTTCTCTTTCAGCATTCTCAAGCAAGCGTAAGACTTACCTTTACCCAACATTGACCTAATCAATCTACCTTGACCATTTTTTTATCACCGGACTGGCTTTCGTTTAGGACCTTACTTCTCCTCAGCACATTTCTTTCACAGATTGGTCTGGGTGAATTGATCTGTAGTGATGTGTGCTGTTGGGGACGTCCCTGACATCATCCTTGGATAAGGACGTTAAGCCTTCATTTTAACTGAACCAGTGGCTTGTTGGCCAGCTGTTTGAATGTTTATCAGTAGCTGCAGGCTTCTAATCCAGAGCTCTCCCTGTCTCTCTGACAATCTATTGAACAGGAAACTGACACTAAAGTTGAGTTTGAGTGTTATTATTATTATTAATATTAATATTATTATTATTATTATTATTGCTATTTTGATTAATATCATTAATATGATTATTATTATTATTTTTGATTTATTTTTTATAATATAAATGCCCTGGGCTGCAAGGGGCCCTGGGCTAAAAAATAAGATAAAAGAGACTTTATTTAATTAAAAGTTTTTAAAAAAGCGATTAAAATAATTCCTCTGCACTCTGGGAAGCCGCTTTAGCCAAAGTGCCACTGAAGCAGACTGCATTGAATCGCTGGATTATTATTATTATTATTTTTTATTATTTTTTTTACCCTGGTGTAAAGAACCTGGGGTTTGAGAAAAACGATTCAAGCAATAATAATAATAATAATAATTATTATTATTATCATTACTATTATCATTATTATTATTATTATTACTATTATTATTGTTATTAATATTATTATTGTCATTATTATTATTAATATTACATTATTATTATTATAACAGCCCTGGGCTAAAAAATATGCTAAAGGAAGAATTTTATTTGATTAAACTGATTTTATTGTTATTACTATTAGTATTATAGTTATTATTATACTACTGATATCATTATTATTCATATTATTATTATTAGTACTAATTATCGTTATTATAATTTAAATAATTACTATTAATCAGTGTGCAGTGTGCTGCTAGCAATCTTACAAGCAGTATGTAAGTGTAAGAGAAGCCCTGTTATATACATACAGAGGTCTACTCTGCTATATTGTGTTGTATTGATTTGACATTAGTAAGTTAATGATTTGCTGCAGCAGATTGTGGGTGGGTTTATAAATTGGGGTGGGTGGGGTTTAGGGAGGAGTGGGGTGGTATTGATTATAATTAATAAGTTGATTGTAGAGACATTGGAACATTTGAGTAATACAAGTGATACTAAACGCTTGTTCTCTCTAGCTACATGTAGATTAAACTACATTAGCTCGTTTAGCTATATTAAACAGTAGCTCGTTTTACCTTAATCTTTTACCCAATGATATTTTATTCCTTAGAATCATCTGCTGGTTTCTAGTTTTAATTGTTATTTAGTATTTCTTATAGAGTCCTTTAGTTCTAACGGATATTGTAATTAATGTTGCAGACAACGATACAGAGAAATACTTTTATCATTTTACTTCCTCTGCTTCTTTAACGATGAAGATCAAGTAGAACGCACAGGATACTATAGACATAGAGCTCGATATTGTTACGGATAAAACAACTGATAAGGATCACAGTATTTTTGATCAATTGAATACGTCAAGTAAAGATATTGCTAATATAATCTACTAAATATATAAATCACGGATAGGTGATATAGGCCACTAGCCTATAGCAGGGTACTCTACATGTAGGCGTCGGCCTACAGCCTATATCAGAACTGTAGTCGCTTTAGGCAGGATTGCAGACAATGGCGCGCTGGTGGAAGAAACTGATGTGCTGGAGAAAAAAGAAAGTAAAAGGTTCGTCTAATTCTAATTACTGCATTCAACCGCTAGCAAAGCCCGTAAGCTGACCGGCAGCCTACGGCTATTTGCTCTCGACGTGTAGATACGTTATATAATACTTCATGGTTCTAATTAAAGGTGTTAACTGTAATACGTTTGTTGTCTTGGCGGAAATAAACATATTATCTATCTTTCTATCTAATATAAAATACCTCAACTAATTCTTAATGCATATCACATAGTATCTAGTACGTGTGCTTATATGACAAGACAGTTCATGTAATAAATGATATGGTAGGATTCTGCATTGATTTGATAAGGAAGATGTAATAAATGATTTGATAGGATTCCGCAGTTAAATCAGCTTATCGCCTGTTTAATAATAATAATATTATTAATATTATTATTAAAAGTTTAACGTCAGTTTCCTCATCCAGAGATGATGTCAGGGTCGTCCCCACAGCGTACATCACTACAGATCAATTCACCCAGACCAATCTGAAAAAGAAATGTGCTGAGGAGAAGTAAGGTCCTAAGCGAAAGCCAGTCCGGTGATTAAAAAATGGTCAAGGTAGATTGATTATGTCAACGGTGGGAAAAGGTAAGTCTTAAGCTTGCTTGAGAATGTTGAAGGAGAAGAACAAGAGCGAAGATTAGCAGGTAATGAGTTCCAGATTGTGGGTGCTGCGTAAGAAAATGAACGTCTGCCCAATGACGTGAGAATGTCAAATCAACAAATACAAATCAATTCACCCAGACCAATCTGAAAAAGAAATGTGCTGAGGAGAAGTAAGGAGAAGTACATCCATGATAACCTCAATGGAGTGAAAGAGAATTTACTTTCTTGCTGTCAGGCTGCTCAGAGCTTGATCCAGTGTCACTGTCAGTTAACACTACGACAGTTTGTTAACTGTACAATGAAATCATCAATGTTCAGGATCGGCTAATACCCAAATAGAGTTGTAGAGCTATTGAAGCTATTAGAGTTGAAGAGTTTGATAACTGGCTGCTTGAGAGATCAAGTAATAATTAATTAACTATTGCTAATTAAATGTCAAGTACTAGCCGCTCAGACATTGCGATCATTGGATGAGGCTATATAATTCAGTTTAATGAGGGGCTTCAGTTTTAAGTCTATTCGAGTTTAACTTTCTCTTTACTCAATTACAATAAATCTGAGGGCCACTACAATTAAACCTGATGATACTTGTGGATGAGGAAAATTTAGTGAAATATTGACTATTATTTACTTTCTATTATTCTTACAAGTATTGTTAGGTGCCAACTAATTGTGTTTAACTTAATTAGATAATTTATACAGTAATAGATACACTAGTATCAAGTAGTAGATCAATTGTTGAGGTTAGTAATTAAATGAGATGATATCATGTAATTAATGATATCTTGTAATCTAAGGTGGTGTAATTAATGATATCTTGTAATCTAAGGTGGTGTAATTAATGATATCTTGTAATCTAAGGTGGTGTAATTAATGATATCTTGTAATCTAAGGTGGTGTAGTTAATGATATCTTGTAATCTAAGGTGATGTAATTAATGATATCGCGTAATCTAAGGTGATGTAATTAATAATGGCATATATTTAATGTCATATATATTACTATATATTATTTAATACTAGTGTAATTAGTGATGTCATTAAGGTGATGTAATTAATGATATCATGTGATTTAAGATGATGTAATTAATGATTGCAATTCAGTCAATGTCTACATTTGGAACATTCTTATTGTATTGTTGCAGAGACGCAGAGACATATAAAAGCCAATGACCCTGAGTTCAATTCCTCCTTCAAATACAAGGTAGGTCTGTCTATTAACTCATATTGTACTTGCATTGATCCATTCCGTGTTTTAGTCTCCTGTGTTCATCAAAATAGCGGGCCCATGGTACTCTACATATTCCTACATACACAATGACTTATTGAGTAAGCATGATTGATTTATTGATAGAGTAAGCATGATTGATTGATAGATTGATTGAGTTTTCACGAATGATTGTTTGATTGATATATCTAACACGAATAATTGATTGACAGAGCTATCACTAATGATTGAGTGATTAATAGAGCTAGCACTCTTGATTAATTAAGAGAGCTAACACGGATGATTGTGAGTGATTTTAAGAAAGCTTTTGATGCTGTGCAGTGTTTAGAATAAAGACTGTTTTGATTTGTTCTACAGAACAACTTCATATCGACGTCTAAATACAACCTCATAACATTCCTACCGCTTAATCTCTTCGAGCAGTTCCAGAGAGTGGCCAATGCCTACTTCCTCGTTCTCATCATCTTACAGGTAGCCACTTATTGATCGATTGACTGATTGCTTGATTGGCTGACTGATTGATGAATTAAAATATTTATTATTTATCACGCATTTGACTGAAATGTTGTTTCAGTAACAAAACTTAATATATGTGATTAAACAAGATTTTAGGTGAATCCATTTTTCATCAGATTTTCCTAGAAACAACACTACAAGACTCTACTGAGGGTGGTTAAGGGCTTAGAGCCTGTGCCTCTAATCCTTAGGTCTGAGTTCTTATTCCACCGCAGTCAACATTGTGCAAATCTGTGGATACAGATTACTCTTTAGTGGTTTCTTCAATTATAAAATTTTCAATTCTATAATTTATGATTTAAAATCAATAATAATAACAATAATAACAACAATTAGAGTACTACAGTCACCGATGACAACATCGAGCACTATTGAGACAAAACCAGCCGGCGAGCAAAAAGAAGGTCCAAAAGCTTTGCAAAATTAGTTCTTCAACTGAAGAAATAATTGACTGGCTGATTGACTGACCGATGGATGGATTGATTTATTTATTTATTGATTGATTTATTGATTGATTGATTTATTGATTTATTGATTTTCTGCAGGCCATACCATGGATCTCCTCCCTGTCACTCGCCACGACCATTGTGCCCCTAGTGATAGTGCTCGCTCTCAGCGCCATCAAAGATGCCGTCGATGATATTGTACGTGAACATCCAATCAATCAATCAATCAATCAATCAATCAATCAGTTAATCAGTCAATCATTCAATTAATCAATCAATCAATCAATCAATCAATTGATTGATCGATCAATCAATCAATCTATCAGACAATTTTTCAGTGCGTCAGTCAAATGATCAGTCAATCCATTAAGCAATCAATTAATCAATTCCTCAATCAATCAGTCAGTCAGTTAATAAATCAATCAATAAATCAATCAATAAATTTCGACGACTGATCTGTCTGTATACTCTAAAGACATAGTGGAGAAAAAAATCAAATTTACTTTCTGCCTGAAACAGCTGGGATATGATATAGGCTGGATCGGTTGTCCCATTGTTATGATTTACGTCAGTGTTCAGTGTGTTGTTGTAAAACGATTAGCTTGATGGGTTTAGCAGATCTCAAGATGGTCACGTGACGTTTTTTTACGTTGTGCTCAGCTATTTATAGCTATTGTTGAATGTACCAGATTGAGTTCTGCATTGTCGTGTGAATGCTTGAGTAGTCAAGTGATCAATCAATCGATTGATTTATAAATCGATTGAGTGCCATCCTAGCGTTGAGATAGCGTAGTACACATAGTCAATAAGCTATTTCAACATATCTAACCTCAAGTATTGCTGTTTAAATCTTGTGATTTGTTACAATTTCCAAAAATTGTAGGATTTTAACTCTTGCCCTTATATTTTCACTGATTATTACAAAAGTTAACAGACTTATAAATGTTCATTCAAGAACGGTGAGTGTTTCTTAAAGCCGACTAACACAGATACTTTGGAGGGCATAGAATTACCTCAGCAGGCGCGGATCAAGAGGGGTCTAGGATTTACAGCGACAAATCCTTTTAAAAAATTACTTTTATGATCTTCTGTCCCGGATATAGTTTGGGTGTTAGTTAAAAAAGTGTACACTGCCCAAAGAAATGTTAGCCCCCCTAGAAAATTTCTGAAGCCACCATAGTACCTAAGGGACACACACACAAATATACAGTATATAATATATATTATACTATATATATATATATATATATATATATATATATATATATATATATATATATTGTGAGGTTTTTGAAGTACTGACAGAGCTAGGGAGAGTGAGAGAGAGAGAGAGAGAGAAAGAGAGATAGGGAGAGAAGAAGAGTGAAATGGAGAGAGATAGTTTTGAGGCACTTTTGTAAAGAGTCTCTCAATGTTCGGAGTGCCTCCTAAATTATATTTAAATTGATCATCATATTTTCCCCGGAGGAAAGGATGCCATCTTTATTAAATTTAGGCAGGTAGGTGGGGTATTATAGTTAGGTAGGTAGGTGGGGTATTACATTTAGGTAGGTAGGTGGGGTATTATAGTTAGGTAGGTAGGTGTGTGGGGTATTATAGTTAGTTAGGTAGGTGTGTGGGGTATTATAGTTAGTTAGGTAGGTGTGTGGGGTATTATAGTTAGTTAGGTAGGTGTGTGGGGTATTATAGTTAGTTAGGTAGGTGTGTGGGGTATTATAGTTAGTTAGGTAGGTGTGTGGAGTTAGTTATAGGTGTGTGGAGGTAGTTAGGTAGTGTGGGGTATTATAGTTAGTTAGGTAGTTGTGTGGGGTATTATAGTTAGTTAGGTAAGTGGGTGGTGGGATTGTTGTAGTAATGTCCCAGGAAGCGACACACGAGAGATATTTATGAGAAATGATTGTGACTCGTTTTCTCCAAAAGGCCGGTCAGTTCTGCCTCACCTGCATTAGACCTCAACAGTTTCTTAGCACAAAGCATACTTCCTTTACTCTTCTGAAAGAAATTGGCACGAGTTTGACTAATTTTATAATTATTACTAATTACATTTTTATGGCATATTTGAGATATTTAATTATTATACCCTTTTGCATAGAAATGTTAAGTTCTGGTAGCTATTCTATGTCATCATTGAAATTTAACAGTCCAATAGAATGAATTAACTGAACTAATAATATACTGGTCAACTTGTACTACAACTATATGTCTATGCTTCGGACTCAGTTTACCGTTGATTGCACTGGTCTAACGCGCCACCTCTCGACAGTAATGTGATGCGTCATATCGCGCACGTTGTGCGTCATTTACATCTACTTACTTTTATGTTCCATATCGCGTCAATATCCGGGTGTTAACTTCCGTACTTCAGTTCAAGATCTCTATCATAATTCAATGAATTTAATTTGTGAAGAGTGGAGGCGTTGTATACCATGGACCTGCCAGTAGGTAGTGCACTAAAAGAGATCGCGTCAATATCTGGGTGTTAACTTCTGTACTTTAGTTGAGGATCTCTATCATAATTCATTGAATTCAGTTTATCAATCGATTGAGTCACAGAAAACAGACCAGGTTGAGTTCTGTGTAACGTTTATAGTAAACTTTACTATAAATTTACTCATACGAACTAGTTTTACTCAAACTAACGAGGGTTCTGTATTTAGTTATGTATTCAATTCCTTTCAACCAATCGCAAGAGTTGAATCTATTAATCAATCTTAATCCATCAATCAATCTTAATCCATCAATCAATCTTAATCCATCAATCAATCTTAATCCATCAATCAATCTTAATCCATCAATCAATCTTATTCCAACAATCAATCTTAATCTATCAATCAATCTTAATCCATCAATCAATCTTAATCCATCAATCAATCTTAATTCATCAATCAATCTTAATCCATCAATCAATCTTATTCCAACAATCAATGAACTTAACGCCAGTAAAGTCATATTATTCGGTAAATCATTGTTTCAATCTAAAATCAATTTCTTGCAACTGGCGCTCTTGCTGAATCTAACAATCGATCTGATACGACGTTTATTGAAGGATTTACTGATTGATTGATCGGTAGATAGATAGATGTTTTGTCAGATTGATTGAATAATATTTTGATTGATGGATTGATCGAGGATTGTATTGATGTATTGTCGGATTGATTGAATAATATTTTGATTCATGGATTGATCGAGGATTGTATTGATGTATTGTCGGATTGATTGAATAATATTTTGATTGATGGATTGATCGATGGTTGTATTGATGTATTGTCGGATTGATTGAATATTTTATTGATTGCTCGATGGTTGTATGGATTGATAATTGATCATGAGTGTGTTGCTGTGTAGCAAAGGCACAGGAGCGACAGTCAGGTGAACAACAGGTTGGCGTGGGTGCTCAGAGAGGGGCAGCTCATCGAGGCAAAGTGGCGCACTGTGGTCGTGGGGGACATCATTCGTATGGAGAACGATCAGTTTGTCGCTGTGCGTACAGCTATCAATCAATCAATTAATTAATCAATACATGGAGAAATCAATCGATAGATCGATCTATCAGGCTCAGCCAATCAATTAATTAATCAATCAATTAATCAGTGTATGAAGTAATCAGTCAATCAATTAATCTGTCAATCAATTAATCAATATATCAAGTAATCAGTCAATCAATTAATCAGTCAATTAATTAATCAATATATCAAGTAGTCAGTCAATCAATTAATCAGTCAATTAATTAATCAATATATCAAGTAATCAGTCAATCAATTAATCAGCCAATTAATTAATCAATATATCAAGTCATCAGTCAATCAATTAATCAGTCAATTAATTAATCAATATATCAAGAAATCAGTCAATCAATTAATCATTCAGTCGATCGATAGATAAATCAATCATCAATCAATCCATCCATATAATTCTAACTAAGTAAAACGATCAATAAACGAATCAACCAGCTAATAAATCGAGTAGTCAAATAATCAATCACTCACTCGGTTGATCGGTGATAGGATAAGTAAATCAATTTATTTATTTCTATTATTTTACACACAGCATTTTGTAGTTTTATAGTTGATGTGTTTCACTGTGCTGGCAGATTTACTAAGTACTGCTATACTAAACATCTAGTGAATGAAACATTTGTAGTTATATACTCTATCACTGTTGATGTGTTTTCAGGCTGATTTACTACTGCTGTCATCTGGCGAATGACAGTTTATAGTTTAATGCTATTTTGCTAATTGTTTACGTGTTTACAGGCTGATTTACTGCTGCTGTCATCAAGTGAACCAAACAGTTTGTGTTACATAGAGACCGCTGAGTTAGATGGGTAAGAAACTCATTAGTGTATCTTTGACTGCGTAGTTTATCTGTAAAATCTACTGGATTAACTTTATGATATCCAAAGTCAATGTCCTAGTTAGTTCTTCTATAAAGTCATATCAATGACGGTCGATCCCAGAATTAGAACCCTGAACATAGTGACCCATGTCAGGTATCTTACCTACATCGCCACTCTCTACAGTATTTCATATCTATGCACTAAATTTTAATAACACATGTTTAAACCGTTAAGCAATTTATTCCATTTTCCGTATAGCCAGTCCAGTGAACGTCCGAGATTTTACTCTCAGATCAGCGCGGCTGGGAATCGAACCCACGAGAGTTCAATTCACCTCAGGTTCTGCCAATCTTTAATCGAAGTATCGATATGCAAAATGAAACAAAATGTCTTTAACAATTTTTGTGGTAGCTCTCTAGTGTAATATTGTTTTTGTTATCTGAACTTATCTCACTTGTGTTTTGTAGTCTGCACTGTTTCGTTCGTTGTAAGACACTTGTTGTATTTGTTTAGCTGTCTATTTGACGAATAAAAGATATACATTTTAAACTTTCATGACGTTACCTGATACTTCTAACCACTGCGCTATTGAGACGTTCCAACATAACAAAACAAATAAAGAAGGCCACTTAGCGCACAAATGAACTTGACTTTGATCTGATAATCCGTCACTCATAAAATTCAGATCTAGCAGTATCTGCTTTGTTCTGCTTCTTAAACACATTTAATTGTTTTACTTTTATGTTTAGAGAGACGAACCTGAAGGTGAAGCAGGCCATACCAGACACGGCAGAGATGGAAGACAAAGTGGAACTGTTGGGAGCGTTCAAGGGTATCTCTTGAGACTAATTTCATTAGATTGATTGATTGTTTAGATTATCAGATTTAATTAGATTAATTGCTTAATTAGATTATCAGATTTAATTAGATTAATTGATTGATTAGATTAACTGGTTGATTGGCTGATTGCCGGTGCGTGTAATGGTGGACTGGTGAATCATGAATGACACAAAGTTTACTGTTGAATGAATTGATGTGTACTGATGCGTGCTGTGGGGACGTCCCTGACATCATCCTTGGATGTGAAATAGACGTTAAACCTTTAATATTATTATTATTTTTTTTTAATGTTATTTTTATTATTACTAAATGGAATGTGTGATATATTTAGGGAGGTGATATGTTGTTACCTGGGATGTGTGATGTGAAATGGATGTGTGATGTTAAATGGAATGTGTGATGTGTTTAGGTGAGGTGATATGTGAAGCGCCTAACAACATATTGAGTAAGTTTGAGGGTAAGTTGACGTGGAATGGAGAGACCTACTCCCTGGACAACGAGAAGGTTCTGCTGCGCGGCTGTGTGCTGAGGAACACTGACTGGTGCTATGGGCTTGTGCTGTTCGCTGGTAAAGACACGAAGCTTATGATGAACAGCGGCAAGACAAAGTTCAAGAGAACCCACATAGACAGGCTAATGAATATTCTCATCATAGGGGTAAATGATCTGTCAGTCAATCAATCGATCTGTCTATCAATCAATCAATCAATCAGTCAATCAATCTGTCTATCAATCAATCAATCCATCCATCTATCACTCAATCAATCAGTCAATCAATCTATCAAACAATCAATCAATCAATAAATAAATCAATCTATCAATCAATCAGTCAGTCAATAAATCAATCAATAAATCAATCAATAAATCAATCAATCAATCAGTCAGTCAATAAATCAATCAATAAATCAATCAATAAATCAATCAATAAATCAATCAATAAATCAATCAATAAATCAATCAATCAGTCAGTCAATAAATCAATCAATAAATCAATCAATCAATAAATCAATCAATAAATCAATCAATAAATCAATCAATAAATCAATCAATAAATCAATCAATAAATCAGTCAATTAATCGATCAATAAATCCATCAATAAATCGATCAATAAATCGATCAATCAATCAATCTATCAATCTATCAATAAATCAATCAATCGATCAATCAGTCAATAAATCAATCAATAAGTCAATCAGTCAATCAATAAATCAATCAATAAATCAATCCATAAATCAATCAATAAATCCATCAATAAATCGACCAATCAATCAATCTATCTATCCATCAATCAATCTATCTATCAATCAATCATTTAGTCAAGCAATCAATCAATCTATCAATCAATGTATCTATCTATCAATCTATCAATCTATCAATCAGTTAATCAATTAAACAATCAATCAAGCAATAAATTAATGAATTGTCAGTTAAGTCATCTGTCAATGAATCAATCAACCAATGTGTAAAATCAATATCAATCAGTTAATCGCACAATCTTCATTAATCAACAATCAATTATATCTATATCCATGATTCTGTTATGTGAACAAATTTTTAGATATTTTGATCTTGTTGGAGATCTTTTATATTATGATCTTGTTACAGATCTTTGATGTTTTGTTTGATGGTCTTATTACAGATCTTCGCTGCCTCTGTTACAGATCTTTGATGATCTTATTACAGATCTTTGATGATTTGTTTGATGATCTTGTTACAGATCTTTGTGTTTCTGCTGAGCCTGTGCTCAGTGTGCGCTATATGCTGCGGGGTGTGGGAGTCTATCGTGGGTCACTTGTTCCAGACCTACCTGCCTTGGGAGGACTTCGTCCCGGGCTCGTACGTCAAGCAGGGGACGACCTCGCCCAGCAGTGAGGGCACCGTGGCCCGGGGCTCAGCCCTCATCGCCCTTCTCGTCTTCTTCTCTTATATCATAGTGCTGAACACTGTGGTGCCCATATCTCTATATGTCAGGTCTGTGTGTGTGTCTCTCTCTCTCTCTCTCTCTCTCTCTCTCTCTCTCTCTATCTCTCTCTATGTCAGGTGTGTGTTTTTTTGTCTCTGTCTCTGGCTATGTCTCTCTATCTCTATCCTTCTCTCTCTCAGTCCCTATCTATCTCTCAAGCTTCTCTCTCTCTCTCTCTCTCTCTCTCTAGGTCTCTGTCTCCATATCTCTCAAGCTTACGCTCGTATGTCAGATTCATCGTTCTCTCTCTCTCTCTCTCTCTCTGTCTCTCTCTCTTAAATTAATATATATATTTAATATATATATTTTATTGATTGATTGATTGATTGATTGTAGCGTGGAGATCATCAGATTTGCACACAGCTGGTGGATTAACTGGGACTCTAAGATGTATTATGACAAGACGGACACACCCGCACACTGTCGCACGACGACTCTGACCGAGGAGCTCGGTCAAATAGAGTACATCTTCAGCGACAAGACAGGCACTCTCACGCAGGTACGATCAATCAATCACACAACTGTGTGACAAATCAATTGCACAGGTACGATCAATCAGTTACACAGGTACGATCAATCAATTACACAGGTACGATCAATCAATCACACTCAGGTGTGATTGACCAATCACACAGTTGTGATTGATCAATCCCACACAAGTATTTGGTGTTATAACGGATAGTGTTTGCTGTGTAGAACGTGATGACGTTCAACAAGTGCTCAGTGGCAGGCAAGTCGTATGGAGACCCTGTGGACGGTAGAGGTCATCCCATGAACGTCACCACTGTTAGTTCTTTCCTTCATTCATTCTCGTTCGTTCATTCGTTCGTTTGCTTGTTCAGACGTTTTTTGCTATTTAGAATTTGATAGGATTCGTAGATTTTCCAAGTGTCTTGTAGGTTCAGTGGTATAACACACATTATCTTCAGCTCTATAGTCCCATATCTCTCCCAGAAATTTTGGATAATATCGAAAACATAAATAATATGATTGTTCTGAAAAAGTGAACACAAAAGTTTGAGAGATGGAGCTGCATAGATCACGAGTGATTCGACAGATGTCACCGCGTGTATTAAGTTAAGTTGTCAAGTCCTTTGGCATTTTGTTATATATATATATATATATATATATATATATATATATATATATAATATAAATATATATATATATATATATATATATGTATATATATATATATTATATATAGTATATATATATATAATATATATATAGATAAAAAATATATATCATATATATATATAATATATATATTATCATATTATATATATATATACATACATGTATATATATATAATATATATGTATATATATGTATATATATATATATATTCTCTCTCTCGCTCTCTCTCTCTCTCTCTCAAGTGACAAGAATACAGTTGTTACTGTATATGCTGTGTATTTATAGATATGTATTTGTTTGTATTTAGAGAACTGCAAGTGCTGCGTATTTCTAGAAATGTATTTTTTGTGCCTTTGTAGAACGGTGTTTGCGGCTTTTTATAGAACTGTATTTTCTATATAATTGTAGACCTGTATTCGCTGTGTATTTCTTGAATATATTTGCTGTGTATTTCTAGAATGTAGTTGCTGTGTATTTCTAGATTGTATTTGCTGTGTATTTCTAGAATGTATTTCCTGTGTATTTTTAGACGACTCCTAAAGTAGATTTCTCGTTTAACAAGTATTACGAGAAGACGTTTGAGTTCTATGACTCTCGATTGTTGACTGAGGCTCAGCAGAGCAATCCTGACATCCATCTCTTCTTCAGGCTGCTCGCTCTCTGTCATACTGTCATGCCGAATGATAAAAGTGGTATTTACTTCAAGTTACATTTTATTTAGTTACCGTCTGAAAAAAAGTGGTATTTACTTCAAGTTACATTTTATTTAGTTACCGTCTGAAAAAAAGTGGTATTTACTTCAAGCTACATTTTTATTTATTTACAACTGTAAAGTTTAGTTTTTGTTCTGATAATAATGTTTATTATAATTTTTATTACAAAGTTACTAGATGCTTTAGATTAACAGCCCCTTATTTTCAAACTTGAGTACCATTCGGCGATTGAAATCTGATGAAAAAATTTAGAAGAAACTTAAGAATTATTCAAAACGATCTGTCTGTATACTTACTTAGAAATATAGAAATATAAAATTAGGGTATTTTAAATCTAATTTTTTCAAGTGGCTGTTTGCAGACTATTTCTCGCCAGCACTTCTAGTGTATACTATGCAGTCGTTTAGTCATAGAGCGTGCTTTGACGGGTGAGTTGTTTTGTTGTTTGGCAGGAGATCTAGAGTACCAGGCACAATCCCCAGATGAGGCTGCTCTAGTGGGAGCTGCCAGAAACTTTGGATTTGTTTTCAAGGTTTGACGCTGTTGTATATTCTTGATTTAACGTCAAGTTTGTCACCGAGGACGATGTCAGGGACATCTCAAGCTGTTCTAAGCCTCTAGAAAAGAGTTGTTCTGTGCGATGTTTAATATCAATTGTCTCTCTTCAATTTTCATTTTTAACTGACGTCCATTGCATGACCACACCCTTCTGCTGTAAGCATGCAGTTAACTCAGTCCTGTATCAATCAATTAATCAATCGATCAATCAGTCAATCAGTCTCTAAATCATTCAATCAATCAACCTATCAGTCTGCAAATCAATCTATCAATCAGTCAATCATTCTCTCAATCATTCAATCAATTAATCTATCAGTCTGTCAATCAATCAATCAATCAGTCAATCTGTCTGTCAGCAAATCAGTCAATCAATTAGTCAATCAATCAATTAGATGCTATGTTATGACAGAGCCGCACTCTCAGCTGTATAACGATAGAGGTGATGGGTGCTGAGGAGACGTTCAATCAATCAATCAATCAATCGATAAGATGTTATGTTAATACAGAGCCGTACACCCAGCAGTATAACTATAGAGGTGATGGGTGCTGAGGAGACGTATGAGCTGCTCAATATACTCGACTTCAACAACGTGAGGAAGAGGATGTCTGTACGTACTCTTCCTGATATTAAAATGTCTCTATAGCGTAGGGGTAACGTCATGAAGTTTTAAATGACAGATCCTGAGGTGAATTGAACCCTCGTGGGTTCGAATCCCGGCCGCGCTGATCTGAGAGTAAAATCTCGGACATTCACTGGACTGGTTATACGGAAAATGGTATATAAATTGCCCAACAGTTTAAACATGTGGTATTAGAAGTGATAGATAACAACATAACTGATCATTTCACTAGCATGCGTGTTTACTTTTTTACTTTAATAGCCTGTCTAAGGAACATATCCTTACTCAACCTGCTATCACGCTCCATTAAGAACACTCCTTCGGTCAACAAATTAATCCTTTCACAAGAGTCTGGGCCGTATTTACACCTTAATGTGGCCTTTAGTTTGGGAAATATATGGCTTTTGAGGTGGTTCCCCTTTGACTTCCTCTGTTATTACTCAGTCTCCTCTTATGACCCGTATAGTTGACGATTGGTCTATTTTTCGGTGACCCTGATACAACATGTGAAACTTTGTTTTTATCAATTTTTATAATTGATAGTTTATTAGTCGAATTTAAATTGATTATTGTCTCAATTAATAGATGGTCTTAATTCTATTATTATTATATTATTATTATTTTTTTTTTACCCCGGTGTAAAGAACCGGGGTAAAAAAATTATTGTTATTATTATTATTATTGTTATTATTATTAATATTATTTTTATTATTATCATTATTTTTATTATTCTATTCTACTATCTGAGCTCGTGATACCACTCTGCTATCAATGATAAGAGATCTCTCGCTATCACTCTGCTATCAGTGATAAGATTTCTCTCTCTATCACTTTGCCATCAGTGATAAGATTTCCCTCGCTATCACTCTGTTATCAGTGATAAGAGATCTCTAGTGATAAACTCTTTTGTCAGGTGATACTAAGGAAAGATGGACAGATCAGACTGTATTGTAAGGGAGCGGACACTACAATCTACGAATGGCTGGGCACACATAACGACCACATCAAGAGAGTCACCACTGCACATCTCGAGGTTTGTATTCTGTAGAATCTATTAGTTCTTATGTTCTCTAAATGATGGAAGTAAGTTAAATTCTGGTTTTCTCGTGAGATAAATTTTCTCCACGTATATCCTCTATTTATTTATTATTTATGACTGTATGATGTAAATGACAGTATGACATACATGAGTATATGGCTATGTGATGCGCATGATTAAATAAATATACGATTATATGACTTATATGACTTATATAACTTATATGACTTATATGACTTATATGACTTGTATGACTTGTATGACTTGTATGACTTGTATGACTTGTATGACTAAACAATGAGTGTGTGGAATATCGCTGTGTATATAAAAATGTACCTGTATGTATGTGATATATGAGTAACTTTGTTGCACAACACTACATGTGTATGTACACATGTTATATGGAACTATATGTACACCTATGTTATCTGTAGCTATGTGTACACATGTAATCTGTAACTATGTGTATAAATATACCTACTTTATCTGTAGCATGTGTACACATGTAATCTGTAACTGTGTGTATAAATACAGTACGTGTCACTATGTGTACACATGTGTTATGTGTCACTATGTGTACATTTATGCAATGTGTCACAATGTGTACACATGTGTTATGTGTTACTATGTGTCACTATATGTTGTGTGTCACTATGTGTACACATGTGCTATGTGTCACTATATGTTATGTGTCACTATGTGTCACTATATGTTGTGTGTCATTATGTGTACACATGTGTTATGTGTCACTATGTGTCACTGTATGTTGTGTGTTACTATGTGTACACATGTGTTATGTGCAGCAATTCGCTCAGGATGGTCTAAGGACACTGTGCTGCTCCATTAAGGACATTGACCCCGAGGTGTACGCCGAGTGGAAGAAGAGGCATCACGAGGCTAGGTACAGATTAATTGATTGATACAAAGCTAGGGGTACAGATTAATTGATTGATACTAGGTAAAGATTAATTGATTGATACGAAGCTAGGGTACAGAATAATTGATTGATACGAAGCTAGGTACAGAATTTTCTCAAAACTTCTCTGATTGATTGATTGAGTTCATTTATCAGGATGTAATAGTCTTTACGGCGAATCTACTAAATCTTAAGACCACAACATTGAGAAGCCTCGTTCATGACAACATCGTATTTCTATGCTATTGTGTGCAGCACATCGATGGAGGATCGCGAGGAGAAGCTAGACAGAGTGTACGAGGAGATAGAGCAGGGCATGACTCTGATAGGAGCCACTGCCATAGAGGATAAGCTGCAAGATGGCGTGCCTGATTGTATTGCTAATCTAGCTCGAGCTGATATCAAGATATGGGTGTTAACTGGCGACAAACAAGGTTAACACCTTAATAGATAAATAAATAATGAGGTTAACACCTTAATTAGAATTCTTACTTTATCAAAGTATGAGTGTTAACTGGCGACAAACAAGGTTAACATCTTTATAAATAAATAAATAAATAATTAAATAAATAAATAAATATATAAATAATAAGGTTAACACCTTAATTACAATTCTTACTTTATCACGATATGGGTGTTAACTGGCGACAAACAAGGTTAACACCATTATTACAGTTCTAACTTTCTCAAGATAGGGTGTTAACTGGCAACAAACAACGTTAACACCTTTATTACAGTTCTTATTTTAATAAAAAGAAACTGTATTCTATTAGCCAAATATTAACATGCTGCTACAAAACCTATTCTTAATGCATTGAGTTGCAATACAGCTGAGTTGCTAGCAAGCTCTGTTGATACGCAGGTTTCAGGTGTAAATTGCTGACATTTCTGAAATTATCTTTATATACAAAATAAACTTCATACTTGTGTTGTATTTTATAGTAAAATTGTATTGTATTGTATTATATTATAACGTGTTGTATTGTATTGTTTTGCAAAAAACTGGTAAAGCTAATGTTAATGTTAGTGTATTATATTGTATTGTATTGTATTGTATTGTATTGCAGAGACAACTATTAACATAGGCTACAGCTGCAACCTCTTGACGGAGCAGATGTATTGTATTGTATTGTATTGTATTGTATTGTATTGCATTGTATTGTATTGTATTGTATTGCAGAGACAGCTATTAACATAGGCTACAGCTGCAAGCTGTTGACGGAGGAGATGTATCGTATTGTATTGTATTGTATTGTATTGTATTGTATTGTATTGCAGAGACAGCTATTAACATAGGCTACAGCTGCAAGCTGTTGACGGAGGAGATGGCTAATATATTTGTTGTTGACGGGGAGGACGCCGACAGTGTGCGCACTCAGCTCAATGACGCTCTCTCAGACATCAATCACCGCATCGCCGCCGAGCAGGGGCGGGGCCACGAGGCGGGGCACTCGAATGGCTACAGCTCCATGGGGGCCTCTAACGGGGCGCTGAGTGGCAAAGAGAAAAAGAAGTCTGCAAAAGGAGGCTTCGCTATTGTTCTGAATGGACATAGTCTGGTGAGTGGTGTAATTGGATGTCTCATTTAGTCGGTCAATCAATCAATAACTCAATCAGTAGATCAATCAATAAATCAGTTAAGCAGCCTAGAATGAAAACCTGTGAGGCATTGACTGGAGGCTTTAGTAGCGCAGACACTCTGTTATAAAATGCTAATAAACTAAGCCGGACAATTGTAGACAGAGATGTGAAGATATGTGAACATCATGTCGTTGATTGCATTTGATAATTTCCATTATTATTTTATAGCGACTAATAGAGCTTATCTCTGCCATTTTACGTAATCACAGATCTTGGCTCTGTGTGCAGGTGTTTGTAATCGGTTGATTAATTGGATGATTGATTGATTAGCTGATAGATAGATAGATTGATTTATAGGTTGACTGATTGATTGATTGATCGATTGATTGATTGATTGATTGACTGATTGATTGATTGAGCAGGTGTTTGCTCTGAAGCAGAACATGAACAAGCTGTTGTTGGAGGTGGGTTGCTTGTGTAAGGCTATGCTTGATTGATTGATTAATTGATTCATTGATTGATTGATTGATTCATTGACTGACTGAGCAAGTGTTGCTCTGGAGGAGAACATGAACAAGCTGTTGTTGGAGGTGGACTGCTTGTGTAAGGCTGAGATTGATTGATTGGTTGACTGATTGATTGATTGATTGACTGACTGATTGATTAATTGATTGATTGATTGACTGTCTGATTGATTGATTGACTGATTGATTGATTGACTGATTGACTGATTGATTGACTGAGCAGGTGTTTGCTCTGGAGGAGAACATGAACAAGCTGTTGTTGGAGGTGGGCTGCTTGTGTAAGGCTGTGATTGATTGGTTGCTTGATTAATTGAGTGATTAATTGATTGATTTATTGATTGATTGACTGAGCAGGTGTTTGCTCTGGAGGAGAGCATGAACAAGCTGTTGTTGGAGGTTGGCTGCTTGTGTAAGGCTGTTATCTGCTGTCGTGTCACGCCGCTACAGAAAGCTCTGGTCGTGCAGCTCGTAAAGAAGAACAAGAAGACCATCACCCTTGCTATAGGCGACGGTGCCAATGACGTCAGCATGATTAAGAGTGAGTGCTGCTAATTAATCAGTCAATCAATTAGTGAAAATTGGGTTAATTAGAGTTAAGTTAATCGAATCAGTTAATGAGGATAGAGTTGATTTTTAATGGTGGTTTAGTTATTTAATAGAGTCAATCTATTATTGAAGAGTTTGTTAATTACTGAGCTATTTAATTAATGAGGTTTTTGTTAATTAATGGATATTGACGTCTATTTTCTCTCATGCGAACGGTTCAGTTAAATAAGAGAATTTTTTAAATCTTTAAGTAAAAGTTTGAGTTCAGTAGATCAACCAATGAGATTGCAGACTTATGTAGAAGTTCACTTACTTCTGAACGTCTCTTTGAGAAGGTGTGTGTTTATCTGTCAGTCCATATCAGTTAAATCCTGTTTGATACAATTAGCATAGACGCTCAGGAATACTGATTTACTCCACTCCTCCATAAGGCTATTTAAAGTTGAGATACATTTATCATTGTCTGAACTGACTGCTTGATCTTTCTGTTATTTTTCGTACTCTTTTATATATTTCTGGCAGTTTGATTTATAAATTGATTGACTGATTGATTAACTGATTGATTGATTGATTGATTGCCTCAGTGGCACACATAGGCATAGGTATAAGCGGACAGGAAGGCATGCAGGCAGTTGATTGATTGATTGATTGATTGATTGTCTCAGTGGCACACATAGGCATAGGTATAAGTGGTCAGGAAGGCATGCAGGCAGTTCTGGCTAGCGACTATTCGCTGGCTCAGTTTCGATTCCTCGAGCGCTTGTTGCTGGTTCACGGACGCTGGTCGTATCTGCGCATGTGCAAGTTCCTCAAGTACTTCTTCTACAAGAACTTCTCCTTCACGCTCTGCCACTTCTGGTACGCCTTCTTCTGCGGCTTCTCTGCCCAGGTAATCTTCTTAGCCTCTGCCTCATAAACAAGTGATTAGTGGTCATCGTCTTAGCCTCTGTCTCATAAACAAGTGATTAGTGGTAATCTTCTTAGCTTCTGTCTCATAAACAAGTGATTAGTGGTAATCTTCTTAGCCTCTGCCTCATAAACAAGTGATTAGAATTACGCTATTTATTTTCTATGATTATTTACTATTGCTCTGATGTTAGTTGGTATGGTTTTCAAGGCTAAAGCTAAACTTGGCTGTAGGCTTTTAGCTAAATAATAATATATTCGTTTATTTTCGTTCAATCTGACAACCGCAGAAAGTTACAGCACAGAAATTCCAACAGACATAGCATAACAAATTACAGATATAGCATAAACAGTTAATAGGCTAGATATAAGAGAGATAAAACTAAAAATTGTTCTCGCTAACATTTACCACATGAATATTACAACATTACATAAATCAATGGCTTATACTATTCATAATTGCCATATAGGGCGTACTGTACTATGAGTAAAGAAGAATCTTTTAGTATTCATTAAATTAACTAGCATCATCTAGAATCATACGAATAATGAAGTTTTTATCGCTCAGACTGCTTCGTTTTATGGGAAGGGAAAAGCATCTCTTAGCAGTATTTCTTCGGGTTGGGTAATTATGATTGTTTTGTGGAGGTAACAAATGCGCCAGTAAATGTGCAGGGTTGTTACAGATTGCCTTGAAAAGATTATTGTCAGCAAAGTTACATAGATCCTCAAAATTAGATTCTTTACTGTAGAATCCAGCTCTCCTTGCCTTCTTTAAAAAGGTTTCACGACGGGTTCTCTCTTCAGCATTTGTAAAGCCCCACCAAAACTGGGAGGCATATAGAAGCTTAGAGAGTGTGGAGGCTTGAAAGACTCTCTGAAGAAGATCATTTGCCAAATCTTTACTACGTAAAGAATAGAGCGCAAAAATGTTGCTCGAACACAAGCTAATGATGTTTGTGATGTGAGCAGAAAAAGAAAAGTTATCAGATACTATGACACCTAAGCATTTGATGTTAGAAACCCGCTCAATTCCTTCAAGGTGTGGGACATCTCTTATCTGCCTTTTTTGCTTGGGTAATTGGAAGAGAATTTCTTTTGTTTTATTGCGATTTAATAGTAGATTGTTAGAGCGGGACCAGTTTTCGATATGGACTAATTCCTCTTCCGTTGAGTGAAGGTTAGAGGCAGGCACAATCAGGTATGTGTCATCGGCATATTTGAACAAAGAGTTTGTAGGCTGTAGGGTTTTTAAGTCTGATGTAACAATGACAAATGCAGTTGGTCCAAGGGCTGATCCTTGGACTATGCTGGCATTGATTGCTGCTGATGACGATGTTTGACCATCAAAGATAGTGGTGTGTGAACGGGCCGAGAGGAAGCTGGCAATCCACCCATTAATGTTGCTAGGCACATCTAGGGTACACAGTTTATCAATCATTTGTGAGTGTCTGACTGTATCAAACGCCTTGCTGAAGTCTAACGCTATTACTCTGACGAAGGTCTCAGTTTCGAGCATAGACGAAAGTTTGTGAAAGAAGGCAATGAGAGCAGCAGTAGTGGATCCTGTAGGGCGAAATGCATACTGATTGGTGAAATCAAGGCTTGGAGGTGAAGATAATAGCGCTGAGTATATATACCGTGACGTGATAATACGCTCAGTGATGCGTGAGAGTACAGGGGTGATGGAAATAGGGCGATAGTCAGACATGACACTGGGGCATGAAACCTTGGGTATCGGCTTAATTACTGAGGATTTCCACTGAATAGGTACATAGGAATTGCGGATAGACATATTGATTAAGTTAGCAAGAGGAGCTGCAAAGACTGGAGCAGATAGTCTCAAGAACCATGAAGGAAGGCTATCGGGACCAGTGGCTGTTGGTTTTAATTTGTCCAGAATGTGGAAAATTGTAAATTCTGAAACGGGGTTATTAGGTATATTATTCACTTGGTTTATGATTGGTTCATTATACTCACTGTCGGTTGAGACTAGTGCATAATAGCTATTAAGCGTTTCAGCATTTATGCTCGGATTGGGAGAAGATCGTTGATATAGCTTCTTACCTGTGACCTTCTTTACTGCTGCCCATAGATCATGGGAGTTAGTGGCAGAGTTTAGATTTGTTAACTGATAAGAGTTATATTTCGTTATGAGTTTTCCTATTTTTATCGAGAGAGCAATATTTAACTTTGTGCATTAAGGCATTTCTCTTTCTAAGGAGTGACTTAATTTCGGGTGTAATATAGTCTGGCTCATTGGATGTTATTGTAACAGTTTTAGTCGGGAAAAAACTATTGAGGAGAGATATTGCCTTTGAATAGAAATGATCAAATGAATCCTGCACATTGGTGATTGAAGGATTAAAGAATTCTGAGGATGGGATGGAAGAAATATGCGACAGATACTTAGCATTATTAGATGGTGTTTTATGACGAAAGGTATATGTCTGCCTAGTTTTAGTAGAACAGACTTTGACATCCCCGTTGTAAGCTACTATGCCAGAATGATCACTAAGAACTGTAGATTTAATTATTTTTATCTTACTATATAAGATATCGGAAACAAAAATATGATCCCGAATATTGTTTCCACGTGTAGGAGTTGATACGAGGTCTTGAAGACCTGTTAGCTCGGATATACTGCTGGCTTTTATGCCATTAAAATCGCCTGCTAGTATTATTAAGTCACTAGATTTACTTAAACAGTCAACAGAAGTAGCTACATAACTTAAAAACTGACTATTATCATACACAGGGTTAGGAGGATGGTATAAACCACCAATTAATATTGTTTTACAGTTATCTATAAGCTCTATCCATAGCACCTCGAATTGTTTGCAGTCACCGGCAACATTCACAACTCTTGCTCTATATTTATTGCTAGCGTATATCAATACTCCGCCCCCTCTACGACCTTCCCTATCTCTCCTGTAAGATGTGTATCCATCAATGTGCTCAAATCCTGCTGAGTGTTTTGCTTTAAGATGGGATTCCACTATGACACCGACGTCTACATTCATGCTGATCAAATCTGTGGCTACATGTTGTAGTGCATTAGGCTTAGCTATTGATCTAGCATTGAGCACATATAGAGAAGGGGGTTGAAGAGGTGAAGCTAACGTCTGTTGTTGAGGGCAGTTGTTGGTGATGTTGATGACGGGTACAGATGTGAGATATCTAGGAGTTCGAGTAGGCTTAGAGCGCTGAGTAGATTGAAGAAAGGATGAGTGACTGAGAGGAGTATAGACGGTTTGAATAGGCCGCTGTTTGTTCACTCCACTGCGGCAGCCTCTGTAGTGCAGCAGGCCCAGGGACGAGAGAGACTGCAGCGCACAGCTGCTGATGCAGCTGCTGAGGTGAGTAGAGCGACGTATGGCGAAGAGTCGAGCTCGACTATAAACAGTCGGCCTTATAACCTCAGCTGCTGTAGACAGCAGTCTGCTCGCGGTAGCCATAGTGAAATATATCCAACTAATACGGGACTTTAAGAGTTAAATGATATGATAAATTATATAGTTATTGGCTTAATTCAGTAAGTAATTATGATATCCAATCATGAAAATGAGTTCACGAAGATGTGTAGACATTGAAACTTAAGGGATACTTGATTATAGACATTATAGACATTTGACCAAGCTGCTGCAACGCCACGCAGCCCAGCTATCAGTACTGCAATGATAGTTGTTGCTCTCTATTAATTTCATAACTAATTATTATTTTATAAATCCTAGATTTCATCTATGTTAAATATTACGTTATAAATCCTAGAGTTGATCGATATTTAATTGTGTCTTCGCAGACACTGTGACAGTACAGCAATTGATCGATATTTAATTGTGTGATGTTTGCGCAGACACTTTATGACGAATACTTCATTACGTTCTACAACGTATTCTACACGTCACTGCCCGTACTCGCATTGGGAATCTTTGATCAGGTACTCTCTACTGATTACTAATCTTTGATCAGGTACTCTCTACTGATTACTAATCTTTGATCAGGTACTCTCTACTGATTACTAATCTTTGATCAGGTACTCTCTACTGATTACTAATCTTTGATCAGGTACTCTCTACTGATTACTAATCTTTGATCAGGTACTCTCTACTGATTACTAATCTTTGATCAGGTACTCTCTTCTCTGTCTCAACCACCCCATAAATCCTGGATAACTCACAAAACCATAGCAACCCATAACAACCCTTAGCAACCCTTAATCCATAGCAGTCCTCAGTCCATAGCAACCCTTAATCCATATCAACGCTCATTCTATAGCAACCCTCAATCCATAGTAACCCTCAATCCATAGCAACCCTTAATCCATAGCAGTCCTCAATCCATAGCAACCCTTAATCCATATCAACGCTCATTCTATAGCAACCCTCAATCTATAGCAACCCTCAATCCGTAGCAACACTTAATCCTTAGCAACCCTCAATCCATAGCAACCCTCAATCCATAGCAACGCTCAATCCATAGCAACCCTCAATCCATAGCAACGCTCAATCCTTGATCCACTATTGTAACTATACAACTCTTCAGCAGTAGCCATCATTGTGAGTTAAACTTTGTTGAAGATCTTACTTTGAATTTCATTTTTTATTTTTTCATAAAACACTGAAGCTCATTGAATTTATTGGTCGATCAATAGTTCTACTGACTGACTGATTGATTGATAAATCAGTCGACCTACTACGAGCTATCACTCAGGTTTCCACGCCTCTACACACCTGGTCACCTGGACCTGCTGTTTAACAACAGAGTGTTCGCCCAGTCAGTGATTGATTGATTGATTGATTGATTGATTGATTGATTGATTGACTACAGGACGTATCAGACGAGCTATCACTCAGGTTTCCACGTCTCTACACACCTGGTCACCTGGACCTACTCTTTAACAACAGGGTGTTCGCCCAGTCAGTGGCTGAGGGCGTTATCTCATCCCTCGTGCTCTTCTTCATCCCCTACGCCTCGTTCCAGGACTCAGTGCGGCACGACGGGATAGACCTGGCGGGGCACCAGGCCTTCGGGTTCACCGTGGCCACCTGTCTTGTCATGGTTGTCACGCTCAGGGTGCGTCTAGCGATCAGTCAGTCAATCAGTCAGTCTGTCAATCAGTTGATCAATCAATCAATCAGTCAGTCGGTCAATCAATCAATCAGTCAATCAATTAATCATCGGGTTCACTGTGGCCACCTGCCTTGTCATGGTCGTCACTCTCAGAGTGCGTCTAGCGATCAATCCGTCAGTTGATCAGTCAATCAGTCGATTAATCAGTCAGTCAGTCAAGCAATCAGTCCATCAATCTGTCAGTCAATCATTCTGTCAGTCAGTCAGTCAATCAATCAGTCTGTCAATCCATCAGTCAATCAATCAGTCAATTAATCTATCCATCAGTCAATTAATCTATTAATCAATCAATCAATCAGTCAGTCTGTCAATCAATCAATCAGTCAGTCAATCAATCAATCAGTCAATCTGTCAATCAATCAATTAGTCAGTCTGTCAGTCAGTCAGTCAATCAATTGAATCAATCAATCAATCAGTCAATCAATAAGTCAATCAGTCAGTTAATCAATAAATCAACCAGTCAATCAATCTGTCTATCGGTCAATCAGGCAGTCAATCAATCAGTCTGTAAATCAGTCAATCAATCAAGCAATCAATAAATCAATCAATCAGTCTATCAATCAATCAATCAATCAAACTATCGTCTTACAATTATTAATAAATACTATGTATTTACTTTAAAACTATTCAGAAATATCCGATATCGATTTCAGCCAGTGTCGAAACCGATAAGGTGTTCGACTGCGGATCAGTCAGTATCTGCGGGATTCAAATCCTGGGCTCGCCCGTCAATGACATCGCTTTCGAGTGAGGAAACCGACTTTAACTGACGTTAATAAATAATAAATAATGGTTTAACGTCCGTTTCCTCATCCAGGGATGATGTCAGGGACCCTAACACCACATATCACTACAGATCAATTCACCCAGACCAATCTGCGAAAGAAATGTGCTGAGGCGAAGTAAGGTCCTAAACGAAAGCCAGTCCGGTGATCAAAAATGGTCAAAGTAGATTGATTATGTCTATGATGGGAAAAGGTAAGTTTTAAGCTTGCTAGAGAATGTTGAAGGAGAAGAACAAGAGCGAAGATTAGCAGGTAAGGAGTTCCAGATTGTGGGTGCTGCGTAAGAAAATGAACGTCTGCCCAATGACGTGAGAATATTTGGAACTGAGAGAAGATTGGCATCGGTGGAGCGAAGTGCACGTGAGGGACGATAAGAAGAATTTCAGATAAGTAAGAAGGCTTGCCAAATCGCAGAGTTTTGAAAGTTAATAGAGCTATTTTTTATTTTATGCGCTGATTAACAGGGAGCTAGTGAAGACTGCGAAGTAGAGAAAGAGAGCGAAATTGAAGTCGAGAGGACTTACAAACAACACGTGCAAGAGAATTTTGGACGAGCTGCAAACGATTGAGAGAAGAAGTAGGCAACCCATATAGTAATGAATTACAGTAGTCGAGTTTTGAATGAACTATAGAATTAGCAAGGATAGTGGCTGAATTTCTAGTAAGGGATGGACGTATTTGCCTAGTCTGACGAATCTGAAAGAAAGAAGCGCGATAAAGAGATATGGGATTTAAAGTCAAGGTTTTCATCAAATATGACTCCAAGGTTTTTGGCGGATCGAGAAGGTGAAAGAGCAAGATTCTAAAAATTAACAGAGCTATAGGTAATTTTACTTCTTTGCAAAGGAGTGCCAATTAAAAGGTATTCAGTTTTGGAAGGATTAATAGCAAGACGGTTATCATAAAACCAGGAATATACCTTGTCTAGAATAGATGAGAGATGAGCCAGTTTTTGATCAGAATCATGATTAGAAAAGGAAATATATAGTTGTGTGTCGTCTGAATAGAAATGAAAATTTATGGAGGACTGAGCAAGCAGGTAGCTAAGAGGAGTGATATATAAAAAGAAGAGCAATGGACCTAACACTGAACCTTGAGGAACACCGCGTAGGAGGGGTAGTTCAGAAGAGCGATTTTGACCAATAACAACAGATTGTGTGCGACATGAGAGATATGATGTGAGAAGAGAAAAAGCAGAATCAGATATGCCAAAACAAGATTTAAGCCTATTTATTAGGATGCCATGGTCCATTGTATCAAAGGCAGCAGAGAGATCTAGAAGAACCAAGGCAGAAACCTGTTTACTACTCATGGCCAAGCTAAGATCATTATGTATACGAAGAAGAGCGGTTTCAGTAGAATGGAGTTTTCTATAGGCAGATTGATAATGAGAGAGAGAAGGAAAGAATCAAGATGAGTGCATAAACGGGTATAAATTACCTTTTCAAGAAGTTTAGAGATGAAGTTAAGATTGGAAATAGGACAGTAACTGGAGAGATCATCTTTTGGTAGAGAAGGCTTTTTAGCAAAGGAGATACAACTGCTTGTTTGAAGGAGGTCGGGAAGATACCTCCTGAGAGTGAGAGGTTGATTAAGTAAGTAATAGGTGAGTAATTAAGTAAGTAATAATACTTATTAATAAATACTATAGTTATTAATAAACATTATCAGGGTATTTACTTTGCTGAAACATTTCCAGTAGCCAGTGCTCTAAAGAGAACTGATTGATTCTATGATTGATAAATTGATTTATTGATTGATTTATAAGTTAACTGATTGACTGACGCAGTGTGGTTTGGAGATGAACTATTGGACAGGGTTCAATCACTTTGTGATCTGGGGCAGCATCATCTTCTTCTTCTGCTTCACGTTGGCATTTTACGCCGATCTCTTCGCCTACACCTACTCAGGCACGGCTCTGACAGTCATGGGCTCGGCCAACTACTGGTTCACAGTTCTCGTAACTGTGGCCATTCTCCTAGTGCCCATCATAGCTGAGCGGTTCTACTACGTAGATACCAGGCCTACGCTCACTGATAAGGTACGATTTATCACTGATAAGGTATTGCTTAATCACTGATAAGGTATGATTAATCACTGTCACTGATAAGGTATGATTAACTAGCGTCACTGATAAGCTATTGATTAATTACTGTCGCGTGATAGGGTATTGATTAATCACTGTCACGTGATAAGGTATTGATTAATCACTGTCACTGATAAGGTATGATTAATCACTGTCACTGATAAGGTATGATTAATCACTGTAACTGATAAGGTATGATTAATCACTGTCACTGATAAGGTATGATTAATTACTGTCACTGATAAGGTATGATTAACTAGCGTCACTGATAAGCTATTGATTAATCACTGTCACATGATAAGGTATGATTAATCACTGTCTCTGATAAGGTATGATTAATCAATATTGTGAAGGAAGACAATCAGTAATTTGTACTCAGTAGTACAAATGGTTTTTGATTGTTCAGTAGATTTAGACTGATTGGTTGATTGATTGATTGATTATTTGATTGATTGATTTACTGATTGATTGATTGATTTATTGATCGATTGACTGAGTGATTTATTGATTCACGCAGGTGCGCATGAAGAAGAAGATAGGACAACTGAAGGCTCGCCCTGTGGAGAGAATCATAAGAAGGGCATCCACCGGACGGCAGAGCCAGAGATCTGTGGGCAGGTCGGGCTATGCATTCGCCCACCAGGAGGGCTTCGGGCAGAGGATCATGAACGGCTCGATGATGAGGCGTCATCATCGCCCCACCGTGGCCGGGGCTAAGACCGTCAGCGGGGGCCTGGCTGCACAGCTCAGGAACATCTCGACGATTGAGGGGTCGACGGCGGGGGCTCAGGGGGGCAAGAGGCCCCCTGGCAGCGTGAGCACCCTGGGAGCGAGTGACCTGAGCGGACTGTATGGGGGCAGCGGCACTGACAACCCCGTGTTCTCTGATGAGAGGGAGGTAGGGGTAAGGGAGGGGGGGTTTGGTGGACAGGGGAAGGAAAGTGTGAAAAGTGAAACAGTTTCAGTAAGAATGGAGAGGGGCAGTGACGCAGCTCCTGTCAGTAGACTGTTTCCTGACACAGAGAAAGATTTGAGAAATGTAGAGGAGATGGATGAGGGAATAGAACTGGGAGTAAGAGCGACCAATCAGAGCTCTGGGTTAGGAGATGAGGCTGGAGATATTGAAGAGTCAAGAATAGGGGATGACTATTATTAAAATTGTATAAGTAAAATAAAGGTGTGATATATGGGGTCAATATTTTCGTGATTGTATTTATAAATATATCTCAGTTTGTTTCATTATATGTGATAAGACGTTTTCAAATGTAAATATTTTATTGTGGCATACTTGTGTAATAGTGTGCTTTACGTCATGCCTAGTAAAATAAATAAGTAAGCACATTGTCACACAGTAACACACTAGTAAGCACATTGTCACACAGCTATCATGCTAATAAGCACATTGTCACATAGCTAGCACGCTAGTAAGTGTTTCGTAGGTGTTAGGTTCAATTGCTGACTTGACTTATTTGTAACAAATTATTATTCATTATTATTCAGTGTTTAGCGGAGCTGAGTAAATATATGTCTTGTTGTTGTTGTCTTCTCTAATCCATGACTGCTTCGCCTTTCATTGTATTTTCTTTATGCCTTTCAGTATGCTTCAATATATTCTTATGTTTGTGATTTTATAAAAATCTATTTGACAAAATGTTTCTGAACAAATTATATGCAATGTAGTACTGTAAGCGTTTATCAACGTGTAAACCGACCAGTTATTGTGCCACACTGATAGCACACTTACCGGCTGAGTCAGAGACAATGGGTTTGAATTTCCGTCAGATTTCAATGATGCCTCTGTTGGTACATATGAACTGAGACTGTTTTATAGATTTTAAGATCCTCTCTACTATTCAATGTATTTGAGAGAATTGGGTTAGATTTGCCGCGCTTGACTCGATTAAGCTTGATTAGGCTTGCACGTCTATAATACGAAGTTAAGCAGCAATGGGATCGGTCAGTACTTGGATGTGTGATCACCTTGGAAAACCGAGTGTTGGCAGTTTTGAATAGAAAAATCCAGGTGTGATGGAAGGTTATTTTTAGTACTACGTAAATAGTACCCTATATTTTCCACGTAGATCTAATATATCTATTTTTCATTAATGATAAGTTTTGATCCTATAACGATATGTTATTACCTTTTTCTTAGAAATATATATGCCGATGTGCGTCATTTAACTTACATAGCAATCTTGTTGGGCCCAAGTGGTTTGATTGTTCTCGTGCGTGCTCATAAATGTGTGCCTTGGATCTTACATTGATCTGATAGTAAATGTTAAGTTCTACATTTATCTATATTTGGATGATATTGCTTAGATCTGATTTGTTCATGAAATGTTTGTACTTTTATTTATTTATAAAGATCTGCTTGGAGCCTGAGGCACAGTCTGTGTAGTTAATGTTGTGTCACTTAAAACAATTTAACTTTTAACAGTTTATTGTTTAACATGACAGTGTTAAACAAAACATGAATAGTTTATTGTTTAATATGACAGTGTTAAACAAAACATGAATAGTTTATTGTTGAATATGACAGTGTTAAACAAAGCATGATAAGTTTATTGTTACCATATACTGAGAAATCTCTTGTGCTAACAAACGCCCGTGTTAGTAGCTCCTGTACTAACTACTTCTGTCTTAACAATTTCCTTGTTAACAGTATCTGTGTTAACATCTCCTGTACTAACAACTACTGTACTAACAGACGATGCTTAACAGCCTTTATGTTAAAATTTTCTGTGCTTCTGTGTTAACAGATCCTGTGTTAACAGATCCATTGTTAACAGACATAGTGTTAACAGCTTCTGTGCTAACAGATCCATTGTTAACAGCTCATCTGTGACTGTGTTACGACTCTGCAGGGAATGAAATAAGAATTTTCATTATGGGCTAATAACTACGTTATTCTTTTGTGAGCTTTACTCTGAGGAAACAAAGGAAAACTACCTCAGAGAATATTTGTATGTTAGTGAGGATGTACGATAGGTTGAGATATGCGCTTATGATGGAATAACCTTTTTGATTGATCAATAGTGTGTTCACAGTAGAGGTAGCGAGCTGGCAGTGTGTATGAATGTTTGCCTTGGACCCTCCCTACATCTCTCAGTCCAATCATCTCACTGTGGAGTTCGCTCACAGTGTTCAACAATCGTGAAGTAGCAAATCTGTCAGTTTTGTAGCGTAGTGGCTAACTTTGTGGATGATTTGTCTTTTAGAAATAATAGTAATAATAATAATTAAGATTTTACGTCTGTTTCCTCATACAAGGATGATGTCAGGGACGTCTTCCAATCAGAAATGAGAGAATCCTATCAAATCTTTCAATTGTAGTCTTTAACACTCCTATCTGGTCCAATAATGTTCAAATCTTCCAGCAACTATTCGGTGTTTCTATAATACATTTAAATCATAAAGTGTTGTTGCTTTGTCTGTGTGAAATGACTTGTAATTTTCTTTTGTAGTTTGCTGTATTTCAAAAAATGTGGTTGAATGTTTCTCATCTTATAAACATATTGAGCACTGCGTAAACTTGACAGCTTAGTCTAGGTCCTACATGTGTTTTGTTAATAAACACATTATTTAAGTGTCAATTATGTATATAAATTATATATATATATATATATATATATATATATATATATATATATATATATATATATATATATGTATATATTTATTTATATATATCTATATATATATAAATATATCAGTATATACATATATATATATATATATATATATATATATATATATATATATATTATATATATATATATATATATTATATATATATATATTCATGTGTTACGTTAATAAATACATTATTATCACTATGATATGTAATGTGTTGATATTTGTTGTGTCACATTACACACAAGTGTGAGAGCACATAGGACTCACTGGACAAGTGTTCCACTGGACGCCATGTTGTACCATGTTGACGCCATGTTGACGCCATGTTGAACCATGTTGACGCCATGTTGAACCTGTGCTCTTACTAATGTATTCCTGCATGTACATGTATATTTGTCTCTGTGTGTGCGTGTTTGTGTGTCTATGTGTGGATGTATGTGCTGTTTGTATGTCTGTGTCAAGCTGTATTGCTTGTTTGCGTGTCTGTGTGTTTAGATGTATGTGTATCTTTGTTTATTTGTGTGTCTATATGTGTGCATGTTTCTATCTAAAGTTGTCCATATTTGTGTATTTTTCTCAGTTTTAATATATTCGCTTATGCAGGTTTTTCACGTCTGATATTTTCATAAATTTTAGTAAATTTTATTTCTAAGTATTTGACTGTTAATCTTATCTCTGTGCTGACTGTGCAGGTTGTTGGGTTTTGTAATTATTTATTAACGTGAAAATTCCTGTAAATACATGCGTCTGTCGCAAACACGTTTATAACAATATTTAAGACGATCATATACGAATGCAGTAACTGCGGTGAAAGTGAATTAGAGAGCTTTAACAATTCTGTAATACATTCTCAATGTACACAGTGTCTCTATGATGTAGGTATTGCTGGACTGCTGCTTGTATTACGAGTGTTGTTGTTGTTGTTGTTCTATATCTACTGTCTCAATCTGCGTTTATACATTGTGTAGTTGATGTTTCTAATGCATCAGGTATATCTAATGTGTACTTCACATTTCTACTGCATCAGGTAGATCTAAAGTGTAGTTCATATTGCAACTGAATCTGTTTAGATTATTTACATGCTTTATGAGGAAGGCAGTGGAAATCCACCTCAAAGCTATATTATTACAAGCTCAAGGCTGCAATAGTCACTAGCTGGAGCCAGTGGCGATGTCAGTAAGATGTCCGACTGTTGTCTGTATATGCGGGGTTCAAATCCTGGACTCCCTGTCGCTGAGAGATTTCGCTTTGGATATAGGAAACTGACGTTAACATTAGCTGTACAGCCTTTTTACAGCAATAGGGTTTAATAAAGGTAACCTTTGTAATGAGATAAACCTAAGATATACCTTCGTATATAAAGCTATATAAGAAATACCTTTGTATATAAAGCTATATAAGATATACCTTTGTATATAAAGCTATATAAGATATACCTTTGTATATAAAGCTATATAAGATAAACATTTGTATATAAAGCTATATAAGATATACATTTGTATATAAAGCTATATAAGATATACATTTGTATATAAAGCTATATAAGATATACCTTCGTAGTGAGTTAATATTTTAATCGATGGAGCGCTCACTTGGGTTAAATTGAAAGAGATTTCAGTGGAAATTTAAGCCTTGCACCTGGCACTTGTAGTATTGTAGAGCGAGTGCTACCAGACCACGCCCACTCGTGTTATGACTGACTTAACTGCACTTTTTATTTCTATTTATATCCCATGACATGTTGTTTTCATTGTTAATCGCTTATTAGGATTGTGACACACAACATTCCACTATTGCATATTTTATTTTTATTCCTATCATTTGCAATGTTGTATTTTAGATTAGATGTGTTTTAGCTGTTGAGCTGCTGTAGTACCACATCGTGTAAACTCGTGCGTATGTCACAGTCTTTGAGCTTGCCGTAGGGTCCATTATTCGCGTGTTTTGCTGGAGCCAGTCAGTGACAGAATATTTAAATTATGTATTTCACGAATGTATCTCTCTGAGGCATATAATAAATGTGCTGAATCCTAGCATATCGTTTAGAGTTTAATGCGATATGTTGTCAAGAAATTTGAATTTGCTTCGATACCCTAGAAACTATAAAACCAATCGAAATATCTCAGTATTCAATTTACTCAATTTTTAACTTTACAACATTTAATTAAGTTCTAGAATTTAGTGTGTGATAAAAAATTACTCGAAATTTAAACAATATTTGTATATGTAACAGAGATGTAATTAATCATTTTATAAATAGCATAAGATTTGCTTACTCTAGGGAGGTACAGCAGTAGGCTACTCTTGAATCTGCTTCAAGAAAAGGTGTGTAATATTAAATACATGCAGGCCAATTGTATTACTCAATAGCAATGTTTAGGTGAATGCGACGGCGATTATCTGTTTCTCTAGCCCATAACGGAATTAATGGAATATTAAAAACGAATAAATGATAACACAAAGTTTTAAAATTGCTGCTTTAGTATTTGTCGTATCAATTACTTTACGAATGTAATAATAAATCGTTCACGACACTCGTCTGATTGGCTGCAATTGTTTACTTGTTTACTGTGTCTGATTGGTTGCTACTAGTTTAGTTTGGTTTGTCTGACTGGCTACAACTATTTGCTTGTGTCTGATTGGCTGCAACTGTTTAGGCCTACTTGTGTCTGATTGGCTGCAACAAATTAGGCCTACAGGAACTGATGCCTGATTGGTTTCCACGTTTTAGGATAACTTGTTGGTTGCGACTGTTACGTCTATCTGATTGGTTGCCACAGTTTACTTGTGTCTGATTGGTTGCAACTGTTTACTTGAGTTTAATTGGCTGTATATGATGCCGTAAACTCACCCATTATGACTGGTGCTTACGTAATTTATAAATTCTAATTGAGCTTAACACAAAGTTTTAAAATTGCTGCTTTAGTATTTGTCGTATCAATTACTTTACGAATGTAATAATAAATCGTTCACGACACTCGTCTGATTGGCTGCAATTGTTTACTTGTTTACTGTGTCTGATTGGTTGCTACTAGTTTAGTTTAGTTTGTCTGACTGGCTACAACTATTTGCTTGTGTCTGATTGGCTGCAACTGTTTAGGCCTACTTGTGTCTGATTGGCTGCAACAAATTAGGCCTACAGGAACTGATGCCTGATTGGTTTCCACGTTTTAGGATAACTTGTTGGTTGCGACTGTTACGTCTATCTGATTGGTTGCCACAGTTTACTTGTGTCTGATTGGTTGCAACTGTTTACTTGAGTTTAATTGGCTGTATATGATGCCGTAAACTCACCCATTATGACTGGTGCTTACGTAATTTATAAATTCTAATTGAGCTTAAATGCTTCCAGTAGAATGGCTGAGTTATTAGCGCATTTACCTGCAATGCTGAAGGCCACAGGTTCCTATCTCACAGTTAGAGTGTTAGATCCTAAATTTTCAAAAATTACGATAACAATAATTAGTTTTTCAATAGTTTTAATTTCTCTGTCTTATAAACAAAATCTATTAAAATAATAATTGTTGTTATTATTTCAATAGATTAATTTTGTTTCTAAGATAGAGGCACAAATAACGTTGTTTTACTTTACATTTCCAGGTCTCTATGGTATTGAACGTCTATGAAATTCAATTCAAATTGATACAAGAAATTTGAATTTAATGCGTCATTATTTCTGCAGTTTCAACATATTTACATAAGCAATAAATCTCTACCAATATCACAAATATATAACTAAAATATCTAGATCTACTTGTCTAAAAGCAGGAAAACTAAGTAAATATTAAACATTTAATAAACATATTTCTCTCACATGTGTTTCGTTTTAGAGAACAAATTAGACACATAGAATAGAATAGGATATGCCTTTGTTATGTTCGAGACGTCGAAGAATAGACGAACCGTTGACTGCACGTATCCTAAGAGTTAGCCGACAAAGCATAGCTGATGAATGAGCTGGAAACACCTCAGAAGTTATATTTTTTCAAGCTGTAGGCTGCATAAAGTATGGGATCGACATAGCATTTGTGAAGGGATTAACATGTCGACCTATGAAGTGCTCCGTATGGAACATGAAAGAAGAATTATATATTGAAATATTTGAGCTATAATAATAGAACACGATCAATCAATCAATAACAATAACTGGTCTTATAAAGATAAAAATAGAACACGATCAATCAATCAATAACAGTAACTGGTCTTATAAAGATAAAAAATAGAACACGATCAATCAATCAATAACAGTAACTGGTCTTATAAAGATAAAAATAGAACACGATCAATCAATCAATAACAGTAACTGGTCTTATAAAGATAAAAAATAGAACACGATCAATCAATCAATAACAGTAACTGGTCTTATAAAGATAAAAATAGAACACGATCAATCAATCAATAACTTGTCTTTTATGAATGATAATTTGCTGAGTAAAGATATAAAGCGGTCAATGCTTGTATACATGTGTTTAATTGAGCATACAACTATACATACTGTATTGTATTACTGGCACGCTATTAAAGTACACATGTATTTTATGATAGTAATGTTTATTTTAACTCTAGCTAGATTAATAGTGACGCAATACAGGAATTTTAATCTCAGACTATTATTTGACAGACATAGAAAGAACGAACATAAAATGTTAAATATGCATTGAATGAAGTAAAATGTAAAGTAGCTGTTAAATATACTGACCACCATTGATTCGTACAATAATTACATAGGAAGAGTAACATCTAGACTGGCTTCAAGACGTACTGACCTAGTAATAAACTTTATCTACCATGTATATATATTCATGTATGTACATTCATGTATATGCACATATATGTATATACACTGTGTTCTTTATAACTGATACCCCAAATTGTTTTTACAATAAAGTCGTAAGAAGGTGACCGATGTTCATGAAATTTACAGCACTTGACCAGCAGCCAATGCTACCAAACACAGATAAATTTTGTTTGAATATCTTTAATAACGTGAAAGTTATAGTTTCACGAATATGAGTGGGGTCAGATAAGAAATTTCCAATACAGGGTTACGGGCGTGTTACATTTAGCGTAGATTATCTCTATAAAAATACTAGCTAACACGCAATATAAAAGTTCTGCTAATGCTATTTTGAAGAGCAATTATTTCTTTTTAAAACAACGTAAAATACGTGCTGATATGTTCTTAATTGACAAAGTCATTGAACTTTTAATGCATGCATAGCATGTCTGGGTACAACTGCTATCATCGCAGCCACTGCAGCGGCGTCCTCTTCTTCGTTTATTCTCTTCATGCAATGCATGGATAAAAGGTTCAATATCTTTGTCAATTAAGAACATATCAGCATGTATTTTATGTCGTTTTGAAAAGAAATGATTGCTCTTCAAAATTGCATTAGCAGAACTTTTATATTGCGTGTTAGCTAGTATTTTTATAGAGATAATCTACGCTAAATGTAACACGCCCGTAATCCTGTATTGGAAATTTCTTATCTGACCCCACTCATATTCGCGAAACTATAACTTTCACGTTATTAAAGATATTCAAACAAAATTTCCCTATGTTTGGTAGCATTGGCAGCTGGTCAAGTGCTGTAAATTTCATGAACATCGGTCACCTTCTTACGACTATATTGTAAAAACAATTTGGGGTATCAGTTATAAAAAAACACAGTGTACTAAATAACTCTTAACCAATCAAGTCTCATGTAAACATAACTCCTAACAATACACACTGTCAGTGACTCTTAACTAATCAAGTCTCAGTAAGCAGTACAGTATCTCAAAAACCAGTACAGTATCTCAAAAACCAATACAGTATCTCAAAATACAAATACAGTATCTCAAAATACAAATACAGTATCTCAAAATACCAATACAGTATCTCAAAATACCAATACGGTATCTCAAAATACCAAAACAGTATCTCAAAAACCAATACAGAATCTGAATCTCAAAAACCAATTCAGTATCTCAAAAACCCAATACAGTATCTCAAAAACCCAATACAGTATCTCAAAAAACCCAATACAGTATCTCTAGAAAACATTTGAGTGCTAATCAATCTATGCGAGTCTCGTGATTTGACTGATCCGGGTTCCTCAATCCTTGCCTGGGATACTTTACGAGAGATTGATCCAGATAACTGAATCCTGGACTGGGATACTCTACGGGTGCACAGAGATACGACGGTTTCCTATTAATAAATTCATTGGAAATCTTGAACACAGTGTCTGGGTGAGAGCCCTCGGTAGTTTTGGGCTCACAGCTTCCATACTTCTCTTTATTTTTATTGTAGAGGTCCCAAAGACTACAGATAAGCTCATTCGTGAGCACCTCACTGGAGTTACGACTGACCAGCTTGAGAATAAAGCACCCATCTCTCTTCAGGAAATTCCTAGCAAACCTATCCGCCGAATCCTTCAGCTCTGGAGAGATCTTTTCCATGTCCACGAGCACCGAGGAGATACTCTGGACCTGGAAGTTCATCCAGACGATGTTGATGATCCAGTAGAGGAGGCTGAGAGAGGTGCAAGCTGTCACAAACACTATCCAGAACCAGAGGTAGATGAACATCGCCTCGTAGAAGAAGTTCATTGGCAGAGCGCACTGAACGCTGTAGCGCTGTATGTTACCAAGCTTCTTGAGCTTGAAGTTGCAGATGGTGTCTCGTGGAAAGATCTTGGAGGTGGTGAGGGGCTGCCCGTTGACTATGTCACGGATGACGTGGAAGCCGTATAGATGGAAGTCTGTACGGAGGAAGGCACCGAGGACAAACAGCTGTGAGATAGAGTTAACGATGTAGAGGATCTTCATGAAGAGATAGAGGATGACGAGGTAGTTACCTGTGTGGTACCAGTGCGATAGGGTGGGCCCGTGACAGCGTCTTCTATATCCTGTTCTACCTAGGTTCATCAACAACCTATCAATCAATCAATCAATTCATCAATCAATCACTTACTTAATTCATCTATCAGTCAATCAGTCATTCAAGCAAACCTCCAACTATTCTTTTCGAAATTTCCTTTACACCATATGTCCAAGACCAGAGACCAACAAGAAAGGAAACTATGTGGTCAGCTGGTATTGGTGGTAGCGGTGGTCAGCTCGATAGGGTACTTCAGTACCCTCTCTGATGGCCGTGGTGAGCAAATTTTAGTTTCTGTTTGATGCTACATATGTTGATTCTCACTTTTGTCTGCTGATTTTTCTGTTTTCACAATTATTTGTCAGTGTTTGATGAATTTCTAAATAAACATATGTACTACTACTACTGTATGCAGCATATGCTGTACGTCAAGAGTGTAACATACGAACAAAAAAAAAAACAAAAAAACACAAAAATACGTAAACCTCCACTCCGCTAGTACTCTTCCTCGGACTGATTACCCGGATGTTGGCTCGCACCGTTTATGAACCCCTCACTCGGCTCGTAGGTTTTAATTTGGTTCCATAGTATTATATGTTATCATGGACAACAGTATTACTCTAATCGAATTGTTATAGTTGTTGTTGTTGTTTTAATGAATTAATCAATCCTACTTAAGCCTTAAAACTCGTCAAACTCTGATAATAATTTATTTAGTTAATAGGTGGCAGCACACGATAGGATTTCTTTATTCGCATTCGCAAGATGTCACCTGTCTATCTACTGACCGTTTTATTGACAGACGGAGATAAAGGAAGGGAAAACCACTTCAAACCTGCCCAGGTGCTGAGTCATATATTTCAGAGATTTGTCAATTTTTTCCTGATCAGCCTTTCTGTAGCAATCAATGGCGGCGTCCGTGATGCTATTTATAGCAATCCCTGATTTCTTACTCAACATTCGCCAGATGGGGCGTGGTAGATAAAAACATAGAGCCTGGCAGCTCATCAACAGTGTTACCCACTGGTAGTAGTTTATGGGAGTTCCTGGGTTTTGATTCGATGGTAAATCGTCTTCACCAAATCTGTATGTGTTAGACACCCAGCATATCTGCAATCAATCAATCAATAAAACAAGCATACAATCAATCAATCAATACCACTCTGCAGGTGTTAGACACCTAACATAACTGCAATCAATCAATCAATCAATCAATAAGAATTTAAAGTCCGGTTCTTCGCCATAAGGCAATGTCAGGGACGTCAATCAATCAATCAACCAATCAAGCATATAAACAATCAATCAATCAACAAATCACTCTGTATGTGTTAGATGCTGAGCATATCTACAACAAATCCAACAGTTGATCTATTAACAGGTCAAGTATTTATAGATCAATCCAACTTCTAATCAATCAACAAATTGGAATATTGTGAATACCTATTATGGAATTAAATTAATAGCGCAATAAGTTATAAATTAAGTTACTACGCAATCGATGAATCTTTTTAAACTAATAGATGATCAATTGGGTCAATAAATATCTTAAAATATTTCATGCAAATATTTCGCAGCAGTTTATTACTTCATTAATTTCATAAATCCCTGTTTGTGTTAAAACAATAAAGGATCAAGTTGATCTTTTCAACATTTAATTTCTCTGCACTCGCCAGAGCGATTAGAAAAAGTAAACAGGCATTATGGTGAAATGATCAACTACGTTGATATCTATCACTTTTAATTCCATATGTTTAAACCGTTAGGCAATTTAGACCATTTTCTGTATAGCCAGTCCAGTGAATGTCCGAGATTTTACTCTCAGATCAGCGCAGCCGGGATTCGAACCCACCAGGTTTCAATTCACCTCAGAAACTGTTATTCAATACTTCATGACGTTACCCCTACGCTATTGAGACTTTCTATTGATATTGAAAGTCAGACCGTATTGGTGTAGTCGACTTGAGAGCTGCTGAACTCATTGGGACAGGAGCAGCTGATGGGATCATCGACGTAGACTTTTGTGGTCGAGAGGATGATCATGAGGGAGTAGACGAAGACTGTGTATTGACAGTTGAGCTGATCGGTAAAGCTATCGGCCCCACCTCTCTTCACGTGGGTTATGTCCTCAACTACAAGCTTGGCCAAGTTCATCTTCTTCTTCTACCAGACCACCAGAGTCCCTGAGAAATCTTCTGATAGTTCTCCTTATTCCAGTCAGCAAATCTTACCAGCTCCACTAACAACGACTCTACTTGTCTAATCCACAATGTGTTTATGATTTTATATCGTCTATTAACACTAGGCTCTCTTAAACATTAGTAGGTAAAATGGCAGGTCCTTTGTTTCTTAATTCAGTTAGTCTTCTATTTTGCTATCTTATATCTTATTCTATTAGGCTACATATCAACGTTACCTAAAGGCTTATTTTCTAAACCTAATCAAATAAATAAACGCATATAGTTGTATACATAAAAAGTGTATAACCATATAAGGTCGATATATAATGTCTAAAATTAATTTAATTTAAACTCTTCCTATTAACCACAGCCATTTGCTGGAGCCAGTGGCGATGTCGGTAAGATATTCGACCTCAGATCAGTATGTTCGAGTTCAAATCCTGGGCTCGCCAGTCACTAACAGCTCTTTCGAGTGAGGAAAGTAAATTTGGCAGCAATAGCTTTACCATCTTTTACCATTTATTATTATTATTATTATTATTATTATTATTATTATTATTAATATTATTATTATCATTAATAATAATAATAATAATGTTATCATTGATTAAATTTTTATTACCATCATCATTATCATTTTCATCATCATTACCACTATGATTATTATTGTCTTCACGGTCGTTATTCTGATCTTTATTGTTATTGCTAACGTTATTATATTATTGGTGTTATTGTGTAATTGTTGTTATATAATTTAAGATATTTTCATGTTCTCTCTCATTACCTCAGTTGTGACTGGTTACCATGGACCTGCCAGTATTCAGTGCACTAAGAGAGAGAGAGAGAGAGAGAGATGCATGGCTATAAGGTCTCTGTGTGACTGCTTACACTACATTATATAACAAAAATCTTCTATCCATCACAACATCAGCACTTATTTTAATAAATAAGAATCCATGAGAATATTATTATTATTATTATCATCATTATTATTACTATTATTAATATTGAAACAAACTTACTTGAAGTATGTACAAACGCCTTACAATTAAAAGTGCGTACTTGAAGATTTATCGACGTCACATTGCTACTACCAGTGAATGGTTGTGAGGTATGTTATATAGCAATTCTTACCGGATGAATGTGTGACAAGCTCGTGCTGCTGATGTTGTTGTTGTGCCCAACAGCTGCTGCAGCTGCTGCTGCTGATGTTGTTGTTGTAGGCCCAACAGCTGCTGCAGCTGCTGCAGCTACTGCTGTTGTTGTTGTTGTTGTTGTGCTACCTCTTCAAGTCCTTATCAGTGAGAAAGCACCTGAGATCTCAAAAGTAATATTTATGCTATGGAAGCTCTAAAATCAAAATAAATATTTGCTGAGGAAAATCTTATGTGCTTTTACGAACTGGGCTACATGTAGTTTGGTGCTCTTTAGAATGCAACGTACAGCGGGTCTGAATATATGCCATGGATCCATGGATCTGCCAGATTTCGGAAAAATCGCACTAACGGATAATAAAATGCCTCATGGTTTCAATATAATTATATTCCGTAGCATTGCAAGTATTTTAAGTAACGGATATCTTCGTGGAATGTTTTTTTTTTGCTAAATTATGTGTGCTAACTTTTTACTTATTTATTTTATTAACGAATGAGAAGCCTCGTAAATCAAATAACGGTTAGCTGTAGAGAGGCGTAGCGCTCTTAGTGTAATTTTAGACTACTAAAATAACACTACTACTACTACTCTTGTGAGACCTAGCTTACCTTCACACTCTAAGCTATCTAATCATTCTTTCCAGCATGCTGCACCTCAGATCTGGAATTCTCTTCCATCCAATCTTCGGAAATCTTCATTTGAATCACATCAGCCTTTGCTTTCCTATGAGCAGTTCCATAAGCAGTTGAAGACCTATCTTTTCCATCTCTCTTTTCCATCCAGTGTCCATGAGCAGCGACCTGCGCCTAAACCACCTTTTCTTTAACTCCCTTTACTTTGGACTGAATTTCTGGATTTTGGAATTTGCACCGCTTTTGGACCTTCTTTTTTTTGCTCGCCGGCTTGATTTTGTCTCAATAGTTCTCGATGTTGTCATTGATGACTGTAGCACTCTAATTGTTGTTATTATTATTTTAGCTTAAGTTCCTGAAAAATAGACAGCTGAAAACACGCATTATAGTGAAATAATCAACTATGTTGATAGCTATCAATTTTAATATCACATTTTTAAACCGTTAGGCAAGTTAGACCATTTTCCATATGACCAGTCCAGTGAACGTCCGAGACTTTACTCTCTGATCAGCGCGTCTAGGATTCGAACCCACGAGGGTTCAATTCACCTTACGATCTGTCACATAAAAGTTAAAACTTCATGACGTTACCTCTACGCTATTGAGCAACACCCAGGTTGTCACGGAATATATTTCAGTTAAATACATACGGCGCACTAAATTGCAGTATCAGATTAGGGTCGTTTGACTTTTCAGAATGGTTTGTAATAGGTAATGAGACACAACTGTCGAGCATTTAACGCATTAGTTGTTATGACGTCGATAAAATGCCTTTTCTGCAGGTGAACCCGGATCTGTTAGTCTAGGGAAATGATAAATGCTGCCTCGCAGATATCTCCACACAATTAGACCCATATAGGTCTATGCTTCAGCAGCTGTTACAATTAAACACTCTGCCTACACCCGGTGAATTTAAGTAGAGACAAGTTTACTACATCCCTCAGTAGGAGGCACCGTAGACAAATTGATTTCCATTTTGATTGGTTAAAGTAATTTGTTAAGTTTTGATCGATGTTTGTTCTGGTTTAATTATACCACAATTCATGTGTTCTTATTTTATTGTATTAAATACTATGTTATTATTTAATTTCTAAAAACTGATTTTTTATGTTTTTAGTGAGTATAGCTTAAACAGAAGTTATCGAGACCTGAATAGGGTTTAACGTTCGTTTCTGACATTTTCCGACTCAGACTTAGATCTTGTTCTGATATACTGGTAGTCAAATAAAATAAGCTATTCTCACTGGAGAAACCCTTTGTTTGTTCATATCGTAAGTGGCTCATAAGAATCATGAGAAGTCTAAAGCTGAATCAGTCTCATCTCTCTATACACAGACAGGTTAATCCCCGCACCCCGTGACAGCATCGAGCACTAAGCATTTGATTGATTCAACAAGAATTGAAAGGAGCAGATTTGCTTCATATCGGCTCACAACGTTTATTTATTATTCCCAGGGCTATACTCATATTAGCCATGCCAGTACATAGGCCTATAGGTCTATAGGCCAATAAGCCTATGGGCCTATAAGCCTATAACCCTATAGGCCTAGTTCAGCCTCTGCAGCGACCTGTCGTAAATTAATAAACGACTCCTGCAGGAATCACGTGATGGCTGGTTTGTGTGGAACTGAAAACAAAGAGTTTTTTGTGCGCCAGTGGAAAATTTTAAAGTTAATTTTTTATTCCTATTGTTATTAGTTACACACATTATATAAAGTAAAAGAAGCTAATGTTAACGTCAGTTTCCTCACTCGAAAGCGATGTCAGTGACTAGCGAGCCCAGGATTAAAACCGCGCACATACTGATCCGCGGTCGAGTATCTTACCGACATCCTACTGATGTTGGTAAGACATTCGACACGTGTTTTGTGCCTTTTTAGCTGTTGATATTGTTTCCTCTCCCCAGTCTTTTCATGAGTCACGTGACGATTCTCAGGTTATGCTCAGAAATAGAAAGACTCTGAAGTTTAAAACTCGTACAGAGTTCTATGACGAACACTATGAAGAACTCGTCTAGAACTCATGCAGAACTCATGCAGAACTCATGTAGAACGCATGTAGAACTTATCAAGTACTCATGCAGAACTCATGTAGAACTCATGCAGAACACATGTAGAACTTATCAAGAACTCGTCTAGAACTCATCAAGAACTCATGCAGAACGCATGTAGAACTCATGCAGAACGCATGTAGAACGCATGTAGAACGCATGTAGAACTTATCAAGTACTCATGCAATATGAGAGGTAGGAAATCAAGTCACTTAAATCTTTGTATTAGCCATTGCTACTTATTAATATTATAGAATTTGAAAAGATTCGATAAAAAATACTGGTATCAAAATCAACTGGTCAAGATCTGCAAAATCTACTTCATAGCTTAGTGGTAAAGATAATGTCTCGAATGTAAAAGCTATAGGTTTCTTGTGAGACGGCAACGTTCAGTGGCGGATCCAGGGGGGCCCAGGGGGGCCCAGGGGGCCCGGGCCCCCCTTTAGGTCTTGATAGCGTAGGAGTAACGTCATGAAGTTTTAAATGACTGATCCTGAGGTGAATTCAACCCTCGTGGGTTCGAATCCCAGCCGCGCTGATCTGAGAGTAAAATCTCGGACATTCACTGGACTGGCTATACGGAAAATGGTCTATAAATTGCCTCACGGTTTAAGCATGTGGTATTAAAAGTGATAGATATCAACATAGTTGATCATTTCACTATAATGCGTGTCTACTACTTGTCTAGGTCCGCCGATAAAAATTTTTAAACTATTTTTTCATTGTTTCTATGGCAATTTCGATGTGAAAAATAGACCCTATGTTAGTAATGGAGGTGGTTAATGGCCCGAGGGGGGGGGGGTAAGACAGGTTATATTTTCATTGTTTCTAATGCAGTTTCGATGTGAAAATATGTTAGTAATGGAGGTGGTTAGGGGGGCCCGGGGGAGGGTAAGACAGGGTGTATTTTCATTGTTTCTACAGCAATTTCGATGTGGAAATGTGTTATTAATGGCAGTGGTTGGGGGGGGGGCCGGTGGGGGGGGGGGGTACGATAGGGAACTCAGTTCCAATAGCTCGATTTTTTCTAGGATATACTAGGAGCACTGTATAATAGAAGGGGGTCCAAAACAATATTGACCGTTTGACTAGCTCTCAATTTTCACTTGAACCAATGCATAGCCAATGCATTAGAGGAAAAAAGGGTGTAAGTAAAAAAATATGAACTCTGTCCCGTAGCAGTAGTGCAAACAGCCTTGGCTGGAAAGGGTTTAAACCCCCCCCCCCCCGCCAAAATTAGGTCACTTTTGCAATTCGTCGATATCCGCAGAGTGTCTTCAGAGGTGAAAAAATTAACTTAACCTACTTTTTCAAACAAATGTAGGATTTTAGGTTTTCCCCTGACGGGTATGAGCGGGAGGGGGTAAGATACGGAGATACACTCACTCTATGAGCCGAACTCAGTAGTGAACAAATTTTGAGCCCCCCCCCCCCACAGAAATTTGTCTGGTTGCGTCACATGTCCCGAAGAAGGCAAAAACTTTACACTCTCAAAAAAATTTCGGGCCCCCCCTTAAAAAATTCCTAAAGCACTAAATGATTGTCATATAGCACTAAATGATTGTCATATAGCACTAAATAATCGTCATATAACACTAAATGATTGTCATATAGCACTAAAAAATATTGTCATATAGCACTAAATAATTATCATGCAGCACTAAATGATTGTCATATAGCACTAAATAATTGTCATATAGCACTAAATGGTTGTCATATAGCACTAAATAATTGTCATATAGCGCCGATTGTATTTATGATTTAAGTTTACTCTAATAGATTTGTTCTATCCAGGCCACATTATATGCCGAATGTACAACACATGACCGAAGTTATACCACGAATTAAAAACTAATCAATATCCCGAACCTACAAACATCATGAGTTTCTAAATAGTGAATAGTAGAGATGACTTATCCACGTCGAGTAATTATTAGCGAATGTTTAATCATCTAATATCTATCATACTATAATTAAGTGACTATTTTTGTTAGTTGTGTCTTGTAAATGCATCCGGTGAGGTAACTCTAGAGCTGAGACCTACGTCTAAATTAAGATATTACTCTTATTGTCCTGAATATCCGGTAGTCAGCTAGATAGAGCTCAATTGTGCGCTTTCTGTCGTTTTATTTGTGTTCTGTCTCGTTGTATGCGCTTTGTGTATAGTCTGATTCAGTTAACTTACATATAAATGATCATGGTTCTCTCTCTCTCTCTCTCCCTCTCTCTCTCTCTCTCTCTCTCTCTCCTCATATCTCAGATAGATACTATCTGGATGAAGATACTATCTGAATAAAGATACTATGTGTTTAAAGACACTATCTGAATAAAGATACTATATGTTTAAAGACACTATCTGAATAAAGATACTATATGTTTAAAGACACTATCTGAATAAAGATACTATATGTTTAAAGACACTATCTGAATAAAGATACTATATGTTTAAAGATACTATCTGGATAAAGATACTATATGTTTAAAGACACTATCTGAATAAAGATACTATATGTTTAAAGATACTATCTGGATAAAGATACTATCTGGATAAAGACACTATCTGGATAAAGACACTATCCACTGTATCGAACTATTGGAGTGAAATGAGAACCATTCTAACGCTCCACAATCGTCAATGAAAGTTTAAGAAAATTTGGATTGACTCTTTGTTAATCTATTCTTTCTCATAACTTAATTTGTTTGTGCATTAAAAGTTATAAAAATAAATTATTGTGTTTTAATTCACGATTTGCCTTTATTTTTCTAGAGAAATAGCTAAATGTAAATAGTTCAAATACCAAAACTAATTTAGCACTCTTTGCTGTGTTGTCACGATCGCTAGACGCTATTCTTGTATTTAGTTTTTTAGTATTTTTGTATTTAGCATTTATATTAATATTTAATATGGTATTTTTTGAGTATTTTAGTCTCACCTCATCTGATCAGTATGAACTACAAAGGTTCTTCAAAGCAGGCTCCTACCTTCCGTTGTCCCTCAGTTATAAACTAAACTACTTTCTGGCCTTTTAATTATTTATTGGATGAGGTGTTGGCTGTTTTCTTAGCTATTACAATTAAGTGTTTAGTAGCAACTACATTGTTTACTTAGCCATTATTTTGTTACCCTGTGTGCAAAGAACCCTGGGTTTGATAAAAGCGATTCGAGCAATACGTGAAGAATCACCGCCCGGCTACTCGAGGTCTCTCTCTCTCTCTCTCTCTCTCTCTTAGTGCACTGCCTGCTGGCAGGTCCATGGTATACAACGCCTCCACTCATCGCTGTCTTCCAATCTCCTCTTCTTCTCCACATACGAGTGAATCTTTGTGGATCTTTACTAGAGGTCATGAAATATTATTTTGTTATTATTATTATTACTGATATTTTGTAAGATGAATTATAATCACAATCTAGTCAATTTAAAAAGTTGAGATTTAGCATATTACTCTCCAGATGTCAGCAGTTAGATGATCTGATTAAATACAACCCTGCTTAACTCAACTATAGATTCAACAATCACGAGTATTTGAACTGATACAAGACGCTTTCATTAAACTACTTTTTCCTATGGGTATACATTCATATATGACATTCGCACATGTTTACTAAGTTCCCTTGTTTCCTTCTTGCATCTCTCCTATCTCACTAAATCCTATTTCAATGTCTCCTATCTCACTATCACCTATCTCACTATCACCTATATCGCTATTTCCTTAGCTAACAAACGCTCACCGACGTTGGCCCATTGCTTTGCGGCACTTTGGGTTTTAACCCATTTTCATCTTCCGACTCTTCCTGGGCCAACATGTTCGCCTTTATAACAGCCCCACAGTCGACAATCGAATCCGTATCACTGCCCACGTGAAATAGAACGCCCGCGCCCTTATTGTCTAAACCCGATCGTCGAATACAGTTATCGTTTCGATACTGACGCCGGATCACATAGTCGACAACCGATTCGTTGGCTATCACACCTCCGCCATCTGTCGAAAAGTGACGCTTAATAACGTAATTAATCGCCGACACTTTCTCGTCGTCATCTTCATCGTCAGTGCGCTCAGCGAGCTGAACTGTTGTTTTATAATTGTAATACTCGCCAGATGCCGCCACAAGATTGGCGCCAGTGTTGTTCATGCTACCGCTCTTTCCCATCAACCTCAAACCACTGGAACTCTCTCTCATGGTCCAATCACTGCGGGACTGACCCAACATAGCAGACGTCGAGCTGGAGGTCTTGAAGAAGGAGGGGTGCCTGCGCTCTATCTGTACGACGACTAGGCGGTACATGAGCAGGGTGCACACAAGGGTGTTCTTGCACGTGAAGAAAGTGTTTGTGTAGCTCACGACGCCGTATTTGAAGATGAGGAGGAGGCGGAGGACGAGGAATGGGGCATCCTGCATGAAGATGGAGATGATGATCCCGTAAACGTCCGGCGTGCAGCACGAGAGACTGATGAAGCGAGTGCGGGGGTAGTCGTAGCGGTTAGACAACAGTCCTGACTTGTCCTTGCGCACCTTAGTGGCCGTTAGTACCATCCTAGCGATCAATCAATCAATCAGTCGATCGATCTGTCAGTCGATCAGTCAATCCGTCGATCAATTAGTTAGTCAGTCAATCAATCAATCAATCCATCGATCAATCAGTCACTCAGTCAATAAATCAATCCATCAATCAATCAATCAGCCAATCAGTTAATCAATCAATCGATCAATCAGTCAATCCGTAGATCAATTCATCGATCAGTCAGTCAGTCAGTCAATCAATCAATCAATCATTCAATCAGTCAGTCAGTCTGTCAGTCAATCAATCAATCATTCAATCAGTTAATCAGTCAAATGAATCAATCAATGAATCAACCAGCAAAACAATCATAAACCAGTCATAAATCAGTTAAACAATCAGTAAAAGTACATGAGTATCAATTATTATTTCCATCATAAATTTATCAGCCAAAATTGATTGATTGATTGATTGCTTGATTGATTGATTGATCGATTGATTGATTTATTGATTGATTGATTGGTACACACGTGAACTGCAGTAGACTCCACGACCAGATGGAGAGAATGATAATACAGAGTGTTCTGTGACACCTCACCTACATCCAACACGATCAATCAATTAATTAATTAGTTAATTATGTAATTAATTAGTTAAATATTTAATCAATTAATTAACTAGTTAATTAAGTATTTAATTAATTACTAAGTAAATTATTCGTACCATAATGCACCCGTTGTAAAACTAAGAAAATTTCGTAAACAGCAACGACCGGCGAAGATTTCTGAGAAGGCAATGAGAAGTTACCCCAGAACTTTTAAAAGCCCTTTGCTGCACTTACTTGTGACGTAGTATTGATTTAGCATTGACGTAATGGTGGGATGGAGTGTGTAATCAACATAGGAGCGTTCATGTGAGTACTGGAACTCTATATACACGAATAAGTAGCTTAAGTGGACCTGGCATGTGGTGGAACATTCACGAATGGAATGCACACATTTTCTTCAAACCACTCGATCCGTACTCATTTACACAAAATGTTATGACTCCCATTGCGTCATAAAACCAGTCACACACACACGACACATACATTCAAACATAAATCCAAATATACATCCACACATACATATACATGCACTACACTCACAACGAAACATACAGCCACACATACAGTCACATGTATGACACATACAACCTGATGCAGTCACACACACAACGCATACATTCACACATAAATCCACACGTACAACACATAGAGCCACATATATATCCAAATATACATCCGAATATGCGACACATACAGCCACACATACGACACAAACACCTACACATACAACTATAAACATGCACACATACAAACATGCAAACTGAGACGCGAGCAGGAGTGAACAAGAACTAAGCGTGACGTAATGATCACTTGACATCAGCTGACAGGTCACGTGCACATTTCATTGATAGAAATTTCATGGTCTCTAGTGATATCTAGTGAATGAGTCTCTCTCTCTCTCTATCTCTCTCTCATTCTCTCTCTGTCTCTCCTTCTCTCTCTCTCTCTCTGTCTTTGTCCCTCTCTCCCCCCTCTCTGTGTCTGTCTCTCTCTCTCTGTCTCTCTCTGTCTCTCTCTCTCTGTCTCTCTCTCTGTCTCTCTCTCTGTCTCTCTCTGTCTATCTCTCTCTCTCTCTCTCTCTCTCTATCTCTCTCTCTCTCTATCTCTCTCTCTCTCTCTCTCTCTCTCTCTCTCTCTCTCTCTCTCTCTTTGTGTTCTGTACAAAGGTGACAAAGCTGCAGAAGGCAGTCAATGCTCCTTCATTTATTATCTCTGAATTAGAACTTGTTATCACTGCAATTAAAATTGTTCCCAATAGCTCCGCAATATCACATCGACGAGTACACAACATTTACACTGACCAATTATGCTCTGCCATCGACTCTCACCATTGAGTCATCAAGTCACCAAGTTCTCCTGACCTTAATGAACGTGTCCTGACCTCAATGAACATATCATGACCTCATAAACTTGTCATGACCTCATTGAACTTCTCCTCCTCAATGAACTTGTCATGAGCTTAGAAGAATTCAATTAGGTCAATGAACTTGAAAGCTATGAGCAGCTTCATGTGGTAGGTAGGTTGTAGTGTATTTAACTTCAAGGTTCAGAAGCACAAGGCTTCTCTTCAAGACGACTTGACACACTCGAGTTACCGTCGCAAAGATTACTGTAACAGAAGGCTAAGTTACTGGTAATTTCACAGGTCCTTATAATCTGATGAGCAGCTCCATAGCTTTACCCCTGTCACCATTAAGGAGATCACGCAACAAGTCTTGACCTCACCTGCCAAGCACTGTGATCTCGACCCTATCCCTACTTCTCTGTTGAAGAAGTGTATCCATGTTCTTGCACCTTCAATTTCCACAATCGTTAACTTACCCGTAACCCCTGGTATTTTTCCACAGTTAATCAAAAATAGCATTGTCACTCCACTTCTAAATAATAAGAGTAACCTCCGACAATTTCTATAGCGGTGTTATGGCCGATATCCGGTCTTCGAGACCGCTTTACAGGTTTCTGGTATGTTATCCATTATTAGAGAAACCCTCTCTGGACAAGGAGTCATCCCCAGCTATCTATCTAATCTACCAGTTCTTTCGAAACCCAACGAGAGAAAAGTATTTCGTAGTTTCTCAACTCATCTCAAGTCCAACGACATTTTCAATAAACACCAATCAGCATACATGTATACCCAACATCGCTATACTGAAACTGTTCTTCTTTCCAGTTGTAACACTATTACTAACGCCATACACACCGGACTATGTACTTAGAATGTCTCATTAGCGTAGAGGTAACGCCATGTAGTTTTAAATGACAGTTCTTGAAGTGAATTGAACCCTCGTGGGTTCGAATCCCGGCCGCGCTGATCTGAGAGTAAAATTTCCGACATTCACTGGGCTTGTTACATGGAAAATTGTAACACACTCTCTCTCTCCCTCTATCTAAGTCTCTGACTCTCTCTCTCTCTCTCTCTCTATATATATATATATATATATATATATATATATATATATATATATCCCTCCCTTTCTCTCTCTCTATCTCTCTCTCTCACTCTCTGATAGAGCAATGACGACTGTTTAGATTTGACGTTGACTGCCTGTGACACATCAAGGGTCTTACGGGATCTGCGCCGCCTGGCGAATGAATAATATTATGGAAATCACTTCAGAAAATGAGCGTTTGTGAAGTCTAGCCAAATCACTGGCGGTTTATCTGCCAGAACATTTTTTATGATTGCCACTTGCGGGCACAACGCAGTCAATCTCGTTAAGTGCATGACAACATCGAGCACTGCACTGGCTTGAACTGCAAGTCTTCAGGCAATGACACATCTCCGCGAGATTGACTTATTTCTCTCTGATAAATTACGTGTTTGTGATTTACAAAACACCCGATTGATTGGATTGTTTAGTTTATAAGTACGACCGGAATATACGGATTCAATTGATTCTAGATTCTGCTCTCTCATTTCTCACTCTCTCTCGCTCTCTCTCTCTCTCTCTCTCTCTTTCTTTCTCTTTTCTCTCTCTCACTCTCTCTCTCTCTCTTCCTCTCTCTTCTCCTCTCCTTCTCTTTCTCTCTGTCTCATTCTATCCTTCTACCTCTTTCTCCCTATCTAGTGATCTCTCAAGTGGTCAAAAAAAGTTAAAAAGTATTTCTTTTACTCAGACTTACAAATTAATGTGGAAATGATCGATTTATCAACAAATCTGCTAATATGTTGATCAGCCAATCAAACCAATAAATTAGTTGTTATTGCTGAGTTAACAATGATTTCTCAGACAGAGAGAGGATGATGATGATGAGATGTTGAGAGATGATAAGATGATGATGTGAGAGGATAAGGAGATGATGATGATGATGATGATGATGTGAGAAGATGATGATGATAATGATGATGATGATGTGAGATGATGATGATGATGATGATGTAAGATGATGATGATGATGAGAGATGAGCGACGATGCTGAGAGATGATGATGATGATGATGATGATGAGATGATGATGATGATGGGATGATGATGATGAGATGATGATGAGAGATAATGAGAGATGATTTTGATGATGATGATGAGATAATGATGATGATGATGATGATGATGACGATGATGAGATGATGAGATGATGAGATGATGATGATGATGATGAGCGGATACAGGAGCCTACGCTCTTTGTAAGTCCTCGGAGCTCGAGTGTGACAACCTTCATATTACATCACTCACAAGCCTCTCATCAATTAGATTACATCATCCACTAGAGCACGTGACGACAAGAAATCTACGTTAAGAGAAGCCTGCAGGCTGATTTAAGTTGACATATAGAACGGTCGAGTGGACGAGTTGTATTGTAGAATCGTTCTGATGACAGCATCGCGGCTTCCGTTAATACAAGCCCTGCTTTCATCGTAGACAAGAATATTTTCGTCAAATGGTTTAGTAATATGTAAATGAAAGATTAGTGCAGTCCTCTTCAGCTTGTTCAACGACAATACGAACCGCTAGTTGCTTGTGTCACAAGATTGTAGCAAGGCTGCTACCCACTTAGCCACCTATATGTATATATATATATATATATATATATATGTATATGCAATGTTAACATCAGCCTAATCACTCAAAAGCGACGTCAGTGACGGGAGAACCCAGGATTTGAACCCCGCACATACTGATCATGTCTATATATATTCTTTCGCGCTGTCAGTCTTTTCCCTCTCTCTCTCTCTCTCTCTCTTTCTCTCTCTCTCTCTCTCTGTCTCTGTCTCTGTCTCTCTCTCTCTCTCTCTCTCTCTCTCTCTCTCTCTGTCACTCTCTCGCATGTTGACAGAGACTCTTATCTTAAGACGCTTTGTTTACCTCAGCCTCCCTGTTCAATTAGAACATATTTGTTGTTATAGTACGTCGCTCCCGAGCACTTCAAGTGCTTCAAGAATTCCTCAGCCTGCGCTATCCCGCGCATAACCGCGCTCTACCGCTTTATCCCGCTCTCTCTCGCGCTCTACCGCGCTCTCCCGCACTCTTCCGCGCTATCCTGCGCTCTCTCGCGCTCTACCGCGCTCTCCCGCGCTATCTCTCGCGCTCTCCCGCGCTCTCTCGCGCACTCCCGCGCTCTCTTACGCCTTCCTACTCCTTCTGAATCTTTGTTGCGCTGCTTTGCACTATCTCGCGCTATCGTACGCCCTCACGCGCTCTCTTAGGCTCATCTAAGCTCTCTTGCGCTATCTCTCTCCACTCTCCTCTGAGAGCCCCAGTAAAGAGAGGAGCTATAGAGTTTTGTTTCACAGTATGGAGATCTATTAATATGCTGACACAGTGTACTGTGTAACTCTAGGGTGCACTTTTAATATGCTGACACAGTGTACTCTGTAACTCTAGGGTGCACTATTAATATGCTGACACAGTGTACTCTAGGGTGCACTTTTAATATGCTGACACAGTGTACTGTGTAAGTCTAGGGAGCACTTTTAATATGCTGACACAGTGTACTTTGTAACTCTAGGGTGCACTTTTAATACGCTGACACAGTGTACTTTGTAACTCTAGGGTGCACTTTTAATATGCTGACACAGTGTACTTTGTAACTCTAGGGTGCACTTTAATATGCTGACACAGTATACTGTGTAACTTTAGGAATCGCAGACGTACAGAAGATGAATGACATCCGCTGTTGAGACAAGTCGATATTTTTATATCATATTTCACACTTACGCTCCGCTGACATCTATTTTATATCGATGCATCATTTAACCCTCGCGTAATAACAAAAAGTCGAGTTCTGAATCTAGACGCTGCTGTTGTTGTTGTTGTTGTTGTTGTTGTGTGGGGGGCGTGAACCGAGGTGGAAGGGAAGGGGAGAGGAAAATAAAAATCTGAATTATTTCCCTGGTATTTATCTCTCTAAAAAACTGAAACGGCACAAGAGGAAATAAAACGTTCAAATAAAACCTGTATGAAGGAAGCAGGAACCGTGGTGTTCACAGCTAATACTGGGCGTGATGTCACGATAAACGATACACAATCGTTTATTGTAGTTTGTTGTAGGTTTACAACTTCAAATAAAATTAATGATTAAACCAGAAGAGAAAACTCAGTACATAGAACTAGGTGAGAAAGCTCAGTACATAGAACTAGGTGAGTGGTTATAGGTTATGTTGTACCGCTAGTCGAGAGGTTATAGGTTATGTTGTACCGCTAGTCGTGTGGTTATAGGTTATGTTGTACCGCTAGTCGTGTGGTTGTAGGTTATATTGTACCGCTAGTCGTGTGGTTATAGGTTATATTGTACCGCTAGTCGTGTGATCATAGGTTATGTTGCACCGCCACTAAAGGAAGAGGGAACAATAGCACCTTGGTCACGCGATGAAGAGACAACAACAACAAGACGATCACGTGAAGCAGAAGGTTCTTCTGATAGGAGCGGGTGGTGTTACAGCTTGAAAGCTTCTCCTTTACAGTATAAAGTAAAATAAATGACGAGTGCAAAAATGGCATTCATCATTATTAGAGATCTCATCCACAGCGTCTAAATAAGATAATTCTATCTATCTATCTATCTATCTCTCTCTCTCTCTCTCTCTCTCTCTCTTTCTTTCTTTTTCTATCACTCTTTCTTGCTCTCTCTTTCTTTCTTTCTCTCTCTCTTTCTCTAGCCCTCTCTATCTCTATCTCTCTCTCTATCTCTCTCATTGGCTGGAGCCAGTGTCGGTAAGATCTATATTGTACACAATACAGTATCTACTACAACCCTCACAGAAGAGCATCAGTCATAACAATTTATGTCTTGGATTCGAGGGTTACGAGAGAAGCAATTACTTTCAATTGATATAAATTCTCTAAAATCAGAAATAAATTAATACAATGATATAATCTGTACTGTAACAGTCAAGTATTTGGATGAAAGTGTAGGCTATACTTCTCATGGAAGAGTGGAGGCGTTATATACCATGTACCTGCCAGTAGGCAGTGCACTAAGAGAGAGAGAGAGAGAGAGAGAGAGAGATTTCTCATGTTCAGCAACCATCAAGCGGCTGATGTTAAATTAACAGGGTGGTGCTCAGAGAAAGAGAGAGAGAGAGAGAGAGGGAAGGGGGAGCAGATAAACGGGGGGGGGGGTGCATCTGATAGATTCTAATCTAAACGTTTTCATCCTCTTTCTTTAAAATCTTAATTCATCTTCACCGCTTCTTCACTAGAGCTGTAGCAGCTGTAGAGCTATAGCAGCCGTAGGAGCTGTAGCAGCCATTGAACCTGTAACAGCCGTTGCAGCTGTAGCAGCTGCAGCAGCTGTAGCAGCTGTAGTAGCAGTAGCAGCTGCCTATCGTCACGCAATGTCATGACCTCATCAACACAGTCTAATATACATGTGGTCATTACATTGCTATTAACCACCAGGCTGTTAAATGAAAGTAGAATTCTATTGTATGTTACAGTAGTGTGCAGTCCACAGTATAGGATCATGATAAAAAATTAAATGCCTCTTTTGGAGGGCGTGGTTATTAAATACATACAAAACTCTCGCCGTCAATATGAGTCTTCTGTGTTCTATTATAGAAGTGATGCAATCAAATAGATTCATGAGTTTAAACCTGGCATAATCGCATACTAGCTGAGGAAGGCATAGGGGTCCACTTCGTCATAAGCAGAATCCCCCAAGAAAATGGTATAAAACAGGAATGACTCTATTGCTAGATGATTTTAAAAAGGCTGGAAAATATTAACATCAGTTTCCTCACACAAAAGTAATCCTGATTGATTTATTGATTGTTGATTGATTAATTGATTGATTGACTGATTTATTGATTAATTGATTGACTTGTCGATAGATCTGCTGGAGTCAGTGGCGATGTCGGTAAGCTATTCGCCCACTGATCAGTAAGTTCGGGGTTCAATTCCTAGGCTCGCTGGTCACTGACATCGTTTTCGAGTGCGGAAACTGACGTTAACATAGGCTTAACCAGTGTTTTAGATCAAACCTCTTTTTCTTTGAAAGCCTCGAAGAACTCTTGATTTATTGTTTGATTTATTGAATGATTGAATGACTGATTGATTGATTGATTGAATGATTGATTGATTGAATGATTGATTGATTGATTGATTGCTTGATTGATTGATTGAGAGGTATATAACCTCTTTTTCTTTGAAAGCCTCGAAGAATTCTACGATGTCCCCGGCAGTGCCTATGTAGACGAGCAGGAGCTGAGAGAGCTGATCGTGGGTCAGCTTACCCTTAGGCAGCATCCATCGTCCCAGGATCAACAACAACAACAACACCTGCTCCAACATCTTAACTCCCTGCTCCTCCACCTTAGGTATCGTTATATCAACCACCTGACAATCAATCAATCAGCAAATCAATCAATCGATACATTGATCAGTTAGTTAGTGAACATTTATTTGTTCAATTCATTACACATTGCTATAATTTGTGGAAATCATTATGAGTCTTTAAGGAAATTAATAAATAAAATATTATGGCTTAGATCTTACCAATAATTTATAGACGTGGCGTTTTTCCTTTACTCCTGTCGATTTTAACATTAGAGTTATGAACAACTTTACTATTTTACATCGTAGAAATGTAAAACTGTTCCCCCAAAAACATATTCTTTCTACGTTTAGCAAATCTTTACCAATATCTTTTAAACTACGCTTCATGATTAACTGCCCAATTCTTGAGATCTATCAGAACCTTTATTATCTCGATATCTTCTAAGTTATTAACTGGTCTAAAATAAATCAAATGATCAGAACTTAGCAAACGAAATCTTCGGAAAGGTCAGTGGATCAAGATAATATCTCAGTATTTTAACTGGGGACAATTCAGGGACCTTCCCATCAACAGATATTCCTGCTGTCTATGAAATATATACACGCTCAAATATCAAGAAAGTGGCATCTACTATTCTTATTTTGTATGTGAGAAATCTAGGAAATATCGCATGTTTCAATCCTACAACTCATGCAGTAGCTCTTTTCTCTGTTTTACTGTATCAAATGCACCAGCGAAATCGGTATACACTGCATCAAAAAATTACTGTCACGTTTTAATTCCTCCTCCGAAGCACCTTCATGTAACTATGCACTATAGCTGGGCATAGGGTACTGGTAGCATTATCTGCTAGTAATATTTTAGGTTGACAAATAAATTGTATTATTTTACGTTTAATTTATAATTTAAATAGAAATAGGAGCAGATCGAGAGTATGAATATTGGAAGATTCAAAAATTCATTCACGTGTGGGCAAGAAGAGGAAAACGGAAAAACAGAGAAGATTTTAGGGTTGCATACCACGGACCTGCCAGTAAGCAGTGCATACAGAGAGAGCGATTGAGAGAGGGAGAGAGATAATTTTATTAACTGAATTTCATTAATAATTAGTTGATTTATTAGTGTTAATTGAAATTATAATAAATTGATTATAGCTGATTGTACTATGAATTATTCCAGTGGTTAATTGATAACCTTCAGTATATCAATGGACTCCACATCAGGACCCACTGTTTCGCTCTCAGGAGGGGGTTCATTGCACACAGTGACTGAAGAGTTTGGGTTCTTGCTCAGTTGTATCCTCTGCTCCAGCTGATGTAGCTCCAGGAACCAAATAGCTGGCACCACAGACATCAGGTAGAATATAACACTGGGACAACACCTGTGCAACAACATGACAACATCTAGCACTAGGACAACACCTGTGTAAAAACATGACAACATCTAACACTTGGGCAACACCTGTGCAACACCTGTGTAAGTGTAATGTATAAATAATCAGTGTTGTAAAAAGTACTCGACAAATTACTTTAAGTAAAAGTAAAAGTAAATGGTTAGTGAAAGTAAAAGTAAAAAGTACTTAATCAGAATTTTACTTAAGTAAAAAGTAAAAGTACTCGACAAAAAAGTAGTACTTTTGAGTAAAAAGTAAAAGTACTCATATTTTTTAAAAGAAAAAATGTATACATTGATAGAATCGTTCTAAACGTTCTCTAATTAGTTTCAAATTAGTTGATTTAATTCTAAGTAAAAACGAAACTGAAAAATTAAGGCTAATGAAAATTTTAAGTACAGGTCTACGGTTTCTGAACTAAGTCAATGTTCGATACACATGCACATGCTTCTCTAGAATTAAAAATTAATCAATCCATAAATTTGACTATAAATTTTACTATAAACTTTTACTTCGCCTAACAATATTTTAAGACAGATTTCATATAATTGAAAATCAATCTATCAAAAACTACATGTACACGTATATAAAAGTGATAATAAAACACAAGACACTACACTCTCCCATCCAATCAAAATGTATAAGATCGTTTGTGCTAGATGACAAAGGCCGCCGAACGGCAGTATGACGTAGATCAGGGCTATAATTAAGCTTTGAAGTTTATGCTCGTAAATCATCTACAGCAGGGGTTTTCAACACGTGGGTCGCGAACATCTTGATTCGGTGTCATCAAATCAAAGTAGTAGCTGCCTGCTATTAATTTCAACAGTAAAAAACACAATTTCGCAATAATTAGCAAATTATGTAACTGAATCACATCATACATCATCACTGTAACTTTAGCCACAATATCTACTATTGCTTGCTTTAAACATTTTATAGTGCCGGCAGGCTGCAGCCACTTTGCTGTCCGAGAATTAGGGTCCCTAATGGTCCTACCGATCCAATGTTTTGGGCAGTAAAGTGGCAGTAAAATCACAACAATACCTCCAGGGGCAATAGGGCATATATATAGGCCTATGTATATATATATATACATATATATATATATATATATATATATATATATATAGAGAGAGAGAGGGAGAGAGAGAGAGAGAGAGAGAGAGGGGGGGGGGGAAGAGAGAGCTAGGTAAGGCTAAATTCTCGAAACAAATCATCCATGCAGCAGGCAATCGAGCTCTTTTTAGCTTAGTTGACGTTAGAGATGGGAATTTTATGAATTTCCAGAGTTCGGTTCGGTTCGGTTCGTTAAAAATGAAAGTTCGGTTCGGTTCGGGTTCGGTTAGCAGTTGGCAATTTGAGAGTTCGGTTCGGTTCGGTTTCCTTCTAACAAGGGTTCGGGTTCGGATCGGGTTCGGTTTGCTTTCCATTTCAAAAGAGTTGGATTCGAGTTCAGAACGATACGATTTAGATAATGCAGCAATTGTTTAGCATTATCTAGAAAGTTGTAAAAAACAAGGTTATGATAAACATGTTTAAAATGGAATATGGTAAATGTACTTTAAAAATACATGAAATCATGTTAAACCTCAGTAAAAACATGACAACGAAAAAAGAAAAAAGGTAGCCTTTATTCCACTGTATCTGAAATATTCTCTTTGATTTTAACCAGAAAATAGAATGCCTCATCAATTGAAAATAAATTTTGTCATTATGCCTAAACTTTTAGAATCAAGCGAAACAGTCTTGACTAACATCTGATCCAAACTTTCAAAGACAAAGTGTCATTTATCAACATAAAAATGTCAAATAAGTACGATTTGATAAACACCTGTGGACTTCCACTGAAATGTGATCAAAATATATACTTTTTCTATCGATTGAATCAGTAACAAAATTCAGAGTTACTTTAGGGTTTAAAATTTGCCAATTCAACTGCCAATTCAACGAAATAGTCTTTTTTATAAGCTTAATTAAAAATTGAATGCAACCATGGCATACACATAATTTATAGGGTCGAGACCAAGATCTAGACTCAAAAGTCTTGGTTTCGAATTTATAAATGAAACTTACAAATATAAGATAATGAAACATCAACTAACCTGCAGCCCTGCTCTTAATCTTGTAACTGCAGTGGTTATTTCCATACTGGTCTTTATCAAAATAATATTCCGTAGAAGATTGTGAATTGATTTGTTCAATAAGCAAACATTTGCACTAAATTGATAGATAGCAAAAACATACCAAAATAGTACAAATGGATGCTTACTATCTAGTCTGATGACTAAACCAGAAATCCTTGCATAAACTCGGAAAAATGTCTCCTTAAACGTAGGGTTAGGAATTAATTATTATAAAACTAATTATTACATTACAACTACTAATTAGCTAAATATTATTATTACTACTACTATTATTATTTTCTATATTTTCACCCCCAGTGTAAAGAACCCGGGGTTTATAAGAATAATTATTCCTATTATAAATGTTAGAGGTTACTATTGTTATTACTATTATAAATTATATTACTAGTATTATTATAATTTCAAAGTCTGTAGGTTGCAATCAGAGAATTCTGATTAATATTTATTATCTCTTAATAGCATTTATTAATATGTCTCAATAGCGTAGGGGTAACGTCACGGAGTTTTAAATGACCGACCCTGAGGTGAGTTGAACTCTCGCGGGGTTCGAATTCCAGCCGCGTTTTGTCTGAGAGTAAAATCTCGGACATTCACTGGACTGGTTATACGGAAAATGGACTAAATTGCCTAACGGTTCAAACTTGTGGTATTAAAAGTAATAGATATCGACATAGTTGATCATTTCACTATAATGCCTGTTAACTTTTAACTTTAACTTTATTAAGTAAAGTTATTTATTTATTTAAGTTCTTAATATATTCTTTGCAGCTTCCGGACCATAGATATACAGATTGACATTAGATCAATGACACAAATCGTTTTATTTATATAATTTGTTGTAAGAAGTTATTAAATGAAGTTTACTTAAGGATTAGATACATGTTTAGGGTTGGGGGTAGGGTTAGGATTTAATTTGAATTGAATTAGGATTATATTAATGGAATTAATATAATTCTAATTAAATTAATTTAATTTAATTCATTAAAAAATCCTGATTATTAAATGCAGATCTGGAATTCTCTTCCATCCAATTATCGGAAATATGCTTCGGCCTTTGCTTTCCCATGAACAGTTCCATAGGCAGTTGAAGACCTATCTTTTCCATCTCTCTTTTCCATCCAGTGTCCATGAGCAACGACCTGATCCTGAACCACCTTTTATTTAATTCCCTTTACTTTTAACTGATTTTCTGGATTATGGAATTTGCACCGTTTTTGGACCTTCTTTTTGCTCGCCGGCTTGATTTTGTCTCTATAGTGCTCGATGTTGTCATTGATGACTGTAGCACTCTAATTGTTGTAATTAATTAGCGTTAGATTACATGACATTAATTAGAAAAGAAACAATACCATTTTTGTCATTGATCTAATGTCTACCCTGCCGACGCTAATGTAAAGCCCTAATTGATTTCCTTTGTTTACACAAATTTGAGTGGTTAGCCTAAATTAAAAATTGTTATATCTCCATTTAAAGACTTTATTAATAGTACTTTATATTAGGTAATAATGTCAACAATTTAAGCACGGCTTATTTCTAGTGATTTGTGTGGAGTGAGTTTAAATATTGTAACTCATTTTTCACAAATTACCCGAAAGTTTTACCTACAACTTAATAGTCTCTGTACAGCAGACAGTCTAAGGAATTCCAAAGCCTATCTTCAACTGGTGCTACTAATATAAGAAAGATTTGTACTGTTTTAATTTAGAAGCATTTTACTGTGAAATATGGCTAATAAAATACATATTGCATGATGCTCACATTTACTTGCCATATTTATTATTGTAAAAAAATATTTGAAGTAGCTACAGTATTAACTTTATGCTGGAGCAGATTCTTAAAATTACAGTTCTATGTGGCATGTTAGGGTTAATTATCTGAAGTGGATTCCAAATGTTAATAAGTATTTTTTCACTATCATCTCCCTTGAATCCCAGTTTAACTAGGGTCGGAACAACAAAATATTCTTTTAGATTTCAATATTATTTACTCTTGACGTATACATGTACATATATATATATATATATATATATATATATATATATATATATATATATATATATATATATACTATATATATATATACAGATATATATATATATACTATATATATATATATATATATATATATTATATATTATATGTATATGAAAAATATACAGTCTATTATATATATATATATATATATATATATATATATATATATGTATGTATATGGAAATATATATATATATATATGTGTATATATATATATATATGTATATATATATATATATACTGTATATATATATATATACATATATATATATATACATATATATATATATATATATATACATGTATATATATATATATACATATATACTGTATATATTTCCATATACATATATATATATATATATATATATATATATAATGCTATATAATAAATAGAGATGTATAGAAACGGCTTAAAAATTTTACTTATACCGCTGTGAAGACGGTAACGGATGCCTTTTTAGGAATGGAGTCAGAGAAGATATTTTTCTCCGCGCCACTCCCTACGATTGACTTAAAGCATTAGATTTATTGATTTATTTGTGTGCATAATATCGCTATGTATAAGATATATGAGCCACTATGCTTTAATTACTCTAAGAAAAAAACTAACGTTGCTTTTATATCATCTTTTATAGTCTGAAATTTAGTCGTACCGGATAAGTTTCTGAAATACCTATGATTTTTGTAATGCTATCCGTTGTTAATTTTAAAGTTTTATTGAAACCAGCCCTACCTGAATATATGCTGTTAGATACTGAAGACTTGTAAGTGCAAAACTATTATATGTATCTGTATTGTTCTTACTATCTTTACATAATGTCAAACATTCTCCATAATATTTTAATGCAGCCTTTGAAAAATAACTTAAAAGAAAAGAGTTACTTTCTCTTGAAGCTGTCGAAGGAGAGGGGATCTTCGGTTCAGTTTGGACCAAATCAAGGTTCGAGTTCGGTTCGGGTTCGACTAGAGTCTGGGTTCGAGTTCGTTCGGGTTCGGCCAGAGTCTGGGTTCGAGTTCGGTTCTGGTTCGGCCAGAGTCTGGGTTCGAGTTCGGTTCGGTTCGGCCAAAATTCCAGATTTTTGTGATCGATTCGGTTCGGTTCGGGTTCGGTTCGATTCCCATCTCTAGTTGACGTCCCAGGACTGAACGAAGTAGTCTAGACCCTATATGACTGTTGACATTAAAATTGCATAAAAATCTATAAATTAGAAGACTGCTTAAAAAAACTCAAGGGTCTCCACCTGAAAGGAAAAAATAGATGTCGTTGGGGTAAGCAGGTTGAGAACCAATGATTTATACTATGAGAAGAAATTTCAAAGCTTAATTATTGAAATGACGAAGGCCAATGTACGGTAATCCTAGGAGGATATCAAATCGTTTGATCTGCGTCATACAGCTGTTATCAACACCAAACTAAAAGCAGGTGGTCCATGATAATATTTTACATATTACAGATTTGGCGATTGACATATCCATAGTTTTTCAAATATAACGCGACTTTTTTACTTCCACGGATGTAAAGTAAAAGTAAAAAGTACTACAAAAATTACTTCGTTACAAGTAAAAAGTACCCATGAAAATTTGGTACTTCGTTACAAGTAAAAGTATCGGTTGAGTACTTTTTACTTGTAACGAAGTATTTTTACTTCGTTACTATACAACACTGTTAACAACATGACAACATCTAGTACTAGGACAACAAATGTGCGGCAACATGAAAACATCTAGCACCACCAACAAAGTTATCAGTATCCTCGTCTTTATCACTTAAATCATTGATAACTCTTTCGAGTGATAAAGCTATCAGTGTCCTCGCCCTTTACCCAGTATGAGGAAGACCGAGACAAAGGATGGTAGATGATATAATAGCAAATTCTTGCATGTAAATAAATAACATGTATTATAGTGAAATGATCAACTGTGTTGATATCTATCACTTTTTAATACCACATATTTAAACCGTTAAGTAATTTAGACCATTTTCTTTATAACCAGTCCAGTGAATGTCCGAGATTTTACTCTCAGATCAGCGCGAATAAAATCTCCGACATTCACTGGACTGATATTTTGCTAAATAGAATGGAAAGCTGCGGATTTAACTAGTCGGAAGAGTTTTAAATGGCATGCACCTGCCATTAGGACGTTCTCTTGGAGACACTTACCACTTGTACTCCTGCCCCTGTTTGAACTTGAGCGTGACTATGGTCTCAACAAGCAGACCCAGCAAGGCGAGGGCTATGCACCAGTAGACGGGGTTCTTTGTGGTGGTGTGTAGCAGCAGAATAGAGACCAGCCCATGGGTTGTGAAGAAGATCCTCACCAACACCGCTCTGAACATTATGAACCAGCCCATCCTGACGAGACGACGAATCTATATAATTCTAGACGTAGAACTTAACGCAAGTCTATGAACTAATACTAGCTTTATTAAGAACTTGTAAGTAGCATAATTATCACGGCAGTCAGCTAGATAAGATACTCTGTATCTTCACTGACGACCAATTTTTTCTCGCTATAGATGAAGTAATTGCTGTTGAGGCATTGTATGTCGATCATGCATTTTTGTGTCTTTGCTGAAAAAATAAACACATAATCTATTCTATTCTATTTAGTCCTGAACTGTCATTGTGTTAATATTAATATTACGCTATAGTTGGTCCCGTACGATATTGGCGAGGATAGAACGATGGAATAAAGAATTACTTGTTCTGTATCTTTGGTAAGAAGAGACCTTTACATGTCAGAACTATACAGGTTTGTCTTAGACTAGCTGATAGCCTCATCGCTTTTAAACTTCTATCAAATATAAAACCTATATAACTTTGTTTAACGTCCTAATTACGCGGTTGGTTTATTCTTCAAGCAACCCGGACACAACACGGGCAATACCTCAACGTCTCCAATAACTGCTTAATCCACCTCAGCCTCTACAATAACTTCGTAACTTCTTAATTTATAACGTATTTATTAATTACTTTACACACTTAGCCAAGGATATTTATCGAGTTATTAGTGATCGCAACTTGTTGAGCTATAAATAATTAAGAATTAGAATTAGGAATTTGAGCGACAACCGTTCACATCAGCGCCAAATCTCTCCCCACTAAGCTACAGGAACCTATAGCTGTGTCCATAGACTGACTGTCGTCACGTGACAATGGATTCTATGGATAGGGACTGAGCTGTCTGGAGTGACCGCCTCCATACAGAGGCACTGTGGAAAACACGCTACCATCGGCCGTGACAGGCTGGAGGTGTGATATGCTGGAGTATTGATAATCGTTTAGCAGTGATAAACTATTTTTAGTGATATGCTAGAATAGAAATAAACAAGGTTAGTGATAACTTGAGTGATAGACAAGTGTAGTAATAAACTATGATTAGTGATGTTAGAATAGTAGTCAACAAGAGTAGTTATAAAGTAGTGATAAACTAGAGTAGTGATAAGCTAGAGTAGTAATGAACTAGTAGTCGTAAGCTATAATAATGATAAGTTAGAGTAGTCATGATAAACTAGCTAGAGTATGAATATGCTGAAGTAGTGATAAACTAATGTAGTGATATGCTAGGGTAGTGATAGGCTACAATATAATAATTATAAGCTAGAAGAGTGCAAGCTAGAACAGCGATCACAAGAGTATTGATAAGCTAGAATAGTGATAAACTACCAGTACGATAGTAGAGCATAGGCAGTGTCTTGATTAAACCTTGTTTTAATGTATAATCGAATACATGGTTAATATAATTAAATTTTGATTTAGTTTCATGTGAAATAAGAACAGCTTGACCTATTTTGTACTATATCCAGCTGCTCTGTCTACAAATACAGTATATTGGAAATCAAGAATTTTTCTGGAATATTCTGTACATGGAAGAATGAAAGGAAACAAGGCAGGGGCAGGCCGAGATTAGGTGTGTTAAATGATTTAAAGATCCACTCGTATGTGGAAATGAAAAGGAAAGCGGAAGACAGAAAAGAGTGGAGGCGTTCTATACCATGGACCTGCCAGTAGGCAGTGCACTAAGAGAGAGATTCTGTACATTTCTAGTGTACTCATATTCCATCAAAAGGTTAGACGAATCTCTGGTTACTAAGCGAACGGTGTTATGAGCTGCTTGGTCCAGCCAGCTTATGCCATCATGGACTAGAAGATGCCCTATCCAGGTGATATAGGATCGGTGCTTGGATTGAGACTATCAACTTGCTCAGTGTTACCAGCTCAATTATAAGCATCAAAACAACTGATAAATCACAACACGAACAACAAGAAAGCAAATATCTAAAGTCAGGTTTAACTTCAGTTACCTGTTAATAGCATGTCTGTGACAGGAAAGAACTGGATTTGAACCCTACATCTGCAGATCTGACGTCGAACAACTTGCCAACAAGCCACCAGCTCAGCGAAACAATAGCAACATTTTCAATTAAAATATTGCAAGTTTGATGCTGAAATAAACGAAATATCATAGCATCTTTTTGATCAAAGCAGCGTTAGGCGGCCCTTTAGCAGAGCATGCAGCTCTCTGTTGTTATGTTCCCATGTTTGGCGGGCTGAACGCTTTGCTGTGACTGGTCTAACATGTTGCCAGGCAATTAACTCTCGCGCAATTATCCCCTGCCTCTCGCCCGTTCTTACTATTGGCTGAAATATCGCTTAGCCGCCATCTTAGAAGCGTGTATGTTCAGTGCATGTCTAACAGTGACCTATTGATATGTTGAAACTTGGTTAACCCCACTAATATGCAAATGACTAATACGTTTTGGGTAAACAGAATAGTTTTCTCATGGAAGGACGCCCCTGCACAGTAAATGTTTGTCAAGGACCCACCTTGTCAAAAGCAGAATCCCCCAAGAATAATGGTATATCAAAAATATGTTATAGATGATTTAGAGATCCACTCGTATGTGGATATAAAGAGGAATACGGAAGATGGAGATGAGTAGAGGCTACCATGGACCTGCCAGTAGGCAGGGTACTGAGAGAGAGAATACACTAATGATGGTTAATATGAAGTTAATCACTATGCTCATGCTGCCAGTTATTGGAATATCAATTTTTGTATGGAGGACTTGAACTTAACTAAAATAAATGGTTTATTGACAAAAAGTCTCTGAATTAGCCAGTCTATATAACATCCAGCACCCCGCCCACAAGCACGGGACCCTATCACACTAGAGCAATCCGTAAAATAACTGCTTCCATGCCAGACACTTCATCATTTCTTTCTTTTTCAAAATCATCTTCATCATCATCGTCCGAATCAGTGAAGTGATATATACCATACAATATACACAGGAGTCTCAAATGAGGGTATTAAAATAAAAGATACCCTCAAGTTGTTATGTATCAGCGCTGTAATCTGTTGTTTAATATCTTCGAACACGACTGCGGCGTTCATATAGGTTGATGTTGTTGTTCACTTAGGTTGTTGTTGTTGTTTTCCTTAGACTTAACATCGTCATCATCAGTTCTATGACTTCTGTACAGGACAGAGGGCGACAACATTCCTTCACTCGTTTCTATCATCAGCAACTCTCACAGCTTTGACTTATTCAACGATTAAATAGTTCAAGAATGATTTATCGATTGTACTTGAATTTCTCAGTTGTTTTCACTTCAATTAATTAATTAATTTATTTATTTATTTATTTATCGGTTATTAATCTCGTCATGTCTCAGTCATACTAGTGACTCATAACGAATGTTTTTATTATCCAATGATTTAATGATTGCGTGAGTGATTTAACGAGTTATTGATTTTTTGATTGATTGGTTTATTAATGGATTGATTGATTGGTTGTTTGGTTGATTGGTTGTTTGATTGATATATTGATTGATTGATTGATTGATGGATTGATTGATTGATATATTGATTGATTGATTGATTGATTGATTAAGGCTCGTGTCCTATATCGCCGCCACACGTTCTAGAGTCCAATCCTCAAGGTTTCGTGGCTCCACCTGGTGACGATACTCGACATCCGCGCCACTCAAGTGCTCAGCAAATACCAGCGTCCCTATCCCACATTCCTCCACTCCATCACTCCATCATTCCATCACTCTATCACTTCATTATTCCTCCACCATTCCATCATTCCATCATTCCTCCATCCTCCTCCGTCATTCCACCATCGTTCCTCCACTCCATCACTCCATCATTCCTCCACCATCACTCAATCATTCCTTCATTCCTCCATCATTCCTTCATTCCTCCATCATCACTCCATCATTCCTCCACCATCAATCCATCACTCCATCATTCTCCATTGATGAGGTTCAGGACATATGAATCTTTGCATCATCCAGCTCATCACAGCTTAGCTTAGTGCTAGCATGGTAAAGCTAAAGCTAAGGTTAACGTCAGTTTCCTCACTCGAAAACGATGTCAGTGACGGGCGAGCCCAGGATTTGAACCCGCATCAACTGATCCGCTGTCGAGTATCTTACCGACTTCGCCACTGGCTCCAGCCAACATGTTAATATAACAACAATCAGAGTGGTACTGTCGTCCATGACAACATCAAACAATATACTGCTACTATAACGATAACTTGAAAAAGCAGAATTGAACACTTTACTAAATACTGGTCGATGCTCTCACACGTTAAGAGAAAGAATAAAAGCTCTCCTCTTGATGGACAACGTTCAGTCAATGCTCCACTTTCTGCCTCAAATAACTTCACCCCCAATCAACCACAGCAGGGCCCCTGTGGGCCCGGCCCCCATTATTCATCTAAAGATTATTTTAAAATGTGGGTTTAACATCAAGGTCAGAAGCTTAAGGGCTTCTCTTAAAGACTTCAGATGCATCGGAGTACTCTGAAAGGCGACTGTCCGAGATTGCACTCTCTGATAATCTCTACCAGGAATTGATTCCAGGACCTCAGGAACAGCCGTTTAGAACTTCTTGCCGTTACCCAAAGCGCTTACATACTGAGCCACTGCGAGATATTCTACAATCTCAACATGGCTTACCTTAAGACTGTTTATAGATTCTGATGAATCCAGAGATAGAGTGCTTAACATTGTGAGCGAAAGTCCTAAGTTAACAAACTATCTATCAATCAATCAAACAGTCAATCAGTCAAATAGACATTCAATCAATCAATCAGCCAATCAATCAGTCAAATCAGTCAGAAAATTAATCAATCAGTCAGTCATTTAACCAAGCAGTCAGTCAATCAAGTAATCAATCAATCAATCGTTGCAGTACGCATTGATGATTTAAGGTTCTAATCTTAAATCAGAGCATTGGACTCTCACACGGTCAGTGCTGTTATTTCTACTCATTTATAATCAATGGAGCATTGAAGACAGCAGTATTGTCAACTGTCGAGATCTTTTCCTCTGCCCTAAATATATTGCGCCTACATTTACTAAAGATTTTTGAGTGTGTTATTTTAGAGGCTTATGAAATTATTGTTCCCCTTAATAATTTCTAGAAACCTCTCCCCAGAAATCTTTTCAAACCTTTCCAGATCTACATCAGAGGAATAAGGCACTGGAATGAGGCAGTGGAATGTTTGTAGAGTGAGATTTGATTATATTCGGACTCTTAATGTGGAAGTGGAAGAAGGGTGTGCTGGTACATACTACATAGAGCGCAGTCTAATCATGTTTCCTTTATAACTCCTCGTCCAACAGCCTATGTCAACTTCCTTCCAGAAACTTTCTACCAACATCTCGCTCTGTCTGCATTCTATTCTCACAGGAAGCCGCATGCTATAACATTGAGATATACTTGTAGCTGCCGGATTCTAAATTTTTTATTATTTCATATTTTTTGGACAATTGACTCGGCACGCAGTGGTCAATTCTAACTGAACTGTGGCTAGTGGCTAAGACTTGAACGGTCTAGCGGTTGGTGAATAGTAAGTTCATGGTTGGGCGATTTAATAATTGCTAATGGTAATTATTTAATTGATTGATGAATGCTAGTGGTAAATTATTTAATTGATTGATGAATGACTTGTTTAAAGATTGCCAGTGCTTTATGGCGGAATGGCATAAAGATTGGCTACAGTGGTTCCGGTTAACTTATTGCTGACTAGTGATCTATGGTACAATCGCTGAATGGATGTTGAATAGTGGTTAATGGCTAATGGTTGTTGACTAGGGGTTATTGGTTGAATTGTTTAATGGCTGTTGACTAGTTGTTAATTGCTGAGTGATTTAATGGTTAGTGACTACGGTTAATGGTTGAATGGTTATTGACTAGGGTTAATGGTTGAATGGTTATTGGCTAGTGGTTAATAGTCGAATGGTTTAATGGTTATTGACTAGTGGTTAATGGTAGAATGGTTTAATGGTTATTGACTAGGGTTAATTGTTGACTGATTTAATGGTCATTGACTAGGGTTAATTGTTAAATGATTTAATGGTTATTGACTAGGGCTAATTTTTGAATGATTTAATGGTTATTGACTAGTGGTTACTGGTTGACTGGTTTAACTGTTGTAGGCTAGTATTTCATATGATTATAAGATACATTATTTTATCCACAATTAAACATAAATATTGTAAAGAAATATATAGGCATATATTTACATGATAATACATTAATGTATGAACATATTCCACTTATTCATTAAAATTACATTATTGTATGAATATTTAAATTTGAATTCGGTCGTACAGACGATTTTTTCATTCAACCATTGACCAACAGTCAACAACCATTAAACAATTCAACCAATAACCTCTAGTGAACCATTAAGCAATTCAACCAATAACCTCTAGTCAACCATTAAACAATTCAACCAATAACCACTGAATAAGAGCAATCATTTCCTACTCAACGAGAGATATAAAGAGGTTTTATCGTTGAAATTCTTACACCTCTTTAGTAGCTGTTTGTAGAGCAATATCCGACCCTTATTAATCCCTTTATCCTCATATCAACAGCTGATTGTCTTCTTCGTTCATTCATTCATTCCATCCAACCACTCACTCAGTCACTCATTCATTCATTTACTCACTCATTCTTTCTTTCATTCATTTATTCATTCATTTATTCATTTACTTACTCGCTTGCTCACTCACCAATTCATTCATTTATAAATTCACTTATTCATTCATTCGTTAGTGGGTTCATTCGTGCGTTCATTCATTCGCTCATTTGTTCATTCATTCATTCACTCATTTGTTCATTCATTCATTCATTCACGTGTTCATTCACTCATTTGTTCATTCATTCATTCATTCATACATTTTTTCTATTGGAGATAAATGACACATGACTTAATATCAGAGCTAACAAAACTCCACTTACAATCACTCGACAAGACTTAATTATTATTCCACCATTCACTCCATAGTACTCTCTCTCTCTCTTCTCTCTCTGTCTCTCTTCATTTTGCTCTGCTATATTGTAGCGAAACGAAGGCGTGATGTGCAAATGATGACATATGATTGGCACATTTGATGCCACACTCGTAGCTTGCTAAGTGCTGCATGGAGAGGTTGTAACTTATCCTGACATTTAACCCCGCATCCCATACAACCGCCGCAATAAACACGTCAGCATTGCCACTGTTACCTGACAAGCCGGCTCTTAACGTTCTCTCATTACCACAGTCGCTACGGCTCCGTATACGAAGCTAAACCTGGTAAAGCTAAGATTAACGTCAGTTTCCTCACTCGAAAGCGATGTCAGTGACGGGTGAGCCCAGAATTTAAACCCCGCACATACTGATCCTCGGTCGAGTATCTTACCAACTTCACTGGCTCCAGCCGTTAGACCTTAAACCATTGCGGTTAATGTATAGTCGAACAGTGGCAGCACCATTTCTGCTAGCAATCAGACCTAGCTGATCCAGTGGGCTACATTCATCATGGGAGGAGCTAGATGTACAACATAGTCATGGTGGGAGGAGCTAGCTGTACAACATAGTCATGATGGGAGGAGCTAGCTGTACAACATAGTCATGGTGGGAGGAGCTAGCTGCGCAACATAGTCATGATGGGAGGAGCTAGCTGTACAACATAGTCATGATGGGAGGAGCTAGCTGTACAACATAGTCATGGTGGGAGGAGCTAGCTGCGCAACATAGTCATGATGGGAGGAGCTAGCTGTACAACATAGTCATGATGGGAGGAGCTAGCTGTACAACATAGTCATGGTGGGAGGAGCTAGCTGCGCAACATAGTCATGATGGGAGGAGCTAGCTGTACAACATAGTCATGATGGGAGGAGCTAGCTGTACAACATAGTCATGGTGGGAGGAGCTAGCTGCGCAACATAGTCATGATGGGAGGAGCTAGCTGTACAACATAGTCATGATGGGAGGAGCTAGCTGTACAACATAGTTATGGTGGGAGGAGCTAGCTGTACAACATAGTCATGATGGGAGGAGCTAGCTGTACAATATAGTCATGATGGGAGGAGCTAGTTACTCATATGCTACCTTTTCACTATCCCTACTAGCCTCTGCGCTAGTCGCCTCTAGCAGACATGTTCTTGTGTTGATAGATCAATTCTCATGTTCCACACACAACAGGTGAAACAGAGAATTTTGTTTTACTGATCAACCCGTCGTTCAGTGTTATGAATTAGTGAATTATCAAACTGCTAATGTCGTATTCGCAAGAGGGCGCAAGCTGATGTTGCACTAAACTCTCAGTGGAAAATATTTCAATTACAATAATAATTAGACTCCGTTTAACGTAATTTTGAGTCAATATTAAGTCAAAATATTAGTAAATATTAAATCAATTTTTAATTAGACAAAATTTTCATAAAACCTACAAAATGTGTATATAATTTGAATACTGAACACTTACTTTATGTTAAAACACAATTTGGCTTAGTCTACAAAAATTGGCTCACAATACAAATAAATAGTCAGTTGTGCACACTAAACACATTAATCTATAAACACTCGGAAATAAGCGAGTAACTACGAGTTACATTAATAGAGCTTGGCTGGACATAGCGAACGGTTCATTTGATTTAAATATTGACTTGGCTTCATTAGAGAACCAGAGGTCACGAGTACAAATCCTGACAAATCAGCTCACAGCGTGCCTGACTAACCGGACTGGCATTACAGACGTAACTGCAATGATTGAACTCACGAGACTGCAACTCTATAAGATACAGCCAAAGCAGATATTGGACTCCAGAAATTGTACAAAGTTTTAAAATATCACGATAAATAGTTCCGGATATCATTGTATATGATCGTTTAGATAAGTGATTATGCAGAGGCGCGTCTGAGACGTTGTTAAGAAGCAGCCGTAGAAAAGAAAGTCAACCATTTGGCAGAATAATGATTAGAATGATAGCGCAATACAATAGTCACACATCATAGTAGATAGGTTGTGTAAATATGACGAGAAATAATTACGACACAGTTCCTTTCACAAATTGTTACAATATAGGTCGAGATATAATCAAATCTACTACTACACATCACTAACACTACTCTAGTATTACAAACACAGACACACACACACACACACACCTACATACACACACACATGAACATACGCAATGTTTCCATGCAATATTCACGTCCACGCACTTCTAACGGAAGACCTGGAACACTTCCGGTCAGTCCAAAACTAGCTGGAAACTGGATTGTTCATCAAGAAACAACTGTTGACTTAAATTTAAAATAGACCCAACATGGTGCCAATCCATTGATGACACAGTATTTCAATATACAGAAAACATGGTGTCAATAAATTGAAGGCGTGATGTCAGCGACAATACGGAGTCAGTATGTCGAAAACATGGTGTCAATTTCCTCAAAACATGGCGATAATGGTAATTTCCTCAAAACATGGTGATCATGCAGGCATGGCGTCAGTGAGAGCATGGCGTCAATCAAAACATGGTGTCAATGAAACACACGGTGTCAGTACATGGAAAACATGGTGTCAATACATTGAAAGCATGGTGTCAATACATTGAAAACATGGCGTCAATACATTGAAAACACAGTGTCAATACATTGAAAACATGGTGTCAATACATTGAAAACAGTGTCAATACGTTGAAAACATGGTGTCAATACATAGAAAACATGCTGTCAATGAAAACACACGATATCAATACATTGAAAACATGGTGTCAATGAAAACACACGATGTCAATACATTGAAAATATGGTGTCAATAAAAACACACGCTGTCAATATATTGAGAACACGATGTCAATACACTGAAAACATGGTGTCAATGCAACACACGGTGTCAATACATTGAAAACATGGTGTCAATGAAAACACACGGTGTCAGTACATTGAAAACATGTTGTCAATACATTGAAAACATGTAATCAATATATTGAAAACGGTGTCAATACATTGAAAACACGGTATCAATACATTGAAAACGTGGTGTCAATGCATTGAAAAAGTGGTATCAATACATTGAAAACGTGGTGTCAATACATTGAAAACGTGGTGTCAATACATTGAAAACTTGGTGTCAATACATTGAAAACAAGGTGTCAATACATTGAAAACACAGTGTCAATACATTGAAAGCATGGTGTCAATACATTGAGAACACAGTGTCATTACATTGAAAACACGGTGTGTATACATCTCGTATACAATACGTGCTAGGGTCCAGCAGGCCTTGTGTTCATTGTGTTCAGTCCTTGTGTTCATAGACACTCAGAGAATCACGTCAAAGCAGTATTTTCAAAAATACACACATTAGCATCACAATATACTGTCAATAGATCAATCCATCAGTGATTTTATACAATAATTGATTAGTAAATGTAGAGACAAATAGTATATAAGCACAAAGATATCAACAGTTCGGTATAAACTCTCACCACTGTCAAACAGTTGCCAGCTGCACTAGAGAAAATCCTTCTTAACCTTGCTACCATCGCTCTTTCTCTATCCACCCTTAGCATTGATGCAAAATGTTGCACATACTGCTAGTGTTGACAGAGTTTTGTGACTCGCTCCAGTGATTGATTGATTGATTGATTGATTGACGGACTATCATTAATGATAGACGATGAAGTTACATAACGTTATATCATTATAAACGAATATAAATGTGATGCAAGGACAGCAACACGTGATACACGGCTTGGCACAACATTTAATATGCAGATATACAAGTATATAACAATTCTACACAGATCTCAATCAAGCAATCAACTTCTAAATCGTTAAACTCTTCTGCTTAATCAAATCTTTGGCTCCATAACTTTCATTATCTCTAATTATCATTAATCAACAAGACAATCTAATTAATCAATCAATCAGTCTACACTATTGATGCCTGAGAAGACACAGGCTCCTCTCACTTATCTACTGATCCTGCCCACCTGTCATGTCACACAGGCTCCTCTCACTTATCTACTGATCCTGCCCACCTTTCATGTCACACAGGCTCCTCCCACTTATCTACTGATCCTGTCCACCTTGTCGTCTGCGGTTAGGACGACCGGCGGCCTTCTGCTGGCGTCTCTCTGCTGGTAAAATCAATCAATCAGTCAATCAATCAATCAATCAATCAGTCAATAAATCAGTTAATCAATCAATCAGTCAATTACTCAATCTATAGGTCAAGCTTTCAATCAGGAAATAGTTCAGTAAACCTGTCAAGAAAGCAAAAGTTAGCATTTGAGAAATGGAATGTTTCACACAATCGAGAACATTGAAATCAGTCATCTCTGCTAGACAAGGTCCACACATTAGAAACATTCGACCCCTCTAATCAACAATCTGTCTTGCGAGGTCTGCCGGTCTGTGCGGATACCTTACGGGCAGCGGCAACCGACGATGCCGATGCTCTCCCAGCAGTCTTATTAGCAGTAACATTCGCCTGCCCTTGTTAGCCAATAGTAGAGCAGAACACAACAGTATTTACACAGAACAGCATTGTTAACACTGAGCCAATAGTAGAGCAGAACACAAGAGTATTTACACAGAACAGCATTGTTAAGAGTGAGCCAATAGTAGAGCAGAACACAACAGTATTTACACAGAACAGCATTGTTAACACTGAGCCAATAGTAGAGCAGAACACAAGAGTATTTACACAGAACAGCATTGTTAAGAGTGAGCCAATAGTAGAGCAGAACACAACAGTATTTACACAGAACAGCATTTACCACTGAGCCAATAGTAGAGCAGAATACAACAGTATTTACACAGAACAGCATTGAAAGAGTGACAGCAGGATCTAAACTACATAACTATGAGATCAGAGATTACAGTCAACTAGTGGCCACAGTCTGATATCTAAAGTCAACATAACCAGGATGTCTGGATATTATCACACAACTATAAACACCATAATATAACAATAATAATATATATCATATAAAACATAATATAATAATATATATATAGTTATTCATTCAGTAAACACCACCATATTGCTATTCATTCAGTAAACATCACTATAATGCTATTCATTCAGTAAACACCACCATATTGCTATTCATTCAGTAAACACCACCATATTACTATTCATTCAGTAAACATCACCATATTGCCAGTCATTAATGTGTTTATCAAGCGCCATAATGCGAAAGTGACCGAGATTTAAAGGAGAGCATAGTTTTAGACTGAAATATATCCCTAAGAACTGCACTATGCTGAGTGAAAGCTGACATAGGCGATGATAAATCAATCATAGCGATGGTAACTCGAGTGTTACAAGATATCTAAGACTACAGCCATTTTACATCAGTCCAACTAATCACAATAACGTCTAGGGTTAATTGACTTTATTCTCTACTTGTTCAGATCAGCACAGGCAACAAAGGAAACCAATCTAATACTAATAATAATAATAATAATAATAATAAAGGTTTAACGTCCGTTTCCTCATACAAGGATCATGTCAGGGACGTCATCTAGAGGAAGTAGCGAGTGAAGAGTTACCTTTTTCCTGTTTGGAGGGTTTGACCTTGCACGGCTTCTCTAAGGTCTTTGTGGGAGCACAGGAGGCGGGGCTCTTCTTCTTTAGTGTCAGCGTGATCGTTCTCTTCCTGGTCGCTGCGTTACACTCCCCCTTCTGACCTCTCCTGTATTTACATCTAGCGTCTCCTAAATCAATCAATCAATAGATCAATTAATCTCCTGTACTTACATCTAGCGTCTCCTAAATCAATCAATCAATAGATCAATTAATCTCCTGTACTTACATCTAGTGTCTCCTAAATCAATCAATCAATAGATCAATTAATCTCCTGTACTTACATCTAGCGTCTCCTAAATCAATCAACCAATAGATCAATTAATCTCCTGTATTTACATCTAGCGTCTACTAAATCAATCAATCAATAGATCAATTAATCTCCTGTACTTACATCTAGCGTCTCCTAAATCAATCAATCAATAGATCAATTAATCTCCTGTACTTACATCTAGCGTCTACTTAATCAATCAATCAATAGATCAATTAGTCTCCTGTACTTACATCTAGGGTCTCCTACATCAATCAGCCAGATCAATCAATCAATTAAATAAAGCTGGTAAAGCTAATGCTAACGTCAGTTTCCTCACTCGAAAGCGATGTCAGTGACGGGCGAGCCCAGGATTTGAACCCGCACATACTGATCCGCGGTCGAATATCTTACCGATATCGCCACTGGCTCCAGCCAGTGATCATATCGCTAATCCATCAGCCAATAAGTTCATAAAGCACAGGCATACATTTGATGATCAGCTACCTTCAATCTATCAACAGTTATATCAATTATCTCATCAATCAGTCAGTACACTCATGGTATCTCTTCAGCTCTCATTGTATCTCATCAGCTATTCCTGACTATATAAGCAGAATCACACAGTCATCCCGTCACTGATGATGTCTTCAGACTAAGAAACAGACGCTAAACTCTTCATCTGGCTTGAGAAATTTACAATAGATAGCAGCTGATAGAGATGAGAAGTGACATGATAGAGAGATGAGATGATAGAGATGATAGAGAGATGAGATATAAGAAGATAGAGATGACAGAGAGATGAGATATATGATCATAGACAGATCTGATATAAGCTGATAGAGATGAAAATTTTTTGTTTTTGCTCGAGGACTGTTTTTACAGTGCTCGATATTGTCGTAGAGCTGGGATTAAGGGAAGATGATGATGATGTTGTCATAGAGCTGGGATTTAAGAGATGATGATGATGATGATGTTGACAGAGATCAACACTCACCTCCCACGACCTCATCATCCTCATCATCGACAGCGCGGGGCACTCGCTGTCTCCTCGCTGCTCCGCGGCACGGCTTGGTCACGGTGTTTGTGGGAGCACAGGAGGCGGGGCTTCCTGGAGCCAGCGTCTGCACGATAGTCTGCGTGCTCGTCTGTGGATCACACGCTACCTCACCGCGTGGACTACGATACTTACACGCTGCTCCTGCGTAATATCAATCAATCAATCAATATAAATGAATACGTCAATAAGGAAATATTTAACAATAAATAAGCAATATAATAAATTTTTAGTCAATAAATCGATCGATATATCCATCTAAATATGATAAGAAAATAAACCACGCATATATTCAGTATATCGATTAATCAGTTGATCAGATCAATCAATCAAACCTCTTGTTTTGCCAGCACCCCCGCCTGCAGCGGCACACTTGACCTTGCACTTCTTCTCGACCTGTTTATTGGGACACTCGGCACTGTCAGAGGTGCCTGTCTTCTTACCAGTGCCACATGTGGCACCCTCTCTCAGCTTACACTCCCCCCACTGATAGTTACACGCCCTCGCTGCCTGCTTCTGGGCTGTATCAATCAATCAATCAACCGATCAATCAATCAATCTATCACACGTGGCTCCCTCTCTCAGCTTACACTCACCCCACTGGTGGTTACACGCCCTCATTGCCTGCTTCTGGGCTGTATCAATCAATCAATCAATCAATCTATCACATGTGGAGCCCTCTCTCAGCTTACACTCACCCCACCGGTGGTTACACGCCCTCGCTGCCTGCTTCTGGGCTGTATCAATCAATCAATCAATCTATCTATCAATCAATCAATCAATTAATCAATCTGTCAATCAATCAATCAATTAATCTGTCTATCAATCAACCAATCAGTCAATCAATCAATCTATCTATCTATCAATCTATCAATCAATCCATCAATCAATCAATCCATCAATCAATCAATCAATCGAATAGTTTGAATGATAAGCAGGATGTCCAAGGGACGAATCCCAGGTGGAAAGAATCTTAAAGTTGCTGAAGAAGTCGTGTGAACGTTAAAATTAAGAACTATTGATATATCAATATTGGTATGATAAATATCGATAACAATAGCAGTCAGGCAACATGATATAAATCTATGGGAGGAGAAATGTGTTTTAGGGTACTAGAGAGAGTGGAAACAGCTGAACATGAGCGAAGATCAGGAGGCAGAGAGTTCCAAACAGTGGCAGTCGAAAAAGAAAATGAGTGTACATAATGAGGTGAGAATTAGATGAATATGTGCGCAGTAAGCAGACAGCATAATGTTCTACTAGGAGACAAACGGGTCAGTCACTGGGGTTATTATATACACTAGACCGGTATACAATAATAGTAACCAAACAAATCTCTAATGATTTACGTATATAAAGTACTGAACATCATCATGGATGATCACTGGACTGGTACATAGCGCAGGCTGTTGTCGATACTTACATTGTCTGTTGCCTCTGTTGTCTCTACTGGCCAACAACATTGGTGCACAGAGTGCAACGAGCAACATCGCTAGAGTGTACTTCTGCATTCTGACTAGGACTGTGACAACAACAACAACATTCAGTTTATCTACAGACATCGTAAGTCTTCAGTCTGAACAAAAGCATCTCACAACATGTGTATTCTATAATAATGTATGTGTATTATACAATAAAGGTATTCTACAACATATGTATTCCACAACATGTGTATCCTACAAAATATGTATTCTACAACATACATTTGTTGAAATTATATCACCCATATTATAATATCATTGATCTTATAATATCACTTAAATTTAATTAAATAAATTTGTATATTAATTTAATTTAATGTGAATATTATAGTATATTATAATATCAGTGATGTTATAATATCACTGATATTATAACATCAGTGATATTATAACAGCAGTGATGTTATAATATCAGTGATGTTATAATATCACTGATATTATAACATCAGTGATATTATAACATCAGTGATGTTATAATATCACTGATGTTATAATATCATTGATATTCTAATATCACTGATGTTATAATATCAGTGATATTATAACATCAGTGATATTATAACATCACTGATGTTATAATATCACTGATGTTATAATATCATTGATATTCTAATATCACTGATGTTATAATATCAGTGATATTATAACATCACTGATATTATAATAGCTAAAATAAATATCATGCATAATATCAATGACATTATAAATATCACTGATACTATAATATGGGTGATATGATATCAATGATATTATCATATCATCGATATCACAGTACAACTGATATCGTAATATCACTGATATCTATTGCCTTTAAATTGCGTCTTTTATCAACAGTTTACACAGATTTTAATATGGTTGTTAGTCCATTACTGTATCAAAAAAACAGCTTGCTAATGGGTGTAATTTAATTATTAATATCACTCCAACTAGTATTATTTAACATCTTGACTGTAATTTCAGTGTTAACAGAATGGATAGCTTATCCGCAGCACAAATTACTCAAGGGATTTTACTATCTTACTCCATTTGATGTAGCAAGTAAATCCTCATTCAAGCAAACTCAAGCAATTAACATCATTAATTGTAAAACAAAAGAGAATCATAATCCTATCATAAATCTCTATAGAATCCTATCTCAATGTGAACTCCCTGAAGCAATTGATAGGAATAAAAATATCATAGTTAAGTCATAAACCAACAATACCTGAGGCACTGGTTTACAAATAAAGAACAGCCTATTTAAGATAAAGCACTAGTAAAGAACAGCCTATTTAAGATAAAGCACTAGTAAAGAACAGCCTATTTAAGATAAAGCATACAATCCCCTAGGCTACACTGAGTTAATGCAATTGACTGGATTGAGAAGCTGAGACAGACACTTATATAACTCTAAAATAACATCTCAACACAGGATCAAAGTTCCATCTGCTAGTCTTCAACTCAAACAACAACAGATTAGAGTAGATCCAACATCAGCTCACTCATCATTTTCTTTAAGACTCCTTACTGCATGATGTAACGCAAACACAACTTTGGGTCTAAAGTCTAGAAACTGGTGCTTTGGAAATATAGATTAACTTATCATTGATTTACTGGACTAAAAAACTGCCAAACAGGATTTATGCCAACAGGTGCGGGTTAATTTCACTGAACTCACTAAATTTCCTAAAACTGTTTTTGTATCACAAGCAACCTATATAATCGGAATGAAATATGAATGCTTAGGAGTTACTAGTTACAGTTAATTGCTCCACCTAACCTCAGAGTTTATTTAGAAAACAAGGAACTGTAACTGGAATAAACTCCATTTCATTACTGAATAGATTTTTGTTCCAGTATTAACTGGTAAACACTAGAATAAAACTGAACAATCCTTCACATGATTGGAATCCTTGATCAAAAACTAGCTAAAAGCCGGTATAGCTAATGTTAATGTCAGTTTCCTCACTCGAAAGCGATGTCAGTAACAGGCGAGCCCAGGATTTGAACCCTGCACATACTAAACAGCGGTCGAATATCACACTGACATCTCCACGGCTCCAGCCAAATTTATCTTCCAATAAATACAAACTTACAGGCTAATCTACTACCTACCTAATATTCACTAACTGTGAATCTTTCACATTACGGCACTTCGAAATGACTAGTGCTCATTCCATAACTCTACATTGATCAGTGAAACATCATTAACTACATAGGTTATAGTAGAATAATCATCATGGTGATATCTAGCACTTAATACCCCATATTTCAACAGTTTTGCAATGGTTTCTTCCAATATTCATTTACCAGTCCAGTGGAAGGCCAAGACTTTACTTTCAGAGCATCACTACAAGTCTCAGACAATAAGATAACATATCTAATTAAATACTGTGTAAATACCACAATGAACTATAAAATAAAAGATCAAGCAAACTATTTGGCTATTTTGACAAAATGTACCAGGTATGGCAGACGAGAAAATAGAATTAAACAGTAGCCTTCATCCATGATGAAATAAATATCATACGTGTTAGAAAAGATAGGCTTCAATAGACATCAAATAGCCTACAGAAAATAACAGAATAGATAAGATAGGCATTAAATAGCCTACAGACTGACTGATATAGGCATCAAATAGCCTTGGACTAACTGAAATAGGCATCAAATAGCCTGCAGTCTAGCTTTGCCTAATAAACGTCTTCAAGAAGTACACAGAGATTTAGAAATTATACATTGGAACAACATCGGAAAAACTAATACACGTTTTATAGCACCTATTGAGCCCCATGAAAGAGAAATTATATCTAAAGATTTGTGGAATGGATTTAGTTAATTTTATTTAATATATCTAAAGCAGATTTAATTCAAAGATATATGATACAATCACGAGGAAAATATGGCTAATGCGTATTTTACTTTAATATTTTCATATGATCTAAATTCATATAAATATACAAATATGCTAAAATGTACCTAATAATAAGTGCATTCTATTATAGAAAATTGCTATACCTAATTGTGACGTAGATACGTAAATCCAGACGACAATTAATGAATGAGATATATAATAAGATAATTTGTATATATAATGCAGCTCTTTGTTGAATCTATCATATTCTACACAGGACTTCCTTTAACCATTCAACAGTCATATTTGTCGCTGAATATTTCATAAACTGCTGTTGAAAATTATCAATTCCAGATATGCCATTTAAAAAATATAAAAGAATCAAAGCCTAATTCATTTGATACTTTTAGTCGCACTAGAAACTAGTTGACAAAAATCTACCAAAGTAAATTTGAAAAGAATCGGTCTTGCTATATTACGAAATTGTATTTCGTAAGGTCTGCTGTGAGGATAAAAATATTGTTAACGGAAGTTCTCAGTCCAGCAGCAGGTTCTTATACGTAGCCCGCTAGGCCGGTTTAAACCAGTTCTGTAGCCTGGGTGGGGTGACTCATCTACAAATACCGCCCCCTCCATACTATTCCACTTAGCTACCCTGGATTAGGCCATTTTCTCTTTTCCGTTCCCTGCTGGAGTTGCCAAGTTAATATATAAATATCTATACATGCATAGTATAATGCAGCCTATGTCTCTACGTCGTTCAAAACATAAGTCAATTATCTATTACACTGAATCGATCGTTCATGACGATACACAGCGCCTTTGCTACCGAATTTCTATTCCTTTAAACAATTTAATTCTTTTTTCCATTTCTAAATTCAATGAAGTTTTGTATTTTACGATGTAAATCAGTATTGCGACGGCTATAAATGTCACTATGCTATCAAAGACAAGACAATTAATCCGTGTTTGTTAAAGAATGTCTGATATGGAGGACTTCTTATTTGCACTGTCACTAAATTGCTAATTTCTCTCGAGTCGTCTTCTACATGATTATTACAAATATAGGGAACCAGTTCTGTCTGTCTGAAGTAACGCTGAGTAGAGCGTTGTCGTTTGTCGAGAAGAAATTTATGGCAAGTGGAAATTTAATCGCTGTTATATTAATAATTTCTCGTTAAAACAATATTTGTCATGTATAAGAAATAGCTAGATATGGATTTCTTGAGAGTTCTATAGTACATTGGTAGAAATTTCGCCTTTGGATGGAGAGGTTAGGGTTCAAGCCTAGATTCACTTAAAAGTGACCATTTTTCCTAGATATGTATATTCTTCCAGGTTCGTCTAGTTAAGTTAAGCATTAGTTTTCAAATTTTTAGATCAAATAATATCGATCTATGTAACCGTCACATCTAACGAAGATAAGCTTGACTCAATTTTAGCCGTCTTTATTGAGTTTACAATCGTTTACTATCAAACTTTACCGGCTTAAGAAAACTTCGTTGATGGTAGCGTTGTGCTAGCTGGGTTTTATCTACAGATACACATGCTGCTGGGCTTCCGTTAGTTTAAATGAAAAAAAAAAAAAAAAGCTCATGCGTTAAAATTTAAGGAATTGACAGTTGAATTGAAAGGAAAAAATCGCAGCAGTGAGGCTGTGCTAAAACATCATATTTAATGAGACTTTAATGCTATATCAGAACTTAAATTATATTTTCTTAGAATTTTCACTTAAACTTTAATGAAAACTTCATCATGAAATGTTATCAGGAGCTGAATTAATCTGACAGGAAGCCCCGGCTCAGCCCGGCTGTACTTGATAACACTCGAGCTGCAGTTGGGCACCACTAGATAACAGTAGTATATCAGCCAATCACCGTCGAGATATGTGAATTGACCAATCAAACTTCGCCATACAACTCTTCATTGAAGAAAGCTAATTACTAAAGAAACCTTAAAAAAGAGGGCTTAGAAATATCTGCGAATTTTATACATAATGTTATGCATTAAATTTCAGAGTGCTCCTTTTCCACGACAACACTGAGTAATTGTGCAATATTTTTACAACTCTAAATATAGAAGCCGATGATATTTTTAAAATCATATATTTCTCGATTAAAATATCTATTTGGCAATTTCAAAGAAAATAACTTCTTTCAATTCCTAACTAAACTGTCGCTGATCAATCAAATAGCAGTCGAGTAGTCAATGAAACCTTTGCCTCAATGTCCTCAATGTTGTGGGTTCTGCTGAATAACTTAGATACTCGCACGTGATTGGTCAATACTCTGATGTGATTTAGCCTTGCTGACCCCGCAGTTGTTTGAACAACTCATTCATACGAGGAAACTCAAGAGCAATAATAACAGTTGATCATATCTAGCGACAACAACAACAACATATGTCAGCTCTTAATATCCACTGTGTGTTATACAGTCAGTCAAATATAGAAAACTGATTCACAATTTCATGTGTCTTATTTAGTAAAATATAATTGAATCCTCTCTCTCTCTCTCACTCGTTAATCAAAGGAATTTACATAAATTAACATACATGTATAACGTATTTAACATATGAGTATTTTAAAGAATCAGTTTTCTTTGTTCAGAGAATGACTGTTATAATATATTAAGTTTTCTGGTCTAAAACAACGCTTTGTAAGAGCTACACTGTATTACAAGTTCTATTCGCAGAGTCATTAACAATCACTGTAGTATTTAGTGCACCCGACCTCCTGATGCATTGCATTGAAAATACTTCATTGTCGCCCATGTTATCTTTTACATAGTTTTATCCAATTTAATTTTGTGAGTATAGTTACACACATAACAATTTATCCAGTTTATATATTGGATCTTTATAGCCTCCATAAATTTCCATAAATTTGTCTAATGCCAACTCTAGTTAAACTGTGAAATTAGATTCAAAGGGACGAAGATGATGACAGTATATTAAAAGTATAGCACCTAGACCATGGACACTGCAGAGTTGATGATAACTATGAGCTCTCTACAGACACTTCACTTATATTCCGTTTTGAACTATTAGTACAGCGTGACTGGTATAATATAGAGTGAGGCAGTTGAGTGTCACAAAGAACTATAAGCAGAGTATTATATTATAATACTCTGCTTATGGTTCTTTGTGACACTCAACTGCCTCACTCTATAAAGAGCACACATTCGATCACCTGAATACATTCAATGTAGTTGACTACGATGGTAAGAGACTAAAATTATCAGACTATTAGGCAACGTCCCATGTAAAAAACAGCAGTGGTTTCATTGGCCTCATTGAGAAGATCATGGACCCGTGATATCACGCCGTATTCTCCATCCATCTCACCTCAGGTAGCTATTGACATGTATTTGGACTGATTTTCTGGATTTTGGAATTTGCACCATTTTTGGACCTTCTATTTGCTGGCCGGCTTGATTTTGTCTCAATAGTGCTCGATGTTGTCATTGATGACTGTAGCACTCTAATTGCTGTTATTTATTTAATTCCCATTAAGAACTGGATCATCACTCAGTCCAGTCTGACTGCTGCTTGGGTTGGTCGGTCAATCACAGAGATGGTCGGGTTCGACCCTTAGAGTTTCGACCTTCAAGTTAAACCCACTAAAACTTAATTCATTCGCCTACGTCACGTCTTATAAACCCTTGAAGTAAATTAATAGCTTAGTCTAAGAAAACTCGAGTTGACTAAATGGCAAATAATCTAATTACGTAGATAGGGAACAAAAAGATGATGATGGTTTGCTATGAAGCTGATGAAGAACTTGCTGACACACACATCAGAGGATATCAGAGAAGAACAAGAAGATAAACCAATACAATACAATGTCACACTCATCTACCTCTCATATCCTGTTTGTTTCTACTACTTTATCGATCATTTGTTTACAATAATAATAATAATAATAAGTAAAAATGTCCACAGCTTTCAACAGCTTGTAACTCAGGAGATATGTGTAAATAATCCACATAAAATCATCCATTTACTACAAACAAGACTAATACAAGAGCCCGATATCTAATCAATCGACTACTACACTACTTTACTATTGATAGTAAAAATAACATTAATATATGTTTATCAACGTTGATAAATAATTCTAATTGTTTACTTTGCTGGTACTGTACACTGTTGGGATGTACCACGAGTGAAGATAAAACAGTTCTTGATTTAATGTAGCTTTAGAGAACATGGGCGTGGCTTTAGAGAACATGGGCGTGGCTTTAGAGAACATGGGCGTGGCTTTAGAGAACATGGGCGTGGCTTTAGAGAACATTTAGAGAACATGGGCGTGGTTTTAGAGAACAGGGGCGTAGCTTCAGTAGATGGCAGCTCAGATAATTTATTATTTCAAAAAATAAATAAATCAGAAACCATTTACAGCAAAACATAAAATACAAACATACGGCTCGCACAAAATTACAACTACGAAAAGATACGCATTGCATAAGACACAGTATAATAGAAACAACATGTAATAATTGAATCATATAATGTAATCACATCGGCTTCCAATTACCAATACTCTACTAGCTCTATTAATCCATTGATCATTCGTTAAATCAGTCATCTTCTATATATATATATATATATATATATATATATATATATATATATATATACACACACACACACATATATTTATTTATCTATCTAAGCTGTTCATCCTGTTATTCCATTTAGTGCTGTTTGCGCAAACCCACACAATCTAGCAATCTACTAAGATAATCAAAGCACTGCTAAAAATATCGTCCCAAAATTCAATAATTATCAACTGACGGAAAATAAATCTAAGTCTGTCAATCATTCAATCTATGAGTCAATCAGTCTAGAGCCACACCCATCTCTAGTTTCCTAGTCCACAGTGGATGTCAATCAGTCTAGAGCCACACCTATCTCTAGTCTCCTAGTCCACAGTGGATGTCAATCAGTCTAAAGCCACACCTATCTCAAGTCTCCTAGTCCACAGTAGATGTCAATCAGTCTAGAGCCACACCTATCTCAAGTCTCCTAGTCCACAGTAGATGTCAATCAGTCTAGAGCCACACCTATCTCTAGTTTCCTAGAAACAAGTAACAAGCGCAAGCTGATAAGATAGTAACAGCCCTACGAGAGAACTGCTGAGTCATCACAGTAAGAGCGAGGCAGCGAGCAGATGAGAGCAGACAGGCTGAGAGTCTGCGTACTTGACATGCTCATGATACGTCTACAAACAAATCAATGCAGACATAGCAATCAATCAATCAATCAATCAATGCAGACATAGCAATCAATCAATCAATCAATCAATCAATGCACACATAGCAATCAATCGTCAATCAATCAATGCACACATAGCAATCAACCATCAATCAATCAATGCACACATGGCAACCAATCATCAATCAATCAATTCAAACATAGCAATCAACCATCAATCAATCAATTCAAACATAACAATCAACCATCAATCAATCAATTCAAAAATAGCAATCAATCGTCAATCAATCAATGAAAACATAGTCTGTACAAGTAATTCAAACCATGTTTGTATACACAGCACACATGTAATCACACGTAAGAGCGTGTCAGCACACAGAGAACACATAATCATATGTAGAGGTCAGTACATACAGCTAGCGTCGCAGACAGAGAATCTCTTCTTGACGAGCTCGTGGTTGAACGTGAGGAAAGATTCGTACTGCTCTGTTACACACAATCACACACAATATAATATATACAATACAAGACTCATACTAGTGATGTACTTAACGACTGATCAGTGAGAGCAGTATATGAACGACTCTCACAGCTCAGTGAGCCGACTCTTTTGAACTACTCACTGCTCTTAACTAGTTCCGACACTGACTACAGTGAGTGAGTGAGTGAGCCTGTGTGTACGTGACAGGTATAGTAGTCGAGGAGTTGGCAGTGTTGCCAGTTTGGTGGATTTCACGCTCAGTTGGGCTATTTATGGACTAGTTGTGTTAAGTCTTTGGGGTACAAATTTTATGAACATCTGTTAACCCTGAGTGTTGTAAACTGATTGTAGAATTAATGCACCTTAGACATAATACATACCGCGAAAGACCGAAAAAACCAACTTAATTATTATTAATGTCACTGTATAACTACTCCAAGGTCATCAACCTGAAATTTTTATCACACCATTGATTAAAGCTGTTCGTAAGAGCTGCACACTTCAAAGAGCAACACTGAGTGAGTTGAAAGAGCAGTGAGAGGCCAACTCTAACTCATACTGCTCTGTTACACACAATACACACTATATATACACAATACAACACAGTATGCGCAGGGTTCAAATCCTGGGCTCGCCCGTCGCTAATATAGTTTTCGAGTGAGGAAACTGACACAAGATAGAGAGACATTTATAGAAAGAATGAGAGATAGAGGGAGAGAGAGACACAGACCGGCAAGCTTGTCGTGCAGTATTTGACTGAACTTCTCTCTACACTTGCTCTCATGCTCCTCCACCATTAGTCTGCACAGCGCGTTCACCTGCTGCTGCGTCAACAGAAGCTCCAGCCCACGAGCTTCAGGGTCCGCCCCTCGAGCTCCTGGCTCCACCCCACGAGCTAGTGGCTCCACCCCACGAGCTAATGGCTCCACCCCACGAGCTCTAAGCTCCACCCCTCGAGCTCCAGGCTCCGCCCCACGAGCTCCAGGCTCCACCCCATCAGTTCTCCTGCTCATCATCAGAGTGTTACGAGTCAGCTGTTTAAAATCTGCCATCAACAAATACAACAACTACACAGGTATCATATAGAGATATCATATCAGTAGATATGTATCATATAGAGATATCATATCAGTATATATGTATCATATAGAGATTTCATATCAGTAGATATGTATCATATAGAGATTTCATACCAGTAAATGTGTACAGGGTAAGTAAAAAAAGGATGCCACCTGCAAAAAGTTGGAATATCTCAGGCTATTGTTAATATTTTCAAATCAAACTTTTACCAATTACTAAAGGTCTAATTTTGGAAGAGGTGGCCAATTTTCATCCATTTTAATACATAGATTGCCAGTTATGAAAGTTTCAGCAGAGTAACCCCCCTTGTTTGAATGTACTGTAGTAAAAATTCAGAAAGAACTAGTTGTATCTGCTAGCATTACTGACTATTCCATATGCTTTCGGAATGCCAGGACAGCCTTGTTGATTCCAACTTGGGGCAGTCTCTCCCAAATTGATTGTAGCACTTCCTGCAGTTCTGTCTTGTTTTTAGGCTTCAACTGGGGTTTCTGATAGAGATGCAGCATGATTCCCCAGACATGGTAATCCAGAGGATTAATAGAGAAGAGTTTGGAGGCCACTCACTCTATGATGAAATGCGGATTTCTCTCGCTAATCCATTCCTGTGCATGACGAGATGCATGAGCCGGAGCACTGTCCTGCTGAAAGATGAAACCGTTTGGTATAAGAGCATTGCAATCATCAAACAGCCTGGGAAGCAAAATATTAACATAATACTGAGCATTCACGTTCTCGTTAATGAAGTGCAATTGTCCCTTATCGTTGTAGCAAATGCCATCTTTAGGTAAAAAATGGGGGTTGCTCAGCTGAAACTTGTATAACTGACCAATCTATAGACTAAAATGGATGAAATTTGCCCACCCCATCAAAAATTATTCCTTTAGTTATTGGTAAAAGTTTGATTTGAATATATTAACAATAACCTGAGATATTCAAACCTTTTGTGGCTGTTTTCACAATTTACTCACCAACAGATGTGTATCAAATAGAGAGATATCAAACCTGTAGATGTTGAAACTGGACACAGATCAGAAACGAGAGAGTGGGGAGGTAGGGAGAGGATAGAGGTGGGAGGTGTGGCCCACAGTGCGGGGGTGTGTGCAGAGGAGGAGCTAGCTGTGTAGTTGCTGATAGAGGGGGAGGAGCCAGCAGTCAGCTGCTGCTGTACAGCTGTATAGCCTCCTACAACAGGCAACAATATTTTTGCAAATAAACTTTAGCACTAAAGAGAATTTCTGCCTAAAAACTAGCACTCTCTAGTTACCTAGATCTCTCATCTCATCTCTACATAGTTACCTGAACATCTCATCTCATCTTGGTTGCAGTTCTTTCTCTTGCACAGTTTGTGTGTGTCCGTATGGACTGAGTTATTAAAATGGAAATGTTCATACAAAACATTGATTTGTTAAGTTAGTCTGGAATCAGAGAGAAAGAGAGGAGCTCTTAAGGGTGAGTGCAGTGACTTGGTAGTAACAAATGACTCACTGGTCAAGCTAATTCTCTATCAAACCTAACCAAATAAATCAATCAAATTAGCAACAAGTTCAGATTTAAAAATAAAATCATCCGGCAAATATATCTCCAAGAAATTAGAAAAAGTATTATACAAACAGACTTGAAATTCACAAATTCATGGGTAAGCCTTAGCAGTGCATAATACTTTCCATATCCGCACCAAAACTTTCACTTTCAATGATCCAAAATTACAACACGTACAGTTTATGGGTTGGTCTTCAGTTGCCTGGACACAACTCAGCAAGTTTATAAACATAACAGATGTGTAGAATGGTAGGCCTAACCAAACTGAAGCTACACATCACTCATCAACAACACATTATATCAACATATTATTTTACATTGTGATGAAGAAACTTATTCCACTAGAATTAGGTGGACATGATTCAAGTAAACACAAATAATCACAACTGACGTGGGATGCGGTAATTAAGAAGGACAAGAAAAATAGGGGATTGACTGATGATATGGTGGGGGACAGGGAGGGCTGGAAAAAGTCTATTCGTATCCCGACCCTGGTTAAACTGGGATTTAAGGGAAGATGATGATGACGATTCAAGAAAAAAATTAATAAAGTAAACACGCATTATAGTGAAATGATCAACTATTTTGATATCTATCATTTTTTAATACCACGTGTTTAAAAACTTTAAACCGTTAGGCAATTGCGATCATTTTCCGTTTAACCAGTCCAGTGAATGTCCGAGATTTTACTCTCAGATCAGCGCGGCTGGGATTCAAACCCACGAGGGTTCAATTCACCTCAGGATCTGTCATTTAAAAGTTCATGACGTTACCCCTACGCTATTAAGACATTCTAAATCAAAGAAAGCACAATGCTAGGACCTGGGGAGCATCTGAGGCTGGCTGAGCCGTTGAGAGCGGTCACACAACGCCTGGGAGACAGCAGTTCTCCAGGCAAGCAGAGTCTCTTAGGAGATCTGTCAGGTGAGTAGAGCACATCCCACTCATGAGTTCTCTTCAGTGTTGCTCCACAGGCCATTCCTCTATCTCAATGTCTATCTGCAGCTCTACTGCTAGAACAATATCTCTCTCACAATGTTCATCTACAGCTCTACTGCTACAACAATGTCTGTACAACAATGAGCAGTGTATAACAATATGTAATAACGTAGCAATATGTAATAGAGTAGCAATAGTAAAACAGTAATAATAATAATAATTATTATATTATTATTATTATTATTATTATTATTAACAACGAAAACTTATATAGCAGTGTCATGGCCGAACTCGGTCTTCGAGACTACTTCACAGGAAGAGTTCAATTGTAATCATGAGCTAATATTAATATTAATATTAACTTAATTGCATATAGATTATAAAAAGCCATAGAGGCAACATTAACATCCATTTCGTCTCTCGGAAAGCGATATCAGTTACAGGCGAGTCCAGGACTTGAACCCACACAAACTGATCAGTGATCGGATATCTTACCGAAATTGTCTAGCCAGTGGAGATGATTAATTTGAAATGTCATTTCTGTTCTGTAACTTTCTGCGATTGTCGGAATAAAATTAGTTAAATTAATATATTACTATTTAAGTAAATCACATATAGATAAAAATATGAATTAATATAGCAATGTGCCTAGTATCACAATATGCTAATGTATAAATGTTATTAAAAATTATAACAAATTTAATAAATATCCATGAATACTGTTTGGATCATCATATTAGCTTCGACTTAATAGTGCTGCATGTTACAAATGATGTCAGCAGCACTCTAATTTATTTCTTCTTTTCATATAAATTTGTCATTTCCATCAAATACACTAAGCAGATAACATGCTCTCATGCCAAACTGCTCATCAAAAAATCAATTGCTAATCAATCAATCAATGGGATAGACTACGGTCTGACTGCATGCACTCGTGTTGCAATTTCCATCAATCTATCAGTAAGTATCTATAATATTTATATTAAATATCTTAAAATATTAATATTTTATTTTATATAATTTATCAGATTTTCTATTATATTACTAAATCAAATCAATTTCTGTATATTACCAGATCTGACAAACACAAATCATTAACACATTACGCAGAAAAAATTTATTTTATTACTAAAAGAAATAAATGATTCTCATCAATATTTAGGCCTAACGATATTATGTCGTTTATTACTGATCGACGTTCGAACAGTTATCATCACGTTACATTTATCTAAATTTTAGGTAATATGTTTTAAAATTTACTATGCAAAAAACCCGCTATATCGCGGAATAGTCACTGCATTATTTTAAATTGTAAAAGTTGATCCTCCTAACTTCCATTTTTAGATTCTTGTTTACCTAATTCAAAATCACTGTGCCAATAAAGCTACAATGACAAGTATAAAAACTGTGCAAAGAAACGACAAATATTCTAGCGAATAAACAGTCTAAAATCTGTTAACTAAATTAGGCAAGAAATATAGAAAAAACTTTAAATCAATTGAACGATTAAATCAGATAAAACTCCACTGTTATTTAAATCTATTTAAAGCCCAACTAAACACAGAACTGATCCACTGCAAGAACTCCAAAATTTTTAAACTAAGCTTCCCATAAATCCCATTCATAGTAAAAGTAAACACGCATTGCACGTTAAAAATGAAGATGTTTTACAAAGAGTGTCAATTCGTCGTAACCTTTTGAACCGAATAAGACGACAACAGATGAAGTTTTTCAGACACATTATGCGGAACAAAATAGTTGAAAATACCGTAGTGACAGGAATAGTAGAAGGCAAAAGATGCAAGGGTCGAGAGCGGATGACGTTTAATGAGAGTCTTAGCAAATGGATGCGGTTAACTGAAACAGAGATGATCAGAGCAACAATGAACAAAGACATATGGAGGAATATACGCCATAGTTGCATAGAATATACGAATAGTTGCGAGCCACAGTAATACGGTGGCTCGCAACTATTCGTATATTCTATAAAAATTTATGGCAGTTGCGAGCCACCGTAATAAATAGCTCACTAGCAGTATCTATATCACACATAGTCGATGACAACATCCAGCACTCGATCTTGAATCAAAGGCCAGTCTATGTGCAAAAAATAAAGTTTATTGTCAATGACAACATCGAGCACTCGATCTCGAGCCAAATCCAAACCGATGAGCACAAAATTAGGTCAAAAACGGTGCAAATCCAAAATTCAGGTAATTAGTCATGTTAAGTGAATTCGTCAATGACAACATCGAGCACGCGATGTCAAACCAAAGCCAAGCCGATGAGCAAAAAGGAGGTTAAAACTGTGCAAATTCAATCTTCAGTTAATTAGTCATACTAAGTTAATTTGTTTACGACAACATCGAGCACTCGATCTTGAGCCAAAGCCAAACCGATGAGCACAAAATTAGGTCAAAAACGGTGCAAATTCCAAAATGCAGAAAATCAGTCCAAAGACTTCAACCTTGTAATTGTCACCGCTTTTGACCTAATTTTGTGCTCATCGTCTTGGCTTTGGTTTGACATCGCGTGCTCGATGTTGTCATAGACGAACTCACTTAACATGACTAATTACCTGAATTTTGGATTTGCACCGTTTTTGACCTAATTTTGTGCTCATCGGTTTGGATTTGGCTCGAGATCGAGTGCTCGATGTTGTCATTGACAATAAACTTTATTTTTTGCACATAGACTGGCCTTTGATTCAAGATCGAGTGCTGGATGTTGTCATCGACTATGTGTGATATAGATACTGCTAGTGAGCTATTTATAGTAACAAAGTGGCTATTTATAGTAGCAAAGATTTTTTTTTTTTTTTGATTTTTTGTTTCAAAAAAAAAATTTATGGCAGTTGCGAGCCACCGTAATTTATAGTAACAAAGATTTGTTTGTTTGTTTTTTTGTTTTTTTTGTTTTTTTGTTTCAAAAAAAAATTTATGGCAGTTGCGAGCCACCGTAATTTATAGTAACAAAGATTTGTTTGTTTTTTGATTTTTTGTTTCAAAAAAAAAATTTATGGCAGTTGCGAGCCACCGTAGGAATATGACCATGACCGCCCAGGCTTGGAACAGGCACGGCACTTAGAGAAGAAGAAACACGCATTATTATAAAGTGAAATGATCAACTATGTTGATATCTATCACTTTTTAATACCACAATAATAACAATAACAACAATTAGAGTGCTACAGTCATCAATGACAACATCGAGCACTATTGAGACAAAGCCAAGCCGGCGATCAAAAAGAAGGTCCAAAAACGGTGCAAATTTCAAAATCCAGAAAATCAGTTCAAAGTAAAGGGAATTAAAGAAAAGGAGGTTTATGTTTAGACATGCATGCTTAGACCGTTAGGCAGCTTAATCCATTTTCCGTGTAACCAGTCCAATGAATGTCCTAGATTTTACTCTCAGATCAATATGCGGCTAGAATTCGAACCCACGAGGGTTCCATTCACCTCAGGGTCTGGCATTTAAAATTTCATTACGTAATCCATATGCTAGTAACCCTTTCAGCACTGCCATTACATTCTAAATGAGCTGCTAAGTCCTACAGTGTAATTTGTAATTATCTCTTTAAAATACTGAGATATTTTGATTTTGCGCGATTTCGTTTTTGCCACATAAATTTTTAATAAAATACTATTGTAAAGTTTAATAAGATCATCAAGGCATCAATTATTTAAGTATATTTATCATTTATGCTAATTTATAAGCATGATATTCTTTAAATGATATAAAATGATGTACCTAAAAAAATAACAAAACACCATTTTATGCCAGTACCAATTCGATAAAATTAAGAAAACACCATTTCACATAATCAGTTTCAAAAATGTATAACATCGCATATCATAGTTATAAGTAAATGTAAGTCCATTTTTAGTAGTGTTTTAAATGAGTATTAAACAAGCTGCAATTTTCTTTCTGACTCAGTCTTGTTATGATAGTCTCTGATTTAGCTTCACAGTGCTCAATGTTGTCATGGACAACAGTACCAAGCTAATGGTATTGTTGTTGTTGTTTTGTTATGCTATGTTAACCCTCTTGCGCTATATAAGACGGAAGCAGTATTGTCATTGTTCAGTTTTACACACAGTGCTTCCGCCATTTTGTTGATCGCCGAACAACTCGACAGCTCGTGGTGTAAGCAGTGAGTATTTCTTCATTTCTCGCCTAACTGCCGAACTCTCTGGACTACTACCGATAGGATAGCGTGAATTAAGTACGAGGCTTTATCTTTAGTTATACAGATGAGCGTGGATTATTTATATCGTAGGGTTTTACTGAATTCGTTAAGAACGCTTATTTTAGGATTGCATTGTTCGCCATTTTAGAATTAGGAAATTTCCTTTCTTTCAGCGTCCTGTTAAAAATAGTTGCGTGTATTTAACTGGAACTTATATTTTAAATTGCCTAACGTAGTTATCACGTAGTTGATAGTTAAAGTTTAAAATTATTGCTGTTCTTTTCTGTGCGTGTATTTCAAATGACGCTTGTTTTAATATTTACGATATAACTATAGTTTAAACGTTCGTTAATTTTTCCCAATTTACAATCATTACTTTCAATGATAACGTCAAGTTAAAGTAGTGCTGAGTGGATTTTGTGTAAAGAGATCTTTGTTAATTGTGATTTTCGAATTTGTCAGCTAAATTTTGCTGCTTGTTAGCAAATTAATTAAGTAATGCTGCTTGTCAGCAAATTAATTACTTAGTCGTCAAATAATTTTTTGGTTAAATTGGGTAAAGTTTCCTAGTTTGATAGTAGATCTAAAATAGGATAATTAATGATTTTTTCTAAATTATGGATTGAAAGTTATATTTAGGTAACTATTGCTGTAAATTTTAAAGATGTTGACTTCAGGATTTTAAATTATTTTGTTTTACCAATTGAAATTAGATAGTCATTGATGCATTTGTGGATATTTTAAAATTTAATTTATAGCTCTTTTATACTCAATATCACTCCTTGTTTAAACTAGAGCTTAGTTTTGTGTATATATATTTCTTTTATACTGAATAAGGGTTAGTTCTAGTTTATAAATTAGATAAATTGACTTAGTTCTAAATCAACTAGTAAACTCACACTGAATGGACTCCATTATAAAGCCCTCAGTGATGGTTTCATGCTGAATATTAAAGAAAACGTTTGATATACAATTGCAGATACAAATTCTATTCTTATAATCAGTGTGATTTACGACTAAATCTAATCCAAGATGGCCGATGATGAACTTCTCGACTATGAAGAACAGGATGAGGTTGAGGACTCGACTCTTCCAACCAATGGAAAGCTGGCGGTGGCCGCTGGGACAGGAATCAAGAAGGGCTACACGTCCATACACAGCTCAGGGTTTAGGGATTTCCTGCTCAAGCCTGAGCTGCTCCGATCCATCGTGGACTGCGGCTTTGAGCATCCGTCTGAGGGTAGGCTATCAGTCAATCTCTACCACTACAGTTTTCGCTACTTCTTACCTAATTTATACTAACTTATACTGCGCTATTATGACTGAAGTAGAGTTCAGTAAATCTTTCTAAGTAATTTTGTCGGCAAATTTAAAATAAGCGCATAATACTTACCTACTTGTATATTGTAGCAAGACTTTTAACTAATTGTAAATTGTAACAAGACTTTAGATCTTTATAATTGTAAATTGTGAAACTATATAATGGTAATAAAATTGTAACTGTAACAAGACTTTAGATTATTAACTAATTGTAAAATGTAACATTACTTTAAGTCTTTCTAGTACTCAGTTATTATTGTATTGATTTATTGATTGATTGATTGACAGTGCAACACGAGTGCATACCGCAGTCCATCCTAGGCATGGATGTGGTGTGCCAGGCTAAGTCTGGTATGGGTAAGACTGCCGTCTTTGTTCTCTCAACACTGCAGCAGATTGAACCCGTCGACGGTCAGGTAAAAGATCCTCACTTCATTATTTATACTCACCTGTTAAGACTGCTAACATTTCTGACTTTAAACTTAAAGTTGTCACTTTCTTATTTTTACTAACCCGTTAAGACCGCTAACATTTCTGGCTTTAAAGTCTTCACCCTTTTATTTATACACTCAAATGTTAATACTGCAAACATTTCTGGCTGTAAAGTAACAATGTTCGATGCTATATAATGACTGAAGTAATGTTAAATCTTTGTAAAGACCGCGTTACAAAAATTCTGTGTAGATATTGTCTAACAGTTGAACTGGTTATTATCTCAAATTTAAATACTAGAAGAGTTATTGACTGCATGACGTGTTCTCTGCACCTCACTGCTCAGGCAGTTCCTGTCTGATCCACAGACTTGCTTGTAATCAGCAAATAGTTCAATGCATAAGCCAGTCTACTGCTTAGGGTGGGGTGATTCAGTGAATGTGCACGTGATTTGAGCGTCTAGTCTGGGTGTTTGTTTATGTGCCACGCTGGGCGGTAATTTAGGTGTAGTGACGGTAATGTGTCTGTGTGGCTCAGTGTCACACACACATGAGCTAATGTGTCACTTAACGTATTGTTGTGTTGCACAGGTTTCAGTGCTGGTGATGTGTCACACACGTGAGCTAGCGTTTCAGATCAGTAAAGAGTATGAGAGATTCAGTAAGTACATCAGCGGAGTGAAGATTGCCGTGTTCTTTGGGGGTCTGCTGATACAGAAGGACGAGCAGGTACTGAAGAACAACTGTCCACACATTGTCGTGGGCACTCCCGGCAGAATACTGGCCCTGGTCAAGAGCAAGGCGCTCAACCTCAAACACCTCAAGCACTTCATCCTCGACGAGTGCGACAAGATACTGGAACAGCTAGGTGTGCCGTCTCTGAACTATCTCATAAAAATTACTAAAAGCAACTAGGTGCTCTCACCATCTGCCTGTCACTAACTAAATTGCTTTTTAGAACGTGTTCAAGTATACTTTATGTACTGGAAAAGTGTTCATGTATACGTTATGTACTGGTGGCAGATATTCTGAAATAAAAATTAGCTTAAATTTTTAAACTAAATTTCAGTTATAGGCATGAAATGTTAGGAAGTATAGTTATTACATGTATTTACGTATACGTGTTTATGTATCTGTATGCACGTAACATGTTTTTAAGTGTTTTTATACGCATGATACATGTATTTGTATGTGTGGCACATGTATTTATGTGTTTTTATATGTTTTTGTCTATGTTTATTGTCGCAGACATGAGGAGCGACATTCAGGAGATATTTAGAATGACGCCGCACGAGAAGCAGGTCATGATGTTCTCCGCGACGCTGAGTAAAGAGATCAGACCTATCTGCAAGAAGTTCATGCAAGATGTAAATATGCTCACTCTAAGTCTATGCACCGCTCTGCTGGGTTGATACTGCCCGCATCTGCTGCGCTACGGCAAAGATCCTCCGCTCTCAGTACTGAATAGTCGTAGCTTTGTCCGTTGAAACAAGTCTAAGTATCTGCTTGTCAGTCTCTCTCTAGATATTCCTACCATGCAGTTGTCAACGTCAGAACCTTGTATTTCCTCCAGCAGCTGTCACTGTCCAAACATCTTCACTGTCGTCATCATATCCGCACTCAGTCATCACAGCCCATCCGTGCCTGTTATATCTACGTCATATCCACGATCACTGTTCCTTTTAACAGCTTGTATACAGCAACATGTCCTAGCACACTGTTATCAGCACGTAATCCAGGCCACTGGTCTTGTACCTCCAGTTCTTTCCTAATAGATTCCATCATCCATGAACTTGTTCTCACTTACAGTCGACATTCCATCTTCTATCCGCCACACATCACTGTATATCCAATAGAAGTCGTTGCAACTGTGCAGCATAGGCTTGAGAGACTTGCAGACCACAGCTAATTAGCATAGCTCCCATGTCCTCGCACTGTCCTATCTCAAGTCACGCTGATCCTGCGTGGAGTCACACACGACGAAGTGTCGAGGGGCTTTCAGTGATGTGAAGTCTGGTTGATGATGATGATGTCGTCACAGTCAGCTGTGTCGCATGTGATTGCGTGCCATCACTGGGTCGAGAGTCATGCCTGAAAGGGGTCAAGGGTCATGCCTGACTGAGGGTCAAGAGTCATGCCTGACTGACTGACACTCATAGTCGTATATTTCTTGTCTGTCTCTCGTCTCGTCTCTCTGTCTCGAATCTACTCTAAGAGCTCTTTTCTATGCTTTATATTCTACTAGAAAAAACAAAACTTAGATTATCCAGTGCAGAACTAGTGCCTAGATTAACTAGAGCATAGTTTAGTGCTGCAGTGATATCAATACGTCACTCTATATCTCAAGCTTGATATGCTTTTAGTATTATTGTTATTTATGAACTTGTGTAGAATTTAGTGAAGTAGTGTCTGTTTATGACTGAAGTGTTAACAGGCTGGCATGTTGTGATACACGTGATCTTGATTGATGTTTATATGTATGATTTATTTATTGAAATTGCGTGGGATATAACATTACATGTTACTTGGTTTCCTGGTGTAAGGGTTTACTGTGCTGTATGATTGATGTAGAGCCGCACTATGACTAGCCTTAGCTCTCTATACTCTGTGGTGTGTGGCAGCATGTTTGTGTGTGTGTGTGTGACAGCCTATGTATGTGTGTGTCTGTGTGTGACAGCCTATGTATGTCTGTGTGTGACAGCCTATGGAGGTGTACGTGGATGATGAGACAAAGCTGACCCTGCATGGTCTACAGCAGCACTACTGCAAGCTCAAGGACAACGAGAAGAACAGGAAACTCTTTGAGCTGCTAGATGCTCTAGAGTTCAACCAGGTACTGAGATCCTTTTTCTTCTTCTCTTACTATATACTGTTACATAAAACCTGTCTCTTCTTAACTCTTACTACATTACTATGATACACTCTTTCTCTATCATTTCCTCTATCTCTTTTCTTGTTGATGAAAAACTGATCTTTCAATTTATTAGTTCTAATAATGTCAATAATATTTTATGCCTTAACACCAGTTGAATGATTCCGATGGCCACATGCTTGGGTGATAACCTGGAGGTCATGGACCAACTTAATAGGAACAGCTGTGCTTAATTAGGTATTTATAAAACAGGTCTGTGTAGCCTGACTGTGGTGTTTATACTTTGCTGTTTACAGTGTGGTGTTTACACTGGTGTTTGCACTGTGGTGTTTACACTTGCTGTTTACACTGTGGTGTTTGCACTGTGGTGGTGTTTACACTGGTATTTACACTGTGCCGTTTACAATGTGCAGTTTACACCGTGCTGTTTACTTTGGTGTGTGTGCAGGTGATCATCTTCGTCAAGTCAATACAGAGATGCATGGCTCTCTCTCAGCTGCTCATAGAGCAGAACTTTCCAGCCATTGCCATCCACAAAGCCATGACCCAGGATGAGCGACTCACCCGCTATCAACAGTTCAAGGACTTTCAGAAGAGAATCCTAGTGGCGACGAATCTGTTTGGCAGAGGTATGGACATAGAGAGAGTCAACATCGTCTTCAACTACGACATGCCCGAGGACTCTGACACCTATCTGCACAGGGTGGCACGTGCTGGGAGGTTTGGCACGAAGGGACTGGCAGTGACGTTTGTGTCCGATGAGACGGACGCCAAGGTTCTCAACTCAGTGCAGGAGAGGTTTGAGGTGAACATCACCGAGCTGCCTGAAGAGATAGACCTCGCTACTTACAGTAAGTCTCTAGTCACTCTATGCTGTTATAACTTCACATATTACCTACAGTAAGTGTCTAGTCACTCTAATCTCTGCTGTTATATCTTCACATGCCACCTACAGTAAGTGTCTAGTCACTTTATGCTGTTATATCTTCATATGTCACCTACAGTAAGTCTCTAGTCACTCTATGCTGTTATATGTCATATGTCATTATCTTCATATGTCATCTACAGTGTCATGTCACTCTATGCTGTTATATCTTCACATGTCACCTACAGTAAGTGACCAGTCACTTAAATCTATTCTCTACTAAGTAATAATCTCTGCTGCTATATCTTCTCGTGCCCAGTGCTTCATGGCTTTGCAAACATGCCATAGTTTATTGGATTTTCCTGACAGATTTATGACAAAATTTTATGTCCTGTAAGTCTGGAGTCTAGTAGCTCTTGCCAATCGCATTCAATACTTATACTGAAGGCCGTTCTCTACTCTGTGTATTGTAGTGAAACTGTTGTTCTATACACTGTATATTGTGACGTGTGTTGCTCGTGTGTTGTCCTTTAGACTGTGTACTGTAATGTAGTGGTTGCTCTTGTGTTGTTTTTACAGTTGAAGGCAAGTAGAGATCTACCCGAGTCTGTCAGTCTGAACCCAGCTCAACCAGTTCATTCCGGATTAGTGAACCAGTTTAAACTGGTTACTCGGATCATCACTCGGCTACAACTGCTTCTAGGGCAATGCAGTGTTGACTGGCAACACTGTGGACTGATTATAACAATATGGCAGCACTGCTACGTTAGAACAAGAAAAACTGTTTCAATTTAGAGCGATAATGAGTGGTAACGTTTGTTGTACAGATACTTATAGTTTTTAATTTAAAAACATTATTATGTGGATTAATACAAAGCTGAGATACTAAGACATTGTATTGACTTGGTCGGGGTTTCATTGATGGTTTTAGTTTACAGTTAATCAGATAGCAGTTCACTGATCCTGTGTACATAGGAGATGTTGCAATGAAATTTGAATCCGCAATAGTTGAGAGCAAAAGAGAGAGAGAGAGATTGTCTAGTGAAGACTAGGCACACAATAGCGCTGATAGACTGTAGATGCGTGAAGTACATTGGGCATCAGTTGTAGTCCTCTAGTACACTTCTGTTTACTTTTTAAACCCTCCTGGTCAGTGTCTCATCGACCAATGGATCGTTTATTATGCTCATGTTCTACTTTATTTTTGTTATTGACGAGTCTGTAACAAACTATTTCTGACTTAGAGCGTGTCTAAGTAAAGCTTGAAAGGGGAACTGATGATAGAGGATGCTGTGAATTGTGAACAAGTTAGAATTATGCAGAATTGTTGTAAACTGTCAGGTTGTTGTAAAATAATGGAAGTCGTACTTGTTGTTCTTCTGGTAATTCTCTATATCACGAACAGATGAGATTTAAAGGGCCAGTATAACAACTTGAACAAGACTAGGCCAATCAAATAAATACAATGGGAAGCATTCTGCAGCATTGATGTCTTGAATACTACGAGTGAATATACTAATGTGACCATGGACTGCTACAACGACCTGCTCGAAGACAGTGTGTGCAGTTTACTACATTCTACTGATATTGCATTCATTTCATTATTTCGCAGTTACTTTAATATGAGAAGGCACAAGGTTAATTCACAGCAGGTCATTTAATTGTTGCAAATGGTGCTCTTCATTCTTTACTAAACGTATAAACTGTGGGTGAACTAACTGCAGCTCAGCATTGTGTGCAGGAGGCTGTATGATCGAATCCCTGATGTATACAAGCTTAGTTCATAGCTCTCTAATGTATGCCATGTACACAAGCCTAGATAAGTGCTGCTGGCACATACATTACACATAAAACACTGTGCTGTAAATATTTACACATAAAACACCGTGCTGTTAATACGTACACACACCTTACACATAAAACACTATGTGCTCTTTATATGGGCACATATCTTGTACATTTAGCACAATGTGTTGTTACTGTCAGTTAATATCTTGCACATAGGACACAATTGCTATTACTGTCAACAGATGACATACATAACTGTCAACAGATGACGTAGATTACTGTCAACAGATGACGTAGATTACTGTCAACAGATGACCTAGATTACTGTCAACACATGACGTAGATTACTCAACAGATGACGTAGATTACTGTCAACAGTCGTTCTTTGTGGAAGTATCAAGACGTACATGTAGATCAGTAAAGCCAATAGAGAAATAAGTTGAGCAAACTCTGTGGAGTATTGTTAATGCAGAGTAATAAGCACGAGACTCTAAATTTAGAGAGAGAGAGACAGAGAGAGCGTGAGACAAAGAGATAGAGAGAGAGATGTCTAGACGCTAGTAGCGACGCGCTCAGCCTGTATCCAGGCGTAGAATCGAGACACTCGTGTGTAGATGGACGGGTAGTACTTGCACGCGGCAGAGCCCCAGGACGCCACGCCCTCCTGTATCCACCCAATGCCCTCATAGTAGCACTGCAGGGGTCCACCGCTGTCCCCCTGTGTCAATCAATCAATAGAGTTAATCACCCAATGCCCTCATAGTAGCACTGTAGTGGTCCACCACTATTTCCCTGTGTCAATCCATCAATCAATCAATCAATCAATAGAGCCACTCGTTAACCAATCAATCAAATCATTTAAATAAATAAATCTAGAAACATATAACAATCATAATGCCACCATGACAATGTATCGAGAACAGTGAATACCAATGACAATGTATCGAGAACAGTGAATACCAATGACAATGTATTGAGAACAGTGAATATCAATGACAATGTATCGAGAACAGTGAATACCAATGAGATTCTTGTAGACCTGGCAGGAGTTCTTGTAGAGATAGTGGTATAACAAACTCTGCGCAAACTCTGTGGAGTATTATAAAGCTAGTGGTATAACTTTGGACGGGTTTTCTGGATTTTGAAATTTGCACCTTTTTTGGTCCTTCTTTTTGCTCGCTGGCTTGATTTTGTCTCAATAGTGCTCGATGTTGTCATTGATGACTGTAGCACTCTAATTGTTGTTATTACTATTATTAACAGACCTGACAGGAGGTTGAACCGAGGAACTGTTGACACTTGACGCAGATGTTCTCAGGGTAGATTTGCGCTGTGCTGAAGATGGACAGATCCCAGGCCGCCGTACAGCGTGCGTTTGTTATTATCTCCACCGGCTTCTGCATCAGCACGTCACTGATTGCGTCATCGTCCACGTCTATAAATAGATTATTATGTCTATAAATAGAACATTACCTCCTTTAACAAAACATTGCATTACAAAACGTCAAATACAAAAACATTAGTCATTGTGTCCATATCTAGAAAATCAGTGTTGAAACAGCGCACATAAGACATCACCTGACTCTAAAATAGGACAGTAGATGTCAGATGACGTCTTGATCTGGTTATAAAAATAGAACATAGCCTATGGGACGCTGAGGAGGTAAAGATGTTAACCAATAATCCAAAATCACTAACATCTTTATTACATCTTCAAACAGATTGGCCTTAAAAAGATTCTGAAACACTATATCATGCATTATAAATGTAGGATAATATGTAGCTAAAAGTAGACTAAGTTAAATGTAGACTGGTGTTACATGTCTTAATCAGTACAATTAAGTTAAGTTAAAACCGTTTTACGCCAGAGACTACCACAGCCGCACCCACCTGTCCTGCCCCACCCCACTATGACGCACTGGGTCGGGACGTTGTGGGCGGGGCTTTCAGGGCGCTGCCCGGGTCCCCGTGCTGAGGAAATGTTGGGGGAGGCGGGGGGGATGGTCTGTATGCACTCGGGGTACTTGTCCGTGGCTGCCGGCTCAGCCAGTCTCAACAAGGCTATGTCATAGTAACCGTGCTGTGCTGGGTCGTAACTAGCGTGCTGCGTCAATCAATCAATCGATCAATCAAGCAATCGATACATTAATCAATCGATCAATCAAGCAATCGATACATTAATCCATCAATCAATCAATTAATCAAATTATACTATTTATAAATCCAAAATTAAATTTGAAACAATGAATAGTGTTTTATAATGTTCGTTGAGCTGCCTTAATTCTGATCCTAGACGTGAAATCCACTTAATTAATCCACAATCCAAGCGTACATCTGCACCACAACCTACACCTACATCTGTACCACAACCTACACCTACATCTGTACCACAATCAGAGCGCAAAGCTTAGTTGTAGTCTCGGACGCCGCTAGAGATAATATAGCTCTTACCACGTGATGTTGTCATGGACGCCGCTAGAGATTGACTCGGATAGTATAGCGCTTACCACGGTGATGTTGATGACTTGTAGAGTCTGAAGGGGCGTATCTCCAGTGAGATTGTGTACACCAAGCTGTACCCATAGCTCTATCTCCTCACTGCACACACGTGCACACGTATATAAACGTCAATATGAGTAAACACACACTCAGTGCAGGCAAGTATCCTAGATAACTATCCCAGATACGCATCAAGATACAAAAAAGTAGGCCTATCTAGTATTTTGAATTTAGATACTTTTCAGATGAGTATCTAGTAGCTGTCTCTTGATAAAAAAAACATTCACACGTACTGAGGAGTTATAGTGTACACTTCACTCTACAAGTACTTTGGAAGTTAATACTTATAGTGTACACTCCACAAGTACTTAGGAAGTTAGGAGTTATAGTGCACACTCCACAAGTACTTAGAAAGTTAATACTTATAGTGTACACTCCACAAGTACTTAGGAAGTTAGGAGTTATATTGTACACGCGCAGGTAGGTTGACTGGTAGACATAGAGGAGTTATAATCATAGAATAAAGAAAAACTGTTGAAGTGTCAACGGCAATCTCAACCATTGTAAACATTGAGTTCAAGGATTGCAGAGATACCAACAACTAATTTTACTATTTCACTCATGGAGAAGAGCCGGGAGGTAAACAATATCAGCTGATCGTTATTTGAAGACATAAAATAATGAAGTTTTTGAATATTATTAAAGCTTTTGAGCTAAAATGAAACACTTTAGTAGCACATTTATCGTCACATCTATCTAATATATCGTCATGACAAAAATTATTTGAAACGAATTCCTATTAGTTGGATGTATATTTTATAATACAAAATGCATACAAATTTGTTTCAAATCTCCTAAAGGATATTCCCCGTTCTTTAGTTAGTTTCCGGATTGCTGGAATTTGTATACCCAAATGCGCAACAATACATCATCTTAAAACCGTTTAGAAGCCGAATATCATGAAATAAATCTGAAATTACACAAATTACTAATAAATACACATTTGACAAAGGGGTTTTGTTTACCCTCACGATTAAATGGAGCCAACTGGAAATCAAGTCGCTCTTGTTACAAAACTGGTATCGCTGAAACAACAGTCATGCCATATCTACCAATTTTAGAGATCTTTGGTTTTAGTGTACACTTATTAGTACTGGTAGACACAGTGGAGTCAGTTATAAGTACACTTACAAGTACTGGTAGACGCAGTGGAGTTAGTTGTAAGTACACTTACAAGTACTGATAGACGCAGTGGAGTTAGTTATAAGTACACTTACAAGTACTGATAGACGCAGTGGAGTTAGTTATAAGTACACTTACAAGTACTGATAGACGCAGTGGAGTTAGTTGTAAGTACACTTACAAGTACTGGTAGACGCAGTGGGCTGCGGTGAGCACGTACTCTCTATCCACTAGCGTGCCCCCGCACACAAACAATCCCTCCCGCGTCGTCAAGGCAACCATCCACGGCCAGCTGCACCGCTCCGCCTCCGCCCCGCCAATCACCAGGCTGCTCGGCGAGCCGCCGCCCTCGTGCTTAGAGACGAGCCTCCCTGCCTCCCTTCTAGCCTCCTCCTTCTCTTGCTGTCGTATGTAGAGGAGTACCTGATCCCACAGCGCCAGGGCTCCCAGCATACCATCGTCCTGTCTGTAGCGATAGAACCTCGTCATCTCTTCTCGTTCTTTCTCTCTCTCTTGTTGTTGTTGTTGCGCGCTATGCTCGTAGAGATTGAGCAGTTGACTGCGAGGATCCTGAGGAGCAATTTCTTGTGGAGCTGATAGAGCAGCATGGGCGTGCAGCAAGTAGACTGCGCAAACCACTGCAAACAGTCTGCAAGGCGTCATGTTGAGCATTCTTATCTCTTTATAGCTCCGTGCTTTCTTAATTCTTAGTAATTTCTTACACTAAAATTATTTGTTATAGCACGCACTAGCGGCACTACCCTTCTATGTTAGTGCTAAGTATTATCCCGCGTATATTCTGATTAGTATTCCTTACTCAGGTTTAATTGGTATCGTATTTTTGCTGTCTATTGTGTGCAAGCAATTCGTTTCCTTGTAACTACAAAGAATGGTGAACTCTAGCGACGAAGTAAAGTTTGACTATTTAGGTATTCGTTTAGTTAAAATTTTAGACTTGAGACTCAATTGCTTACATGAAATGTATGTTGATAAGGTAACATTTAAAGTAGGTAACATTTAAAGTAGCCTGAAGTTTCCAAACAAATTTTTGTACAGCTTGGCAGAGTAGAATGATTTCAATTTACTAAAAGTTCACTAAAAGTTAACTTCCTAGTGACTGTTCTATCTTGCACTAAAGTTATTGTCTTCTTGAAATCTGTTTAAAATCAGCAAAATCAATATGATCAAAGTATCACCTGTGAAGTCTCACACAAATACTCGTAGTATTCTTGAAGATTATTTATACAAATTATGACTGAATGCCCAGGAGTCGACGAAGTGAAGACTGATAAAAAGCAGGTCAACACTTCAGAACTACTTTACAAGACGTTGTAGTCTGATGTCTTGAGATTTGCTGCACATATTGCTTTCCAGTGAGATGTGTTTAGGCTCCTGGTAGACTTTTAGATAAGTTTAAAGCTAAGAATGCAGCTGTTTTAGTTGCTGCAGAGAGTTATGCAGCTGCTATATATAAATTGCCTCTTTACTGCATGGATCATTTCAAGGTTTATGCAACTCAATACAGAAAATGGGGGGTAATGGCTGCACATATTGCTTTCCAGTGAGATTTGTTTAGGCTCCTGGTAGACTTTTAGATAAGTTTAAAGCTAAGAATGCAGTTGCTGCAGCGAGCTATACAGCTGCTTTAGTTGCTGCAGAATGTTGTACAGCTGCTGTTGTACAGCTGCTTTAGTTGCTGCAGAAAGTTAATACCGCTGCTTTAATTGCTGCAGAATGTTGCACAGATGCTTTAATTGTTTAGTTTTAAAATAATTCTAAAGAAATTTTCTTATGCTCTCACATAAAAACCACACACCACAACTTGTAAAATCGCAGACGCACCATGCTTGCAACATGCTCATCTATATGTACTCAACTTTTAGTGACCAAATTAATTTTTTAAAATTAAGGCTAGCCTAAATTGCCTCTTTACTGCATGGATAATTTCAAGGTTATTGCAACTCAATACAGAAAATGGGCGGGTAATGGCATGGACATTGTCCGCCCACTTTCTTGGAGCTTATGCCTTCTACGACTGTACAGCTGCTGTAACTGTAGCAGAGTTGATGCAGCTGCTTTAGTTGCTGCATCTAAAGTTGGTGCAGCTGCATCAGCAGCTACTTAAGTATCGCATATTTAAATAGACATGAGAAGTTGTCGTCAAATACAACATAGTAAGAAATCCTCAATTCCGCGCTGTGAACGAGGTGTCCTGACTGACTAAGGCATTCAATCTTATCAATCAATCAATCAATAAAGGAAGACATTCAATCCTAGGTTATAATATTACGTCGTCCTAGCTGTGTAGTGTAAATCTTTACGACAAAGTCCTACTTGTGAGTTACAGTTAATTGCTCTTTTCACTCACATTACGAGAGTTTATATAGCTGACAAACACGTCTCTATTACGTCAAGCGATGAGGAAGACAATAATTCTGATTGTAGGCCTTTGTGGAGGCGGTCACCGGTTAAACTATTAAAACTATTATCTGATTGGCCAAGTATTAACATACCATGCATGCTGTGCCCACGCAAAATAGTGCAGATTTGGACGCTGCCAAATAGTCATTAGAGTTGTAAAATCGCGAAGCTTCTACATGTATGTCAAACGTCATTCAGTTTTGCTTTTTAAAACGTTTTAAGTATAAATTGAAGCGGTTAACATTTATTTTCACTATAGTGTTGCAAACAAATAGAAAAGCATTGCATATCTTTTTTAAGTTTCTCACCTTGTTTACATGACAAGGACTTGAATGTGACTAATATTTCTCGAAACAATTAAAATGTGGGAAGATGAGTAACTAAAGATGAGTAGGCAAGACTAGTAGTTGATGATGAACATCCCGTATTGAACTAGATTACATAAGTAATCCAATTTTAAGTGTCGTCGGTCATATTGGCAGTTGGCTGCACATCTCTTGTACGCATCAGGTATTAAAATAATATTATAGATATTTTAACATTTAAACAAGTTTAATTCTTTAACCGCGAGGAGGCCTAAGTAACCCAGCTTACAGATCTAAATGAAGACCCTTTTTACAAACCTAATGTTCTTTAGGTCCTACACAAGTCTTGACCACGCTAATTATTCACTTGTTTAAATTAAAGTATGATAAGCTTAGGTTAATTTAACACACACGACAAATAGATGTAAAATCTATTAGAACTGTATTTTGCTGAAGTGTCATAAAATGACTAATAACACGTTCCCAAATACATGTACGTAAATATATAAGCCTGGTGTGTCCATCGAGACTCAGCTAAGAGCATTTGCGCTGTTAATAGATAATCAACCATATTGGATTAATGCAATGCACGTATGTGCACCAATCGCCCATTTCGGATAGGTCACAAAGAATTCAAGCACATAGGTCCGTCAATTGCTGGGCAGCTAATGTTCTCTAACCAATTCTTTATTTAGATAAGATCAGTTGTTTTCATACTACATTCAAAAAAGCAGTGTTGTTAAGAAAGATGCTGATAGGCTAAGCATGAATGGTATGGTAAGTAGATGTACTAATCTCTAATTTAAATCTTGATCCAAAGTTAAAGATTCAAATGTTGGCTCAAGCTATAATAATTAGTTAATAATTAGTTTCGAATTGACCTATGGCGAATAAGATTAGCCTACTATGTTAGCAAGTAGCCTATAGATATTGCAGATAAAAATATTTCTGGGTATAAATCATTACATCTAAAAATATCGCAGATGTAGAACGAATACCCTACTATAGTGGCGGAGTACCGGAGATTGGCACACGACTAAGTTAGGCACTCAACTCTAGGCGCCAGGCACGGATGATAAACAAAGATTTTTCTGCTGAACCGGAAACGAAACAGCTGATAGCTCTCGACACGTCATTGATTAAAACGAGATCGCTATTAACAGCTTTTTAAAACCGCCCCTTTCGATGACTTCTATAAACAACGACAAAGCGCCGGTAACAAGTTAAAGCTATCTCTACTACTTGTATAGTAAGTGCTTGTGAGTGTGTTTATCGTTTCTACGCTAGGTTCACTCACATTTTAACGTGCTAACAACTCATAATGGTACGGTATAACTGTGTACGAGGGTCAAGCGAAATGCCTCTTCGTGATTGGACAGTCATTACTTGGTATTTGAATGAGTGTCGGTAGAGGTGATTGTCAATGCATGTAGAGCGTTAGATGTGATGTGGTAGTGTGACGTGATGTGATGTGGTAGTGTGATGTGGTGTGGCAGTGTGACGCACTTGTTATCACTATAGGCGAGGATCACTATATAGGTGATGAAACTGGAATGAGAGTCGAGCCTGGATTTGGATTTTGTCCCGAGTCAGAAGATTGAAGAATCGACTCTGAGAGTTGAGTATTGGGACTCAGAGGTCGATGCGCCTAAGACTTAGAGGTCGTTGTCATGGAGTCAGAGATAGCTGTTTATTGGACTCGGAGATCGTTGACATGGATATACATGTAGAGATCGTTGTCATGGAGATAGATCTCTGTGTGTCTCATTATGTCTGTCTATCTCTGTGTGTGTCTCACTATGTCTGTATATCTGTGTGTGTGTCTCACTACGTTTGTCTATCTATGTGTGTCTCAATATATCTGTCCATCTCTCTGTGTATCTCAATATGTCTGTGTACCTCTCTGTCTCACACGAATGTCTTACAGAATGCAAGTTCGACGCTTCAAGCTGTTTTGCTTTAAACGATCTAGGAGAATAAAGATTTAATTCAGTTACTTTGACATTAAAATAAAGCGCCAATGTTGCTAACAATTAATCATCTCATAAAATGTAATTGTAAAATCATTTTCTTTCCATCAACCTAGCATCCCTTCTCGCAGTAAGCTCTCCAAGCGCTCCTTCCAGCACACTGCTCCTCAGATCTGGAATTCTCTTCCTTCCACTTTACGCACCCCCTCATCTTCTCCTGATCATCCTTTCCTTCTGTATAAACAGTTTCACAGACGGTTGAAGGCTTTTCACGTTGACCTCTCCTAATCAACCATTACACAGGAACTGAGACCAACACGCAAACTTCCATTCCACTAGTACCCTTCCTCGGACTGACTGGCTTGCACCGTTTTTAGACCCCGCACTCAGCTCATCGGATTGGATTTGGTACCATAGTGCTCAATATTGTCATAGAAGACAGTTGCACTCTAATACTGTAGCTGTTCCTTCATAAAAAGTATACGCACAAATGGATAAATCTTATTAACAAGCAAGGTGAAGTTAATTTACAATTAGCCATCAGATGACACAATCACCCCGTCACTTGACGGTCTCTCTTAAGCTTGTGCTATAGTATAGACCTTTTATAATATGTAATGGTAACTCTGTTCTCATAATAAACAAAGCTAAGTGGGAGTGTGAGGAGGGGTGTGTGCTTCCTTTTCCTTATATTTTTTCCTTCATTATTAACATAATGCTATTTTAAGTAACTACAACAAAAATTATATTTCAATTTCTTGTCAAATATTGATAAACATATATGTCTTAATTTACAGTTGAGATATGTCTAGATAAAATATCTAGAGAGGATATTTTATATTTTAAGGATATATTACATTGCAGTTGCCTTCCGCAAAACAATCAATTTTAGGGTGCACAGTGGCGCCGCTTCAACGAATGAAATAATACATAAAGTGATTTTTCAAAGTAAACACCTTTTAAAGGTCTATAGAATCTGTAGACTTCTCAGCACGTGTGATTCACCTCACTGCCCCACATATTGACCCACTGATCACAATGAGGACGATGACCTAGTTTCACTGTTGTTATACCTCATCCTATCAAAGGCTTTCAGAGATAGTAAAGACTACTAACGAGTTATCAGGGAGATGGGTGGTCGTGAACCAGTAGATTGAAACCTGTGGTAATTAGGTCGGGTGCAGATTGATTGCACAGCGGGCTTCTAATGACTAATATCTGTCAAGACTGTTATACTGTATCATACTGTATGTTAATTCCCTGACATCATCCTTGTATGAGGAAATGGACGTTAAATCTTTATTATTTATTTATTTTTATTATGTAGATGACGACTTTAGCAATCCTGAGTAGATATCATCTGAAAGCATTTATAAAGACTCATCCATTGCAGATGCTCCAGTGGGTTATATCACCTCCTGTGAATGGTGGGCTATATCACCTCATATCACCTCCTTTGTATGATGGACTATATCATCTTTCTGAGGATGGTTGGAGCCTACAAGGGAGTGATGGAAGAGTGGAAATGGGTGTACACACTACACTGTGCTTATATTGACGGCTGGCAATGTTCAATATATTCAGATATACATGTATATTATGTATTTCTTATTTAATTTTTATTATTATGATTATTATTGTTATTGTTATGAATAGTAAATCAATCAATCAATGATGATTAAAAATTTTCGTGATGATGAACGAAGAGCACATCGCTGGTGTAGGCGTTGGTTCCTGGAGCAAGCCTGCTCAACTTTTTCTTTATTTATTATGTTTTGTATTTCTTTATTTTATTTCATGATATTATGTATTTCTTCTTAACAGAATGGTATTTAAAAAATTAACAAAAATTATGTTTCAATTAATAATAATTACAACAACAATTGGAATGCTACAGTCATCAATGACAACATCGAACACTATTGAGACAAAATCAAGTCGGCGAGCAAAAAGTAGGTACAAAAATGATGCAAATTCCTAAGTCCAGATAATCAGTCCAAAGTAAAGGGAATTACAAATTACTTATTAAATGAAGATAAACTTTTGTCTTAATGTGCTTTAAACAACTGTAGTACTGCTGTCATCGATGGCGACATCGAACAATAGTAAATCAAATCCACGCTACCAGTTTGATGTTGTCATTGACGACAGTTTTACTCTAATAATTATATTCATTAGTGCCTTTATCGAAGGATAGAATTTTTGAGGCAATGTTAACACTTCAAGGAAATTCCATTCTAGTTTCCGCTAAGTTACTAATGTAAACAATAATAATGAAATTATTGCAATTAAATGTACAATTATTTCTCTTTCTTATTAAAATATTAAAAATACTAACGAATTAGAATATAAATTTTACATATATTTTTAATTAATAAAGAGTATTTCTGTTATTTTTGTGGTCAGGGTTTAAGAACTTTAGCAAATTTACTGATAACTACTTCAAACGCGTTGGTACATGTCATACATTGTAAACTTCTAGTTTTACTCAATTCCGTGCTACTGTTAATATATTACTGGTAAATGTTTGTAAGTGCTCTTCTAACCACTATGAAATTTTCATGCAAAGAGCGGTAGCAAATTGTCACATTATACAGCTGTAATTATATGTTAAATTAGCTTAACGGGATTTGTTGTTAATTGATGTACATTTATTAATAAAAGTAACCCTACTTATATATAAGTGTTCTAGTGTGTTATGATGCCATCGGACAGTCGTATCAAAGGGAAATAATTTGAGATACCGATGTAATATGCAACGTTAAAATTTAAAAAAAATCGCCTACCCTGGCATTAACCCATACATTAAGTTATAATCTTTTAGAAGAAGGCACAGTTAGGCACTACCATAAGGAATGCTATGCGTAGACACAGTGTGATTCCAAATCCCAGATTAGTCTACAGTTATTTGCTATGCACTCATAGGCATACTTGTGCTTATTTTATCGCGTATCACTTTATGTTATAGATGCCTGCATTAACCAGAGATAAACAAGGTCTGGACAAATTTATGTAATTATTTAAAATTACAATATCTTCACATTGTGGATAAATGAAAGATGTTGGGTTGACTATGCCGACTAATCGAGTCAAGCAGTCCAAACTGAATCCTGTTCAACCAATAGTTTATGAAAATGGAGTGCTCAACGATGGTTAGATGCTTTATTTTTAGTATTGAACTTAATCTGATGCACCCATGATTAGAATCTTATGATTTGAAATTATCCAACGAAATTCTGTACTACTTGTTTGAAGGAGAAGCCCGATGTTACTTGGGTTTTTTGTTTGCTTTGGTATTCATTACTAGATCATAGATACACGAGTGGCTGAAATTATTATTATTTCTAAACTGCTTTGGTCTAAAGAAGCTAACGATGAATTTCATTAAGTTATCTGAGGCTGTGTTCACCTGTGTTGTGGCCGGGATGATGGTGAAGAATTGACAAACCATTGGCTGCACGTGTCATAAAGAGCGACATAGCACCAAGATCTAAACCAGCGTTAGAAAGGGCACCTGGGAGGCAGCTGTCTCCTCACTCAACAAGTTAAAGAAGTTTATGACAAGCAGGCGGTTTAGTGTGATAAAGGAGCTGCCATGAAGCAAACTATGGATCATGGGAGTACTTAAGTAATTATTAGTAATATATAGTGAATAGGAATATGTGCCTTGAAGCTGATGCATGAAAATATTAAAACGTCACATGCTGCAGTGTGAACAACAAATTAATGCAATTGCAATTTCGCTATTTTCTATTTGTGTTAAAATTGTCCTGGTTTGTTTTCATTTGGGTGCTCTTTTTGTTACCACTGATACTGCAGACGCAATACAAAACATATGCCTTATAACATATGTCTTTTCTGTATTTCAGACCTTCTGAATGCTTGGAAATCTATGCATGAAGTGAAAGCAAAGGTAAGCATCTGTAACTTAGAAGTGCATTTTAAATATCTTTAAAACCTAGATCTAAGTGTATAATGAATTATTTAATATTTATTCGTTTTAAGTTGCTATTAAAAGCAGAACTTGATAATCTTTTGAATGATGGAGTCGGCATTTACTAAATGTGAGATAATGATTAGGGTTAGAGAATAATGATTGATTATAAACTATGTTTTTATGGTGTTCTCTGTTTATTGAAATTCCATACATAGTTTTAGCACCGCTGTACTGAAACATCAGTACTTGATCCTTCTCTATTAACAAATGTCAGGATCTGCTTGGATTCCATTATTTGACTGTATGTGTCATAGATATGATAGTAGTCTATGTGATCAGAGATAGGATCAGAGAATTGCTTGATTGATGGATTGTATGGTTGATTGACTGATTGATTGACTGATTGATCGATTGGCTGATTGATTGATTGACTGATTGATTGACTGATAGATTGATTGACTGATTGACTGATTGATTGACTGACTGATTGATTGATTGACTGATTGATTGATTGAATGATTGATTGACTGACTGACTGATTGATTGATTGATTGATTGACTGATTGATTGACTGACTGATTGATTGACTGACTGATTGATTGACTGACTGATTGATTGGCTGTTTGTTTGATTGACTGATCAAATGATTAATTGATTGATTGATTGCTTGATTGATTGATTGTTTGATTGATTGTTTGATTGATTGATTGTTTGATTGATTGACTGATTGAATGATTGATTGAATGACTCATTGATTGATTGACTGATTGACTGATTGACTGACTGATTGACTGATTAATTGACTGACAGATTGATTGATTGACTGATTGATTGATTGATTGATTGATTGATTAGCTGCACCAGGCTGATGATAGACTGGAGGAGCTAGAGAGACCGCTGATGACCTCTGACCTCTACTCTAACCTGCCTCACTTCCTCTGGAGTCTTGTGGAGGAGGAAGATCTGAGGAAGAGTGTTCCAGCTCATGGGTTGTCGCACCTCTCAGCTCAGCACGTGAGATCTCCTTGTTACATCAAGAGCTTTAGAATGGGACCTGATCCCTGACTTATACCAGCATTTACTAACTTCTCTTTTATCAATTGATCACTTACCCATCTGTTGCTGTATAAACCATACTTCAGAATTTTTGGTATTCAACAAATATGTTGGTATTCACTAAGATGTTGCGTGTTTATATAACTACAAGGTCAACCACCAAATTTATGTTGCTCAGCCAATCACAGCGCTGTCCTTCAGGCTGATCGACCAATCAGCTTACTTCGTAAACAAAGTCAGAATATTATTTCTTAATAAGTGGTGTAACTAATCAAATGTTTAAACGCCCGAAAACAGGCACGCAGCTATGCATTACTTTACACAGCGATTGAAGCCTACCAAATACAAAATGGTGACTAAGCAATAGTTTACGCGTCTGTTGATGTTAAACACTTGATTATCTCATTTGTAAATACGGCCATAAGTGATAGAACTTGGGGCTGACTTTATTTTCAATTTAAATTATTTTTTAAATGATGAAAGATTGTATTATAAAATAAAATAACAATAATTTAGATTGCTATTGCCGTTCATTACAACATTGAGCACTATTAAGACAAATCCAGGACAGTCAGCAAAAAGAGGATCCGCAATGGTGTAAATTCCAAAATCCAGAGAACCAGTCCAAAGATTATACAATATTGTATTTTATTAGATTATATTGTATTTTAGAGTTAATCTCGGCACTTTAGAGATTTGGAGCCTAAGCAGCCTCTAATTGCATGTGCTGGCTGCTGCTTTCAAGGTTTTAAATAAAGTTGTGCCGCTAACATGTTGGAAAGTATACTGACTGTAGATCGGTATGTGCAGAGTTCAAATCCAGTCTTCTTGTCTTTGACCTTCGGGATTTGGAAACTGATGTTAAACTAGTTTTTTGCGTTTTGTCTTTGTTAGCTGTTATAGCCTTTTGAAGCATCTAGAAACATAAAATGATAAATAGACACATAAATAGAAACATAAAATGATAAATACACGTATAAATTGAAACATAAAATGATAAATACACGTATAAATTGAAACATAACATGGTAAATAGACACATAAAATATAGAAACATAAAGTGATAATAGACACATAAAATATAGAAACATAAAGTGATAATAGACACATAAAATATAGAAACATAAAGTGATAATAGACACATAAAATATAGAAACATAAAGTGATAATAGACACATAAAATATAGAAACATAAAGTGATAATAGACACATAAAATGCCTTTTATATTTCTATTGATATCTATGGCGATATCGGCAACTTATTCGACTGTGGATCAGTATGTGCGGGGTTCAAATTCTGAGCTCTCCTGTCACTGACGTCGCTTTCGAGTGAGGAAACTGACGTTAACATTAGCTTTACCAGCTTTTTACCAAAACTGTGAAGTGTTAAAATATTTTTTATCCAATACTTTTTAAGCTAAACGATTTTGATTGTTTCATTAGTCCACAAAACAATTGTTTTGTTTATTGCTCTCACATGGGTTAGAGTTGTGTTTAATCTCTTGTTTATATTTACAGAACATTAGCGACGGGCTAATTAAGAAACGCAGAGTTAGTCGACGAAATGGTACGTCATTGTAAATTATAACTTATCATTGCAAATTATTACTTCTCTTCAGCACATTTCTTTAGCAGATTGGTCTGGGTGAACTGATCTGCAGTGATGTGTGCTGTTGGGGACGTCCCTGACATCATCCCTGGATGAGGAAACGGACATTAACCTTTATTGTTATTATTATAACAAATTACTCGGTGGATATTTTAAAGATATTGTCTACTTTTGCCTGCATAGTAATATCTGCCTTGACAAGAAAATTTAATCATAAAATAGTTGAATGTGTACTCTAATCTTAACATGCTTGGTATCATCATGGATGACGAAATGGATGTTTAATGGATCTTCTTCATTTTATTTAGGACTAGATGCAAGCGCTGGAGGTTGACAATATCCTGGCTCTAATATCTTCACTGACTCAGGATATTAAACTCTAAATAGAATTCTAATTCATTTAGAGTTTAATAATCTGAATAATTCAAAAAATTTATAAAAATGAATGGAAAAGTTAGGGATTGACTGATGACAAGGTGTAAGACAGAGAGGATTAGAGAAGGTCTATTCGTATCCCGACCCTAGTTAACCTGGCATTTAAGGGAAAAAGATGATGATGATTGGAAGCGCCTGTGCAGTAAAGTCTGGCAGTTCAGCTGTTTTCAGATATCATTGTTGCACTGCTGCAGATAGATACATTGAACAACCGCTCATTCCAGAGGTGTCTCCACTGTACAACAGCAGTGGGCCGCTATCTGCTGAGTCATGGAGTAACACTGAGGTATCCATGGCAACTGACATGACGTCATCGACAGCAGTGGGAGAGACAGATGTAAGGTTTATCAATGACGTAGATGTAAAGAGAGAGAGGCTACCAGGTGGCGCCAGGTTACATAGAGCTGACGTCAGGGTCACTGACCTCAGTGGCTGCACTGAGAGAGGTAATTTAACCAGGTCATCTTCTAATAATACTAACAATAATATTAAATAATAATATAATTAATTATATTATTAATATTGTTATTATATTATTAATATTAAAAATTAACAATCTACAGTCGTCAATGACAACATCGAGCACTCTCTTCGTGCATTATCTACTGGAGTTATATACCTTATCCATGGTATGTAACTCCTCCACTCTTCTCTGTCGTCCGTTTTCCTCTTCATCGAGCACCATTGAGATAAAATCCAGCTCGCGAGCAAAAAGGCTGTCCAGAAACCGTGCAATTTTCAAAATGCAGAAATTCAGTCCAAAGAAAAATGAAATTAAAGAAAAGGAGGTTTAGGCGCTGGACGCAACTCATGGACACTGGATGGAAAAGAGAGATGGAAAATATGGGTTTTCAACTTCCTATGGAACTGCTCATAAAGACGGCAAATTAATTAATTAATTAATTCTTTGTTCCTATTGGTTGATGCTGTACAGATGCTATTAATTCTCTATTCCTATTGGTTGATGCTGTACAGATTCTATTCTCTGTTCCTATTGGTTGATGTTGTACAGATGCTATTAATTCTCTTTTCCTATTGGTTGATGCTGTACAGATGCTATTAATTCTCTATTTCTATTGGTTGATGCTGTACAGATGCTATTAATTCTCTATTCCTATTGTTTATGACAAAGAAGTCACACAGAAAAGACAGAGAAGAGTGGACGCATTATATACCAAGGACCTTCCAGTGGGTAGTGAGAGAGAGAAAGAGACTGGTTGATGCGGTGCTGGTACTGTTATTAATTCTCTAATCCTATTGGTTGATGCGGTGCAGAAAACTTGGGAAGAGAGGACAGAAGTAGTGGAAGAACAAATAAAGACAAGCGCTCTGTAACGTTTCAGAAACATATCTCTGATACACCTGAAGGTGAAGGTCAAGCATCTACTGGGTTCAAGGCCGCAAGGTCAGTGTTGAAGGTCAAAGCTCAGGGTGTGATAGAGGGTCAGCAACAACAACAAGGTGGACTGCATGAGAATGGTGTGGTGAGGGGCGAGAGAGGGATGGATGGTTATAGAGAGATGGTTATGCAGGGTGAGGGAGGGGCAAGTGGTTATAGAGAGATGGTTATGTCGAGGAAGGTCGTGCCTGGATCAGCTGGCAACACCTATCCAGGTGATATCTCCTGACACTTTTCACTGTTCTCAATCAATCAATCAATCAATCCATCGATCGATCAATCAATCAACCAATCAATCAGTCAGTCAGTCAATCAATCAATCAATCAATAAATCAATCAATCAGTCAGCCAGTCAATCAATCAATCGATCAACTCATTTGAGGAATATATTTTTTAATCTATTATTGATTGATTGATTGATGATTGGTTGGTTGATTGATTGATTGATAGGATTTAGCAGGGCCCATGACCCTGAAGAGAGATTCATGTGGGCTACAGACGGCAGGTCATTCAATCAGCAGAAAAATGGTGAGAACATAAAACTTTCTCTAGTCCAGTGGTAACGTACTAGCTAGCATCCTCCAGCCTTCTTTTTAAAATAACAATTAGAGTGCTACAGTCATCAGTGACAACATCGAGTACTAACAACAGTCCTTTTACAACAACAACAATACGATTAGACTGCTACTGTTGTCCATGACAACATCGAGTACTTTTACAATGACTGACCTGACAAGCCTGTCTATGTTGTTTACGTTGTGCTGGTGTTAAGGGCTTCTCTACTGCCTACTTGTGATTACAGCTGTGAGGCCGCCACATCTGCAGTGGTCGATTGTTGAAGAGGATGCAGTCAACGACGTTAAACCAAACAGAAGAGTGGCTAGCAGAGTCAGAAAAAACAAGCATGGTATGTTGTATGTTCCTTTCAACACGTCTCTATCGTCTTTATGCTCATTGCTTTGACTTGTTGTCTTTGTTGGCTGTCTCTTTGCTGTTGCTATTTATTTCTGTAGATGAATTCTCTTTTTTTCTGAAGTTTACTATCTTTGCCAAGGTGAAGGCTACAGGTTCTGCTGTAGGATAGAGCCTAAATCACTTGACAGAGACAACATGCTTGCAGCTGTTGTCTCTAGGCTATATCCTTCATCACTTGACAGAGACAACATGCTTGCAGCTGTTGTCTCTAGGTTATAGCCTACATCACTTGACAGAGACAACATGCTGGCAGCAGTTGTCTCTAGGCTATAGCCTACAGCACTTGACAGAGGCAACGTGCTTGAAGCTGTTGTCTCTAGGCTTTAGCCTACATCACTTGATAGAGGCAACGTGCTTGTAGTTGTTGTCTCTAGGCTAAAGCCTACATCACTTGACAGAGACAACATGCTTGAAGCTGTTGTCTCTAGGCTATAGCCTACATCACTTGACAGAGACAACGTGCTTGAAGCTGTTGTCTCTAGGCTATAGCCTACATCACTTGATAGAGGCAACGTGCTTGTAACTGTTGTCTCTAGGTTATAGCCTACATCGCTTGACAGAGGCAACGTGCTTGAAGCTGCTGTCTCACACATCTCTTCCTGAGCAATCTCAATATATCACTTGTTAAATTATGTCAGACCGTTAGTTGGTATATCTTTATAATCTAAATACTATTTAAATTAATTTTTTAAATTTAGAAATCATAACAACCAGCTGCTGGAGAGATGCTAGTCGATTGGCTAAGGAACAACTTGGCTCCGCCTCCTCAGCCCTCGGCCAACCCAACTCAGGCCAATCACAAAGTAGGACTAAAACTGGGCGGAGTGTATCGGCCAGTCAACACAGAGGTAACAAACAGGAAGGAAGATCATTGTCCAATGAGAAGAATGGCTACAATGATGAGGAAAGGGTTTCAACCAATGATGTTAGGGATGACATGAGTGATGGGAGTGAGAGAAGTGAAGGAAGAAGTGAGAAAGAGAGGAAGGAGAGATCAAATAGAGGTATTCAAGTGCACTGCTTCTACAGATCCTTCAATGTAGATTAACTACTGTATCTAATGTGGATTAACTACTCTATCTAGTGTGGATTAACTACTCTATCTAGTGTGGATTAACTACTCTATCTAGTGTGGATTAACTACTCTATCGAGTGTGGATTAACTACTCTATCTAGTGTGGATTAACTACTCTATCGAGTGTGGATTAACTACTCTATCTAGTGTGGATTAACTACTCTATCGAGTGTGGATTAACTATTCTATCTAATGTACATTAACTACTCTATATAATGTGGATTAACTATTCTATCTAATGTACATTACTCTATCTAATGTACATTAACTACTCTATCTAATGTGGATTAAATACTCTATCTAATGTGGATTAACTACTCTATCTAGTGTGGATTAACTACTCTATCTAGTGTGGATTAACTATTCTATCTAATGTACATTAACTATTCTATCTAATGTACATTAACTACTCTATCTAATGTACATTAACTACTCTATCTAATGTGGATTAAATACTCTATCTAATGTAAATAAACCATGCATAAATATCAAAAATTAACAAAGGAAAGTCAACTAGTCGTCACATCAACTTATCAGCCTCTGTCACGTTCTTTATAACAAGTGCACAGAAATAACAGTCAACAGTCCAATGCAGTATCCATGCGTGTCACCTCTTACTGACACATGCAATTGTCTTGGGTCCTCTTTATTCCACACATTTGTATGTAGATGATACAAAGCCATTGAGATCTAGCACTCTAGGTTTACAGGAGCGTCTTTTAGATATGAAGTGTTTTAGATATGCAGACCAATCTTGAAAGTATCGATCAAGCTGAAGTATTGAGAGATAGATAGATAGATAGATAGATAGATAGATAGATTGAATGACTGATTGATTGATTGATTGATAGATAGATAGATAGATAGATAGATAGATAGATAGATAGATAGATAGATAGATAGATAGATAGATAGATAGATAGATAGATAGATAGATAGATAGATAGATAGATAGATAGATAGATAGATAGATGGATAGATTGATAGATAGATTGATTTATTGATTTATTGACTGATAGATTGACTGATTGATTGATTTATCGATCGATTGATTGATTGATCAGGTTTACAAGAGCCGAGATCAGCTAGGCGGGTGGACAGTTGGTTGATAAAGAGACCACATGTGAAGAAATCATCCCAGCAAACAAACAGTCAGGCAGGTAATTCAGTCTACTGATCTGATGATGTTTCATTTATAAGCCTTCACTCATCGGTAACTGCACGTGTTTGTTAGAGGTAACTAATGCAGAGGCTGCAGTGAAGCTGTATGTTATTAATTGTCTGTTGACCTGATTGCTTTAAAAAGTAAACACGCATTATAGTGACATTTTATTTATTTATTTATTTATTTAGATCACCAAAAAGGGTCATTCAACCCTGTACAGTTCACAATCAATGCAAACAATCAAGTAAATGTAATAAGTGAACATAAACCAAATGTGAACCATGGTGAACTGAAAATGAAAATATAAAGTAAAAATTAAAGAATTGAAATAAAGAAATTAAAAATAAAGAAAATTAATGATAATAAGTAAGCACAATTATGCATTTAAGATCGGAATCATTAATAACTATTTAATAAGTACTGACGAAGATTAATATTGAAACAGTTAACGGAACGAGATGATCGTAAATTAGGTGGAAGGGATAGCCAGTAACTAGGATCTTGTACAGCAATATACTTTTCTCAACAGAAGGTTCTGAACGATGGTATAGTAAATTCCGAAACTTGTCGAAATTTATAAACAGAATTTACAACATTATTTAATAGCAACGAATAGTTGTAACGTAAAGGCATATCATTATGAATAAATTTATACAGAAATAAGCAACAGCAATGTTTATGAATATCACTTAACTTTAAAATTTTAAGTTCTTTAAATATATTGTTCGTATGACTACGAAACTCTGCATGTTGAATAATTCTTATTGCTCGTTTTTGGAGTACTATCAATTCGTTGAGCAAGGTTTTAGAAGAGTTCCCCCAAGCAATATTACAATAAATTAGATGCGGATATATTAGACTGTAGTATAAATTGAGCATGCAATGTTTAGGTAACTTAGTTTTAACCCGATGGAGTAATCCAATGGACTTGGCTAATTTTTGTGCAGTATAAGAAATGTGATATTGCCATGATAATTTTTCATCAAGAATCTCTCCCAAAAATTTAGTCTTATCTATTCTAGAAATGTTGATATCAGCTATGTATATATGAAAATTTTCAAAGTTATTGTTATATTTGTATTTATACCCAAATAGCGTGTAGTTAGTTTTTTGTATATTTAGGGATAATCTATTCGCTTTAAACCAGTCAGAAAGATGATCAACTAAGTTGATATTTATCACTTCTAATACCACATGTTTAGTCCGTAGGGCAATTTAAAACATTTTCCTTGTAGCCAGTTCAGTGAATGTCTGAGATTCTACTCTCAGATCAACGCGGCTGGGATTCGAACCCACGAGAGTTCTATTCACCTCAGGATCTGTCATTTAAAACTTCATGACATTACCCCTACTCTATTTAGACATTCATGGTTTATGTAGAGGAACTCACTGATAGTTTGGTAACTAGGTGTGTCTGTCATGCTCTAATGTTCGCTCTATCTTACTGCTCAGTTCAACAACAACGATTAGAGTCGTCCTATGGTTTGGAGTGGTAGCATAAGAGTTAGTAAACTGTATTGTTAGGCGAATTGATATTCTGACGTGTTTTAGATATGCAGACCAACCTTGAAAGTATAGATAACGCTGATTTATAGGTTGATAGATTGATTAATAGATAGATAGATAGATAGATTGATTGATTGATTGATTGATAGATGGATGGATTGATGGATGGACGGACGGACGGACAGACAGACAGACCGACAGACATACTGACTAACTGACTGACTGATAGATAGATTGATAGATAGATAGATAGATAGATTGATTGATTGATTGAGGAGATACAAAGAAGACTAGGACACCACGCCCTGTGAGCCACAGCTCTGGTGACGTGCAGCTGTTCATGGAGAGAGGATTGATTGATTGATTGATTGATAGATAGATTGATAGATTGATTGATTGATTGAGGAGATACAAAGAAGGCGAAGACGCCACGGCCTGTGAGCCACAGCTCTGGAGACGTGCAGCTGTTCATGGAGAGACAGAGGAGTGAGAGAGTGAGAGACAGACAGGAGAAGAGAGAGGAAGAGCAGAGGTCCAGGGCTCGACTACAGGCACATCTAGACAGACTTAGAGAGGTACAGAGAGAGGCAGTGAGGAGGGCTAAGAAGAGACCACTGGTGGTTGAACAGGTTAATGGTTTAACCCACTGCTCGCTTCAGTACACCGTTCATTCACAGAATCTTCAAGCTTGGGTGGACAGATATTTTATGTTTTAATGAATGACTTGAAACATTAAAGTATCATGTGATATTGCGTAATTAATAATATTCTGTGTATGAATTGTGTTTAAACATATTTAAACATATTTTCGTCATCATCTTCCCTTGAATCCCAGTTTAACCAGAATCGGGATACGAATAGACTGTCTCAAATCCTCTCTGTCCTACACCACACCACCAGCCAATCCCCGATGTGAGACTTTTCCATTCGTTAAAATTTTTGTAGCGATTTCTGGAGCCTAGGCGCTCACCAACCGAATGCCCTTTCTGACCTTGGTGTGGATCTTAGTGCTTTAGTCGCCTTCTACGACACGTGCAGTCACCGGTTGGTCAATTCTTCAAACAACTCGGACACAACTCGGGGAATATTTGAACATATTTTAATAGTCGTATATGTGTATCAAGTCTAATCAACGACCTGTGCTGCAATGATTGTCAGGTTTCACCACGCGTGGAGAATAAAGAGAACCTCAGATCTTTGGTCACGAGCTGTGACTATGAAGAAGATGATGATGACAATGTGGACTCTCTAGAGAACCAGTCTCTACCAGTGGACAACAAAAGGTGCTCGTCGTCTTCCATCTCTTATAACTTCCATCTCTGCTCAGCGTTGTATCATAGACCCTTAGAGCACGCACTGGCTCTTGATGCATTTATGTTTAACTAATTTTAGTGTGTGGACTTTAGATTTGAAAACAATATGGCTTCTGAGATAATTTTTCAGTTCCTTCTTTATCGTCTGCTTAGCCGCTTATGAGTGGTATTTATTTATTTATTCTGCTGCTACCCGAGTCTAATTAATTCCTAATCCAGTCCTAATGCAGTATAATAATAATTATTATTATTATTATTTCAATATTAATAATTATTACAATATTAATAATTATAGTAATATGAATTTAACGTCCACTTGCTGATTTAGATTAGCTATGGGCGTGTATGTTCATGATGTAGATCTAATGCACAGCGCTCAGTGGAGAGTTTTGATTGGTCGGCATGGAGTGGGCGTGACCCTACAGCTGAGCAGATAGTGGCTAGGTTTGCCTCGGAGGCGGGGCTTAGCTTGAATGACGTGGTGAGAGACTACGCCTCCCATGCTGATCATATACATCAGTCATTCTTGAGATACAGTGAGTATTTGATCAAATACATCAGTCATTCTTGAGATACAGTGAGTATTTGATCAAATACATCAGTCGTTCTTGAGATACAGTGAGTATTTGATCAAATACATCAGTCGTTCTTGAGATGCAGTGAGTGATGACATGTAAAACATCACATCATCATCATCATCATCTTCCTTTGAATCCAAGTTTAACCAGGGTCGGGATACGAATAGACTGTCTCAAATCCTCTCTGTCCTACATCATATCATCAGTCAATCTCCTATTTGAGACTTTTCCATGCGTTTGCATTTTTGTAGCAATTTCTAGAGCTTAGGCGCTCACCACCCGAATGCCCTTTCTGACGTTGGTGTGGATCTTAGTGCTTAAGTGGCCTTCAACGACACGTGCAGTCACCGGTTGGTCAATTCTTCAAACAACCCTGTAACAACAAGGTAAAATGTTTTATAATAAAAATGTTCCATCATCATCATCCTTCTTGGAATCCCAGTTTAACCAGGGTCGGGAAACTTTAATAAAACTTTTAAAATTACTATAATATACTTCTACTGCTGTGGTCAGGGAATGCTGCTAGAAGACAGGAGGGTCAAGGCGTAGAGAATGTGTCAACAGATCAACGTGGTGCTCCTCAGAGATCAAGACTTGAAGGGCTCTGCGGTGTAGCGCAGCAGCTGAGCAGTAGACTGCAGAGAGGTTGGTAATCATCAATCAATCTATCAATCAACTAATCGATCAATCAATCAGTCCTATGCAAAGCAGTCGTTTTATTCTCAAAATGGTGACGATTTGATGTTATAAGCCATGTGGCATGAAATGCAGGTGTCGACGTTAGGTGTTGTCGACGTAAGGTGTCGACGTTAGGTGTCGCAGGTGTCGACTTTAGGTGTGGATGTTAGGTATCGCAGGTGTCGACGTTAGGTGTCGACGTTAGGTGTCGCAGGTGTCGACACATGAAGTGCAGGTGTCGAAGTGTCGTTAATGTTTTGCACGTGTCTATGCAGATGCACTAAGTGACCCTACAGCGCAGCTGCCTGGCTCAGCTGCTCAGCTGCCTGGCTCAGCTGCTCAGCTGCCTGGCTCAGCTGCTCAGCTGCCTGGCTCAGCTGCTCAGCTGCCTGGCTCAGCTGCTCAGCTGCTTGATGATGGAGAGATAGATCTAAGAATTAGACTTAGAGCCGCTCTACAGGCTGTGGCACAACAACAACAACAACAGGCCGAAGTGTTCACTGGCGACCTGCCGGGTAAGATTTTTGAGATCTAATAGATGTGTGTGACACATGTGATCATATGTGACTGATATCTAACAGATGTGTGTGACACATGTGATCATATGGGACTGATATCTAATAGATGTGTGTGACACATGTGATCATATGTGACTGATATCTAATAGATGTGTGTGACACATGTGATCATATGTTACTGATATCTAATAGATGTGTGTGACACATGTGATCATATGTGACTGATATCTAACAGATGTGTGTGACACATGTGATCATATGGGACTGATATCTAATAGATGTGTGTGACACATGTGATCATATGTGACTGATATCTAATAGATGTGTGTGACACATGTGATCACTGATATCTAATAGATGTGTGTGACACATGTGATCATATGTGACTGATATCTAATAGATGTGTGTGACACATGTGATCATATGTGACTGATATCTAATAGATGTGTGCTCACCTGTATGTACAGGTTTAAGACAAGTAAAGCAGACAGATGAGGAGGAAACAGGAGTGGATGGAATGCTGGTTGGTAAGAGAGGTAATAGAGAGGATGTGAGACTTGTGGACCTCTCTGCTGATGAAGACGATGTCTCTGAGGCTGGCACTAATGTGTCCAGGGGTAGGCGAGAAATGGTTTGTATACAATCTAAAGGTAAAGCTAATGTTAATGTCAGTTTCCTCACTCGAAAGCGATGTCAGTGACGGGTGAGCCCAGGATTTGAACCCAGCACATACTGATCCGCGGTCGATTGCCTTACCAACCGCAAACATTCTGCCGCGTGCACGTAAGAGGGGCGACTAAGGCAGGAGCTGAGGAAGGCGGAGGGGACCCACCTAATTTTGAAATTTGTTCCCAGGATTAAATATCAGTTAATCCATTAGAGAACTGAGGTAGGCAACGGGAAACTAACTCAGAAGCCATATAATACCCAAGCTATAGGCTACGTATAGATAAGGCGTAGCCATTTGTGAAGGGACTAACTAGTAATCGATGGTGTGCTCTTTTTGGAGCGTGAAAGCAACATGTGAGTAGGAATATGTACCGTGAACCTGACGTCTGGCAGAACACTAGAGGGAGATTCTCTCTACTGAACTATCGTATCGTTGCAATACTCTATTATTATGTTATTATTTGCTTTTATAACAGAGAACGATGTTGAACCCCAGCAGACAATTTCTGCCTCAACCAAGCCAGAGAGCTGGGACTAGCGGCGCCCTCTGTCCAATGAAACGAGTCAGTTCAGTGTCCAGGTGGCGCTCTACACAAATATCTCCTGATCCTTATAGTGTGCTTCAGATCTTCAGCAGAAGACACAAAGGTTGATTTACTAGTCACTTGGTTGTGTTTTATTAACTTTATTGTCAAGTGCTATCAAATCGTAACTATTATCGCCACGTGAAATTCGACAACGCCATTGGCTTGAGCCAGTGACGATGTCGGTAATATAATCGACCGCGGATGAGTATGTGAGGGGCTCAAATCCTGGGCTCGCCCGTCATTGACTACGCTTACGAGTGTGAAATCTGACGTTAACCTTAGCTTTACAAGCTTTTTTATTAAAGTAGTTTATATTTACTCATAAAGTTGTGTTTAACTTTATGTATTGTATGTTTATGAATTGCAGAAGTTACTCTTAGAAAACAGGCGGAGCTAGCTGAAGCAGCAGGTGTTAGTGACCACACCCCTTTTAAAATTTACACCAATGAGAATTCAGCAGCTGCGGGAAGGCGTGGCCAAGCTGAGTCACTGACTGGCGCTTCTTCTGGAACAGGTTTACATATAACATAGCGGCACACTGGGTCAGGAAGCACAGATGCTTGTTTAAGGCATTTCCTTCTTGCTCTCCATGGTTATAAGTAATCGTTGCCTTTTGGTGGCGCGTCAAATGCAGCCGGCGCGGATTTAAAAATAACCTTCCATCACCCTGGGATTTTTTCTTCAAAGCTGTCAACACTCAGTCTTTCGAGTTGGTCACCCACAAAATACTAACCAATTCCGATATAGCTTAACTTCGATTATTGACAAAAACAATAGATTTGATAAAAAGGTGTCTCTAGTATTGTGTTTCGTGCTCACTGTTTCATTTATTTTCTCTAAGGCTTGGGCTCCGACCCCACAGGGGCAAAGAGGTTTTGCCCTGGTACTTTGAAAGAGCCGAGGAGAGAGATGGTTTATCATGCTTCATGATTGCGCTAATTGTCCCGCGCACATTTCAACTTTAACATAACGGCACACTGGGTCATCAAGCACAGATGCTTGTTTTAGACCCATTTCCTCATTCCTCTCCATGGTTATTAGTAATCGTTGCCTTTTGATGAATAATTTGCCTTTTAGGGAACACTGTTGCTTTCGAATTCAAAGTGAAAAGTTGGAGGCCATGCTCTAATTTATCGTTGAATTCAATACGTTTTAAATTTATTGTTGGTCTTAATGTAGTTATTTAAATATTTTTATATTTTTGTTTCATTCACCAGATGGAGCAAGATTACGTGAGATTGTAGATGATGAGTCAGCAGAAAGTTTCTCTGAGAAATCTAACAGAGAGGTGAGCATTATGTCCTACTAAATGTTTTACTCGCTCTATGCATGTGTCCAACTGTGTATAACTTTTCTTTTTTAACTAATTTTTTAGTTACTTCAAATCGCTAGTTATTTTAGTAGTCACAACTCACAACACATAATATTGTGGTTATTAATAGTTTACTAGTTAATAAATTATGGCATTAATTGATAGAAGTTCTTAAGATCTAACGCGTAATTCAGGGCGGCAGTAAGGAGGGCAGGAAGAGAGGAGTGAAGCAGGACACTGGGAGAGATCACGAGTCCACTGGAACCGGATTATCAGAGGATAAGATCAAGAAGAACTTTCAGTTGTTGAAGCAACACCACAAGCAAGCAGAGCCTAGCGCTGCTGCTGATGTCAGATATGATGATGATGATGATGATGATGATGATGAGGCAGAAAGGCTGGATAGTAACACACTGGCACCTTTCTCTAGAAGTGCTCATAGCAGCTTGTACGTAACTGTTCTATTTATAGCTAGCTATCAACCAACCAGAAATCACTCTTAATAACCATCAATCAACCAACCAGAAATCACTCTTAATAACAATCAATCAATCAATCAGATATCACTCTTATTAGCCATCAATCAACCAATCAGAAATCACTCTTAATAACCTTAAATCAACCAATCAGAAATCACTCTTAATAGTTCTAATTATAACTATCAATCAACCAATCAGAAATCACTCTTAATAACCTTAAATCAACCAATCAGAAATCACTCTTAATAGTTCTAATTATAACTATCAATCAACCAATCAGAAATCATTGTAAATTCGTTATATTTATAAGTATCAATCAACCAATCAGCAATCGCAAGTTCTATTTTGCAACTGCCAATCAATCAATCAATCAATCAATCCATCCATCGCGCAATCAATCTGAAACTAAACTACTATACTAGTTTCATATTGTATTAATTATCTGTAAGGTAATTGGAGTATATTTATAATTATCAATGGCGCTGTCTGCGTAGCTATGGAGATGAGACTCTATCGAAGATTCCTGGCAGCCAGCACGTTGCCATGGATACTGAGGACCAATCAGATTTCAGCGTAGTATCTAGCCTGACGTCAGATCAGCCCCACACACGAGCATCACGTGACTCAGCGCTTGTTGATCTGACCAATCAGGAAGCGAGATTGGTGGGATGATTTAGCCCTCTTATAGTCAGCTAATCGTAGTGATGGTGATGATTTTAAATCATATAGAATCAATATGATTGTATATATCGATGTGTTCATAATCATTTAAATATGAAATGGGGAATCAAACTTGGATCTACATAAGCTGTATATGAAGGAATGTATTAAATAGTGAAAAGGTCTTAGATCTACGTAAGATGTATTTGAGTACAGTATTACAAACTGTAGGCCTTCATAGTGAAATGGGAGTCTAGTTTTTCAGCATTAATCGACTTCTGATGTGTCTATATCTCTAAAACTTGGAATAACTCTTGATAGTTTATTAAAATCATTAATATAAGTTTACTTTAAAACTTTTTCTCACTGCCACTTTGTTGTTATAGAGTCCTCACTCCGGTCATACTCGTGGTAGATCTACAACAATACCAGCAGGACTTGGCACTGTTCCAGGAGGACTTGGCTTGATGCCAGGAGGACTTGGCACGATGCCAGGAGGACTTGGCATGATGCCAGGAGTTCTTGGCACGATTCCAGGAGGACTTGGCATGATGCCAGCAGGCCTAGAGGCCCGCATGGCGCTAGAGCTGAACCTGTTGGACAGTGTGGAGGAGTCACTGCGTCAGGTTGACAACATCGAGAGGACGAGAGCCGTGGCCTTGGCCCAGCAAGAGACCGTGACCTTGGCTCAAATACTCAAGGTCACTACAAAATATCTTCCTAGAACATTGGAGCTTAGAGTAGTTTTTATATAGTGCAAATTGGACATAGGATCTAATCTACATGAAGAAGTTTTAGAGATTTAAGGTTACTTTTTAGGTTAGTTGTAATTTTCTACTGTTTATTTCTATGTACTGGGTTGTTGGAAGAGATCCAGTCGATGATTCTCTATTGCATTCAGTTGATTGAGAGGCGACTAACACGCGTTGTGTTATTATATCTCTTATGATGTCTCAATAGCGCAATGGTTAAGGGTGTAGATAACGTCATGAAGTTTTAAATGACAGACCCTGAGGTGAATTGAACTCTCGTGGGTTCGAATCCCAACCGCGCTGATCTGAGAGTAAAATCTCGGACATTCACTGGACTGGCAACACGGAAAATGGACTAAATTGCCTAATGGATATAACATGTGGTATTAAAAGTGATAGATATCAACATAGTTGATCATTTCACTGTAATGTGTGTTATTATTATTATTTATTATGACTTAGGCCTATATCTGTAGTGACACTTGGCTGAAACAATTGTTTGAATGATTTATTTGCTGGCTTAATAGTACCTTCATGAATGAGCTTCTTGATTTGTGCTTAGATAGGCTGTGCGATTTTAGTTATTTGATTGGCTGACAGATGCTTAGTACAGACTGATTGATTAATTGATTGATTGATTGATTACAGGGGAGGCAGCAGAATCAGGCGTGGGAGGTTCAAGCTGCTAGGCTGCAGGCAGGGGAGGAGGCGCTAGCTGCTGCTAGACAGGCCCAGCTGTCTCACACACAGGCCATGCAGCAGCAGCAGCTCTCAGCTAAACAGCTGCTTGACCACACCGCCCAATCAGCGCAGGCTATTCGCAGCTGTGTGGAGCAGCTGCAGCAAGAACAGGAACAGGTTTTCTGGATCAATCAGTCAATCAATCGATCAATCAATCGATCAATTAATCAAGCAATCAATCAGTCAATCAATCAGTAAATCAATCAAGCAATCAATCAATCAATCAATCAGTCAATGACTTAGTCAATAAATTAATCGGTCAATTAATCAGTCAATAAATCGATCAATAAATCAATCAATCATTCAATCAAGCAATATTTCATCCAATCAATCACTCTATCTGTAAATCCGGTGAGTACTAAATGCATTAAGCTGGTTTAACAATAATTAAAAGTCTCAGAAGCATTCTTGAGCAGATAAAGTCAAAGATTCCAGCAACATGTTAATAGATTGTCACTGTCATTGTCAAACTGTCACTGTCATACTGTCATATTGTCATTGTCATAATGTCACGGTCTTACTGTCATAATGTCACTGTCATACTGTCATATTGTCACGGTGTTACTGTCATATTATCACTGTCATACTACATAATGTCACTGTCTTACTGTCATAATGTCACTGTCTTACTCTCATAATGTCACTGTCATACTGTCATAATGTCACTGCCATAATGTCATAATGTCACTGTCATAATGTCATACTATCAAAATGTGATACTGTCAGGCCAGATTGAAGCAGAGGCAAGGATTTCACTAAATAAAGGTAAAGCTAATGTTAACGTTAGTGTCCTCACTCCAAAGCGATGTCAGTGACAGGCGAGCCCAGGATTTGAACCCTGTATATACTGATCCGCGATCGAATATCTTACCGACATCGCCACTGGATCCACCCGGGAAATATAGATTATCATTTAATAGCTGAAGAAACACTGATCGTGCTTAATTTATTGATTGAAAATTTATTAAATAATATAATAATTGGTAGTGTTTTGACGACTTTAGAAACAGTTGACCAATTTAATTATCTTTTAATGATCAGAGTCGTTCTAGAGCACGCGCCGTTCATTTGCCAGATGTCAGAGGGGTGGAGAGACAGAGCAAATCTGCTGCTAATGATGGCGGGGTTTCTGAAAGCAGTGGCAGCAGTGACAGTGGCTCTGTTAACAGTGTTGCCAAGTCATACAGGAGGTAATTTTATTAGATTCTCTCTCTCTGTCTTAATGCACTGCCCACTGGCTGGTCCATGGTATATAACGCCTCCACTTTTCTCTGTCTACTGCCTTCCTTTTCCTGTCCACATATGAGTGGGTCTTTAAATCATCTAACATACCTAATCTCGGCCTGCTCTGCCTCTTTTTCCTTCCATTCCACCTTCTATGACCTCTTTTCATAGACCTTCCCCCTTAGAATAAGTCCTATCCATCTCTTCTTCCTATTTCTTGATACATTTATCAACTGTCTATATGAGCCAACTCTCTCCAAAACTTCCTCATTTGTAACCTTTTGAGTCAAGCTAATCCTCTCCATTCTTCTCCAAATCTACATTTCCAATGTGCTATTGAGGCTAGCTATAGCTGAGTCAATTGAATCTCTTTGTAGTACAGCTGCATTAAAGACGTTGCTGCTTACTAAATATTGTAACGTCTGTTCATTGAACCAAAATGGAAATTTGACATTGAATCTCTGAAAAATGGATTTGGAAGAATTTGTTAACTAAGGACTTTATAAGCGCGTTCAGGGTGCCCTGCAACCTTGGACTATAAAGATTATGTGTTATAAAAAATAAAAAAGGGAAACACGCAATATAGTGAAATGATCAACTATGTTGATATCTATCACTTTTTAATACCTCATGTTTAAACCGTTAGGCAATTTAGACCATTTTCCGCGTAACCAGTCCAATGAATGTCCGAGATTTAACTCTCATATCAGCGCGGCTGGGATTCGAACTCACGAGGGTTCAATTCACCTCAGGATCTGTCATTTAAAACTTCATTACGTTACCCCTACGCTATAGAGACATTCTATTATGTGATTTAATAGTTCACGTAGAGGAAGTGATTCGACAGATGTCACTACTCGCCCGACATCTTCTCACTCCACTCACACAGAGGCGTCTAAACCTCGTTCAGCGGCTAGAGATAATTCCCGTCATGATCTAGCGAGAGCCAATCATAAAGCAGCGTCCAGGCCTAGTTCAGAAAGATCTATTCACGCTGAAGTATCCAGACCTAGTTCAGGAAGATCTGTTCACACTGAAGTATCAAGGCCTAGTTCAGGAAGATCTATTCACACTGAAATATCCAGGCCTAGTTCAGGAAGATCTATTCACACTGAAATATCCAGGCCTAGTTCAGGAAGATCTGTTCACACTGAAATATCCGGGCCTAGTTCAGGAAGATCTGTTCACACTGAAATATCCAGGCCTAGTTCGGCCCATTCTGTCGGAACCGATATGTCGCGACCTACTTCTGTCCAATCAGAGCATGAGGTAAGATCTAGGTCATCAGACTCAGAAAGTTCCAGAACGTCTTCAGTCAGAACAGAGATATCCAGACCTTCCAGTGCAAGGTCAGTGCGCACAGAGACGTCAAGGTCAAGGCCAGGGTCACACGCTGATAGTGCTAGAGATAAGAAAAGAAGAGATAGAAGTGGAAAATCTGGAAGAGATAAGCGCAGGACAGGTAGGTCTAGTGTCTAATAAGTGTTCTCAGGAAGTCTCTGGAAGATTATATAACTAAGTAATGGTTTATAAGCAAGTGGATATTATAATATCGTTCTCGCATGTTACTCGTATATCTATTATTCTCTTATTTCTGAAAATGAATATAGTTCTCTCTCTCTCTCTCTCTCTCTCTCTCTCTCTCTGTTGTTGACACGTGTAGTTGATCACATTGCTGAAATCCTCATTTAACGTCTGTTTCTATCCTGACGGGTCATCAGTGACAGTGTAGTCGGGATCAAATTCTCTTATCTATTTATCTGCTGTGTAACACTTAACCGTTGAGCCACTCAAAACTTCTGTCGCTAACTATTGTGTATCTGTCGCTAACTATTGTGTACATAGTCTTAACCTCAGTAGACTGTTTGTAGGCATAGCAACGATTCTCTCTGCCATATTTTATCCATCTGGTTGGAGCCAGTGGAGACGTCGGTAAAGATACTCGACCGCGGATCAGTATGTGCGGGGTTCAAATCCTGGGCTCGCCAATCACTGACATCGCTTTCAGAGTAAGGAAACTGAAGCTAAAACTAGCTTTACCAGCTTTTACCTTTATTTATGTTGATTGATTGATTGATATACCGACTTATTGATTGATTGATTTGATTGATTGATTATCATTAGATGACGAGTCGTACACAGACTCAGAGGTGAGTGAGGAGTCTAGACGCTCCACCGGTCGTGGCCTCTCTCTCTCCAGCACCTCCAGTCTCTCTCCACAGAGAGGAGGACCTGGTGGAGAGGTGGAAGAGAAAGAGGAGGCTTCTTGCAGAACTGAGATCAGTGGAAGAGGTTTCTCTCTGTCTCTCTCTCTCAGTATCTCTCTGTCTCTCTCCCAATATCTCCCTGTCTCTCTCTCAGTATCTCTATCTGTATGTGTCTCTCTCTCAGTATCTCTCTCTGCATGTCTCTCTCTCAATATCTGTATCTATATGTCTCTCTTTTAGTGTCTCTATCAATATCGCTCACTATATACAGGGTGAGTAAAAAAAATGATTACACCTACAAAAAGTTTGAATATCTCAGGCTATTGTTAATATTTTCCCATAAAACTTTTAACAATTACTAAAGGACTAATTTCTGATGGGGTGGCCAATTTTCATACATTTTTGTACATAGATTGACCAGTTTTGCAAGTTTACAGAGCAACCCCCATTTTTTAATGTACTGTAAATATAAATTATATTTAATTTAATTTTTATTTTGGCCCTGAAAAGGCCGTTGTAGTGGTTCAGAAAGAACTAGTTTTATCTGCTAGCATTGCTGACTATTCAATATGCTTTCCTCCTGCTGCTACTCAGGACTGCAGTCGCTTTCCGAACGCTAGGACAGCCTTGTTGCTTCCAGCTTGGGGCAGTCTCTCCCAAATTGATTGTAGCACTTCCTGCAGTTCTGTCTTGTTTTTAGGCTTCGGCTGGTGTTTCTGATAGAGATGCAGCATGGTTCACCTGACATGCACGACACGACACTGGCTGGAGCCAGTGGCGAAGTCGGTAAGATACTCGACCGCGGATCAGTTGATGCGGGTTCAAATCCTGGGCTCGCCCGTCACTGACATCGCTTTCGAGTGAGGAAACTGACGTTAACCTTAGCTTTACCAGCTTTATATAGTAATCCAGAGGATTTAGATCGGGAGAGTTTGGAGGCCATTCGTTCTTCTGAATGAAATCCGGGTTTCTCTCGCTGATCCATTCCTGTGCATGATGAGATGCATAAGCCGTAGCACCATTCTGCTGAAAGATGAAACCATTTGGTAGAAGAGCATAGCAATCATCAAACAGCTCCGGAAGCAAAGTGTTGACGTAATACTGAGAGTTCAGCTTTACCTTCTCGTCAATGAACTGCAATCTGCCCTAACCGTTGTAGCAAACTCCATTTTTAGGTAAAAATGGGGGGTTGCTCTGCTGAAACTTTCATAACTGGCCTATCTGTGTACCAAAATGGATGAAAATTGGTCACCCCATCAGAAATTTGTCCTTTATTAATTGGTAAAAGTTTGATTTGAAAATATTAACAATAGCCTGAGATATTCCAACTTTTTGTAGGTGTAATCTTTTTTTTACTCACCCTGTATATATATATATATATAAAATTAAATATAATATATATATAGAATAAAATATATACATGTATATATATATATATATATATATATATATATATATATATATATGCCTACATATATAGGCCTATGTCAGACAGACAGACAGTCAGACAGACAGACAGACAGATTAACTGTTTTGTTGTTATAGATTACAATAACTTTATTATCTACTTGTAGTAGCTATTAGCTCTTAAGAGCTTAAGCTTTCGTTAGAGTTCAGCATGGCAGAGGAAAACCTAGAACTGTTTATCTGGAGAATTTAATTTATTGTAATTTAATTTATTGTAATTTAATGTAATTTAATTTATTATAATTTAATTTACTTTAATTTAATGTAATTCTAATGCTATTGATAGACTATAGCATGGACTCTCATGTAACGGAGGAAGACCTAGAGCTATCACTCAGGGATATTATTCCGTCCAAGGTGGAGCGAAAGCGAATCATCAAAAAATCGACGACGAATAAGGGTTGGTAACACTGTATTTATTTTTTGAACTCTTTAAAGATTGATTGATTTATTGGTGGATTGATTGATTGAGTATTTCATGGCTAATGATGATTTCACGAATAATTTAATTAATTGATTGGCTGAATAATTGTGCGATTAGGTAGTGAGCTTAATTTTGAGATTCTTTGCTTGATTGATTGACTAAGTAATTGATTAATTGATTAATATATTGATTGATTGATTGATTGATTGACTGATTGACTGAGTAGATGGAGAGAAGAAAGAAGACCTGGGATCTTTCAGTAGATTCTCTGTGTCACTGGTTCAGCAGTACCTCAAAGAAGAGAGTATCCGTCAAAAACACCAGGTCTGTGTGTGTGTATGTGTGCATGTATGTGTATGTATGTGTGTATGTATCACTGGTTCAGCAGTACCTCAAAGAAGAGAGTATCCGTGCAAAACACTAGGTCTGTGTATGTGTGTGTATATGTGTGTGTGTATGTGTGTTTGTATATGTGTGTGTGTGCATGTACGTGTATGTATGTGTGTATGTATCACTGGTTCAGCAGTACCTCAAAGAAGAGAGTATCCGTCAAAAACACCAGGTCTATGTGTGTGTATGTGTGCATGTATGTGTATGTATGTGTGTATGTATCACTGGTTCAGCAGTACCTCAAAGAAGAGAGTATCCGTCAAAAACACCAGGTCTGTGTGTGTGTATGTGTGTGTATGTATGTATGTGTGTGTATGTATGTGTATATATGTGTGTGTATGTGCAGCACGCACTGCTACTGTTGAAGCAGAGAGCTGTTAAGGAGAAGACTAAAGCAGATTTGAGGTGTATGTTTATGTATGTGTGTATGTATGTGTGTGTGTATGTATGAGTGTATGTATGTGAGGATATGTGTATGTATGTGTATTTATGTGCAACATGCACTGCTGCTGTTGAGGCAGAGAGCTCTTAAAGAGAAGACTAAAGCAGATTTGAGATGTATGTGTATGTATGTGCAGCATGCACTGCTGCTGTTGAGGCAGAGAGCTCTTAAGGAGAAGACTAAAGCAGATTTGAGATGGCTGGAGCAGCAGAGTATTGAGCTAAGAGACAAGAGATCTGATGACCCACATCCTGATCTCATCAAACAACGACAACGAATACTCAGACAACATCGACAACAACAGGTTTGTTGTTGTTGTTGTACATCCTTAAATAGCAACAACAACAACAGGTTTGCTGTTGTTGTTGTACATCCTCAGACAATAACAACAACAACAGATTTGTTGTTGTTGTCATACATCCTCTGACAACATCAGCAACAGGTTTGTTGTTGTTATAATACGTCCTCAAATAACTACAACAACAACAGGTTTGTTGTTGTTGTACATTCTCATACAACAACAACAACAACAAGTTTGTTGTTGATGTACATTCTCATACAACAACAACAACAACAGGTTTGTTGTTGTAGATGTTGTTTGCTCACAATTTTTCTAACTTCAACTTCTCTTAAGCTGAAATGAATTTTTCATCACCAATTAGAACTCTGTGTTATTATGTATCCTGTACGCAAATATATACAAATTTCAACACCTTTATTTGACTTCTTTCTATTTGACTCTGTCTCGTGTCCCTGTATAGGAGGACTTGCGTAGACTCGAGGAAGCGAGCAGACTCTCAATGCAAGCTCAGAAGCTTATGCTTCTCGAGTCACGTGGCATATCAAAGCTACAGAGAATGACTCAGCAAGTCAAGGAGCGCCTGAGAGAGGCTGGCGTGGAGACAGTTTCGTTCAGTTCGCCAGATGTCACTACTGAAGACGACGTCAGTCTTCATCTAGAGGAGGATGAGTGGAGGAAAGACTCTGAAGGGAGGGGAGGGAGAGCACGACCCCCTCACAATATGATAGACCAGAGCTTCCTGCCTGAGAGACAAAAGAGTCTCGTCGATAAAACTAACAACAAAAACAAAACACCTCAATTTCTGTCTCCAACCCACGGAGATCAGAGTGCTACTTTATCAAAAGCTTTAGAAGAGTCTAGAACAGCAGATAGGTCGAGTTTGGCAACGAGTAGGAAGAAAGCAGTGAGTAAGGACGTGGATGTCAGCTCTATTGCTGAGGAGATCGTTGAGTCAATGTAAGAGTTTCTCTAATTAATCCAAGTTTTGTAGTTTATGCACTTAACTAATGTGCTTCAGTCTGTCGGATTGAAATTGGAGTAACATTTTTAAACTTCTGTATTCTTCAAATGTTACAATTATTGAAAACCTTTTTTTGCTGATATAGAACGTTTCATAAGATTTCTAATTTATGAAAACTGTATAGTTAAATATTATTATTAGTACTTTTGTGTAGGATATGAATCTTATTTAATTGCTGCGAGTATGTATATCAGTGACTATGCTCAATGTCATTAAATGATTAGGCTCAATGTCATTAAATGATTAGGCTCAATGTCATTAAATGATTAGGCTCAATGTCATTAAATGATTAGGCTCAATGTTATTAAATTATTATGCTCAATGTTATTAAATGATTAGGCTCAATGTTATTAAATGATTAGGCTCAATGTTATTAAATGATTAAGCTAAATGTTATTAAGTGACTATGCTCAATGTTATTAAATGATTAGGCTCAATGTTATTAAATGATTAGGCTCAATGTTATTAAATGATTAGGCTCAATGTTATTAAATGATTAGGCTCAATGTTATTAAATGATTAGGCTCAATGTTGTTAAATGATTAAGCTAAATGTTATTAAGTGACTATGCTCAATGTTATTAACTGTTTTCTGTAGAGCTTCAGACGCCTCCACCGTGCATTCAGTCACCAGAGAGCACCGCAGTAGAGATGATTATACTGACTCATTCACACAAGGGAGCCACACTGCAGCGTCTCGCACTAAATCATCTGTGGATAGTGCGGGGGCGGGTAAGCAGTCCAACAACCAGCAGAATAAACAAGGGGACAGTGACTCAGACTACTCTGTTCTCAGTATTAGTGACGTCAATAAACTGGAGGTGGAAGTTAAGGAGTTGAAGAAAGAACTTGAGAGGAAAAAGAGAGAGGCAAAAGAAGTGAGGAAGAAGGAGGTGGATAAAAAGAGAAATAAGCTGAGGAAAGAGGAAAGTGAACTGAAGTCTAAGATAGTTAAATACGAAGCTGTCGTGAAACAAGCGAAGTCTAACACACTCTCAGAAGCACAGAGTGTCTCGGGAGAGTCTAATACTCCATCTGGTGAAGAGTTGAGTAGTATAAAGTCTCGCCCAGTCAAGTCTGGTGACGTCAGTGAAGTTCTGCATCACGTGACCTCACAGGACGACAAGCAGCAGAACAACGACGATGACTCAGCAATATTTAAACTTGATCTCAATGCTCCTGCAGCCAATCAGAATAAGGGAAACGAATCAGAGGTGGAGCCTAATAGAGTGATTGACAGCGCTAGGACGTTGGCTGATATACCGGATGAGCTTTCATTCGACGACTCAGTTTCTATAGAACTTGATCAAGAACTTGATCAAGTACTTGATAAAGAACTTGATAAAGAACTTAATCAGAAGAGACAAGAGGTGAAGGACAAGAAGAACAAAGAAATTGTTGAAGAGCCAAGTGATGATAAAGATGATAGAAGTGGTTTATTAGATGATAAGGATAATAAAGCCGGTTTATTAGATGATAAAAATGATAAAGTTGGTTTATTAGATGATAAAGATGACAGAGATGGTTTATTTGATGATAATGATCGTTTGCTACATGATAGAGATGGTTTGTTAGATGATAAGGACCATAAAGTTGTTTTACTAGATGATAAAGTTGGTTTACTAGATGATAAAGATGCTAGAGATGGTTTATTGGATGATGGAGGCGATGTTTTATCAGACGAAGAAGATGTGTTGAAGGACGAGGCAGATGGACACTCGAAGCGTTCAGATGGATCAGTTGATAGCCCTAGATCTCCCGTGGATTCTCAACACCTCAAACCCTCAGACAAATCATCTCACCACAGCTACACGGCGGACTTCACAGCAGCCGAGTCCAGGACTGCTTCCACCAACCACTCCAGTGCTTCAACCAGTCATTCCACCTATTCCACCAGTCATTCAGGCTCTTCCAACAGTCACTCCAGTAGAACCTCAGCCTCCAAGAGTAGAAGTAGAGTGGAAAATGAGGATGAGAGGACAGATGTGAGTGAGGTGTTGTCAGATAAGGAACTGGAGGTGGCCTCAGATGATGATGATGATGTTGGGATAGAGATAGTAGACCTGAGAAATGCCACTAACCTGTCAGGTATCTATCTGTCTGCTGGTCTTACTCTTTTCTAATAGAAAACTGGTAAAACTAATTAATGTACTGAGGCTTCTAGAATAATCAGATTGCTATGCATGTAGCCTATCCATCAGTAGCAGTCCCGCGGACCTTTAACAGCAAACCTTGGTGAAGCTAATGTTAACGTTTGTTTCCTCACTCGAATACGATGTCAGTAACGGGGCGAGCCCAGGATCTGAATCCCGCACATACTGATCCGCGGTCGAGTGTCCTACCGACATCGCTACTGGCTCCAGCCAGACTAGTTCTAGATGACCGAGTACTAAAACTCTCTCACAGCTGAACCGTTTTCTTGTTGGGAAGTTTTCTGATGGCAGATCAGTCAGTACAGGGTTATAGACCAACAATCGTCCGTCACTGGGACATTTTAGAGGCAGTCTCTCTCTCTCTCTCTCTCTCTCTCGCAGTGCACTGCCTACTGGCAGGTCCTTGAAGTATAACGCCTCCTTTCATCTCATTCTTCCGTTTTTCTCTTCTTGTCCACATACGAGTGGATCTTTAAATCATCTATAGCGTTCCTCTTGATATACCATTATTCTTGGGGATTCTGCTTATGACGAGGTAGGCCCCCTATGCCTTCCTCAGCTTCGACTAACATTTACTGGGCAGGGTCGTCATTCCCTGAGAAAACAATCCTGTTTAATAAAACAACCCTGTTTATATAATCCTGTTTATCAAAATAACCCTGTTTACACAATCCTGTTTATCAAAACAGCCATGTTTACACAATCATGTTTACTGTTTTGGAGGCAGTAAACTGAGGATAGTCGAAGCTTGTAAGACTCGTATATCTTCTTCTTATTGTTTATCTGCACAGATACGCACCTCTTTGTCGTGTTTGTAATAAACACATGTTGCTGTAACTTCAGTAAGCTTTTACACCAGCTGAATGTCTAATCTGTGACTGGTATTGATTTAACTGATTGATTGATTTTAGATTCAGATATCGCAGCAGCTGGACTGGTAGAGAATCAAACTGTTCAAGATGTTGACGAGAAGCAAAAGAAGAAGGATGATGATGTTTGTTTTCGATGATTTTATTTTTTGTCTTCTCGCTCTAAATTGTAATTTAGCGGCATTTTGAGAATGAACTTCTTCATCAACCTTTAAAATTATATATATCTATATATATATATATATATATATATATATATATATATATATATATATATATACTGTATATGATGGGAGAAGAGAGATTAAAAATTAGGAAAGTTTTGTTTTTAGAGATATTAACTATAAAGTTAATTTTGACGTGACAAAACTAGAGCATTGAACCCGCTTGCTTGATTACATTGGCACAGCACTCTAAGCAATATGCAGGTCTTTTAGAGGTTGTATATGTTAACAACAATTGCTACTGTCCTTCACGACAATATCGAGCACTATTCAGATGAATCCAAGCCGATGAGCAAAAAGAAGGTCCAAAACGGTGCAAAATCCAGTAAATCAGTGTAAAGATATGGAGATTTGCTACTCCTGGTCTTGGATGGATGTAAAAAGCCGGTAAAGCTAAGGTTAACGTCAGTTTCCTCACTCGAAAGCGATGTCAGTGATGGGAGAGCCCAGAATTTGAACCCCACACATACTGATCCGCGGTCGAATATCTTACCGACATCGTCACTGGCTCCAGCCAGTGATGTTTGCTATATATTAGCACAGCACTTTAAGCATTCTGTCTTTTTTAGATTGAATCTGGGTCAGTGACCTCATTAGAGAGCCTACTGAACGAAGCTATAGATGAGATGGTCAGCATCAGGCGTAGCAAGGACCAACAACAACAACGGAGTGGCTTAGTGGTAGAAGATGTGTCAGGCGATCAAGAGGTCAGAGTTCAACCCCCTGCAGCTTCTTCTACAAAGTCTTCTGAAGCCAATGAGAAAGTAATTTATTAATTATGCTAAAGACTGTAATTATAATGTACGATAGAGAGAGAGAGAGAGAGATAGAGAGAGATAAAGTGATAGAGAGACAGAGAGAGTGATAGAGAGAGAGAGAGAGAACTGTGTTTATTTAATTTTTATCATGAATCAACACACAATCATAACTGAGTAGTAGAAAGTGTCCATTAGTCTGAAGATAGTATTAGCTTTATGCTTAAGGATTTCTATGTCTATGGATCAACTGGGCGTTAAACTGGCAGGCTGCTGGTTTCCAAACAAGTATGCTATCCAGAGAGCTGCTGAATGAAGTGCTGTTGCAGTGGGTAGTCAGTCAGTCAGGCAGTCAGTCAGTCAAGCAGTTAGTCAGTCAGTCAAAAAGTCAGTCAAAAAGTCAGACAGTGGTTCTTTTGTAATAATTGAGAGGTTTTTTGATGATAATTAAAGTTAAGTAATGTGTGTGTGTATGTGTGAATATGTGTGTATGTATGTGTGTGTATGTGTATGTATGTGTGGTATGTGTGCGTATGTATGGATATGTGTGTGTATGTGTGTGTGTATGTGTGGATAAGAGTATGTATATGTGTATGTGTATTTGTGGATATGTGTGTATATGTGTATGTGTATGTGTGGATATGTGTGTATGTGTATGTGTGTATGTTTAGAAGAGCCTGAGTGATATCTATGATGAACTGATCAACTTTAATCTGGACGATGAAGCAGACGCAGCAGCTGTTCCAGCAGCTGTTCCAGCAGCTGTTGCAGCAGCTGCCCAACAGCAGCCAGCTGTTCTCCCAGCTGTACCTAAGAGCTCACCCACCCCTCCCCCCCTCAAGCCAATCTACACAACTGAAGATGCCTTGACTACAATAAAACAATCCCTCGATTCTCTCTGGAATTCCCGAGATCCACACACAGGGGTTTTTACCGCTAATTTTTCCCAAACATTTAATGAATACTCAGATAACGGTGGAAAAGATACGAGAAATCCCAGAGACGGTAATTCCACCGACATGTCTATAAATAGCTCAGCTGAGCAGCAGTGCAGGAAGTCGTATGATCAGCTGATTCACGACCTCACGGCTCAGCTGCTCAACGAATCCTACTGTTCTCCAGTGGTCGGCTCTTCAGCTCAACCTTGGTTCAAACCCAAGGGCGCCGCGTGGTCTGCCCACAGAACCCTGCCGCACAGCGCTGAGAGCATTCGACCAATCACAGAGCGGCACGTGCTGGGCATGCTCAGGCTGAGTGACTCATCGGGCAGGCAGGCCAGTGCGTTACCACGGAGACAGAACAGGATGATCCGATGGACTGAGCGGAAGAGGAGAGAGAGAGTGGATGAGATCCTGATAGATGAACTCCAGGAGGAAGAGGTGGAGTGGATTGACTATGACGATGATGAGCTTAAGATAAAGAATCAGCTGACTGACTCCCTGATGACCTTACTGCTGGAAGAGACTGCCAGTGTACTCTACAACATGTCCAGGGTGTCTCAATAGACTGCCAGTCTACTCTACAACATGTCCAGGGTGTCTCAATAGACTGCCAGTCTACTCAACAACATGTCCAGGGTGTCTCAATAGACTGCCAGTCTACTCAACGACATGTCCATGGTGTCTCAGTCTTACAGCTAAACTGTTTGATTTAGATTGGCCGCTCACTGCTCTTTCGACTCACTTAGTGCTGCTCTTTGAAGTGTGCAGCTCTAACTCACAGCTCAGTGCTCTCTAAGAGCTGCTCTCAATGAACAGCTACAGGCCATGTAGAAGGCCTAACAGGCCTGCGTTTCAAACGCTCTGGGACGGCTGGCTCTCACTCTCAGGCTATAAGTGAGAGCTGTGAGTTAGCTGCTTAGAGCTGACAGCTGTCGCCTCCCCTAGGTAGCTGACAGCTGTCGCCTCGAATGCATATCAACTTCATGTATTAGCAGGGTGAAGTCATAAATTAATAAATGGGGAGATTGGCGTTAAGCACAATCTTGTTAACATTTGTGCATATTTTTGCTTTTCTTTATAAAATTTTGCATATTGTACCTACTAAACTATACAAATACGAAATGAAATTATTTAAAAATGAAAATTAATGTAGTTTAACCAGTTAACCAGAAAAAGAAACTACTGTGAAATTACTGCAATTGAAGTCAGACAGACTTTCAGTAACTCAAGAGTACTAAAAGCAACTTTGAAACGTTTACATATATGTACAGCTACTACAATCAGAGAAATTGCAGCTTACACACTTTTACATGGATATCAGTAAAATAATGCTTATAGGCCTGCATTTCGAACGATCTAGATCTGACGGGTTCTCACTCTCAGCCTCTCAGGATGTGGTATATTTTATTTTATTAGCTGTAGGTGACAGCTGCCGCCTCGATTGATTATAAACTGCATGTAGGCCTACATGTATTATTAGTAAATTAGCATGTAGACTATAGTTTTTAAAAGTCAGAGTAGTTAGACAGAGACATTAATATAATGGTGTTTTCCCCGACTATCGTTTCATCTTATGTATTTTGTCCACGGTAATTCATTCTACAACACTCGTATCATGCAGGGTTACCAGATTTCTAAAAGGTTTTAACCCAACGACTTAACGAAACTACCCCATAAACAGTCCACTTCTGCGTAAAATTCGCCCAACTGACAACACTGGCTGGCTCAAGGAGTGCTGAAGGACCTAGACCACTAGAAGCCACGTAGGCCTTAGAGACAAGCTCAGAGCAGTTACTGACTTACTGTAGTCAGTGTTTGAACAAGTTGAGAGCAGTGTGCAGGTGAGCAGCTTTAAAGGAGTCAGCTAATTGAGCTGTGCGAGTCGTTTATATGCTGCTCTCACAGATGAGTCGTTAAGCACATCACTAGTTTGATTGATTTCACTGTGCGACTTATTCACTCTGTGGAACTGTATATCCGCCGGTTTATTGCTCTAATATTAACTAGAATTTTCTTATATAGACTTATAATAGTAAATCTTGTTTTGTTTTGACATCAAACTTATTTTTGTTTTGTCATAAACACTAAACACTAAACCAACATCAAACTACTGATCTTGGTTGTGTTCTCAAGTGAATGAGGCAATAAATCAGTATAGCTTATTGTCCGCAGATATTCATACTTGTATCATTTATTTTGAGGTATGGACGTCCTATATGTCGTCATGAGTGGTTGAAAGAGAAACTCTAAAGTATTGCAGCGACACTTGACGCTGAGGTCCCTGATGCCATCCTGAATGAAGAATCAGACGTTAAACCACCATCTCAATAAATATAAATATAAAGTAACCTGATGATTCGTGCTCAAGTGTTGTCATGAATCATCAAATAGTCTTGTATTTATGAGAACTTGAGAAGAGTTGAACGTCACGTGATCCTTGTTATAGTGTTATGCAGAGTGTAGCTTAAAATAAATCTTCCAGTTTTTATCTGTCTGGCTTTTACCTGTCTGGTTTTTATTTTACCTGTGTGGTTTTATCTTGTGGTTTTTACTTGTCTGGTTTTACCGATGGGTTTTTCCCGGTGTGGCGTTTGTCTGGTTTTTAACTTGGTTGGTTTTACCTGTCTGATTTTGACCTGTGTGCTTTTTACCTGTGTAGTTTTTACCTGTGTAGTTTTTACCTGTGTGCTTTTTACCGGTGTGGTTTTCACCTGTGTGGTTTCTACTTGTCTGGTTTTTACCTGTGTGACTTTTACCTGTCTGGTTTTTCCTGTGTGGGTTTAACCTGTGTGATTTCTACTTCTCTGGTTTTTACCTTTGTGGTTTTTACCAGTGTGGTTTTTACCATGTGTGCCTGTAGGCTATAGGCGAGTATAGATGATGATGTTCAAGTATTTCTGTTAATTTCTAATTAAAACGATTGAATCAGGATTGCATAATAAACACTAAACAACGACACACGAGATACACAGCAATGCATTGTAATATTCTTACAAAACTGTACACATTGTAGAGACATGAAGACACCCATAAGTGTACACATAGTAGACACCCATAAGTGTACACATGGTAGACACATGAAGACACCTATAAGTGTACAGATAGTAGCCACATGAAGACACCCATAAGTTCAGTATTATATATAAATATGTAAGTGCTAGATATCTACTAGGTTCAAATATACACTTAACTGAGACAACCAGTCACTACATACTGTAACACAATATGCTATTGGCTTGGCCGGTAGCATATGTCGGAAGCATATTTGTAAGTTATCCACCTGTGGATCAGTAAGAGGTAGGTCCAAATTCAACGCTCGTCCTATCACTGATATGCTTTCAAGATAGGACATTGACTTTAAACTTGGCATCAGGTTTAGAAAGGTCGACTATCGAGATATTTAAAAAACACGTAACAGAAACAAGCACTACACTAGACCTACATTACTGACGGTGATCTCACTTCACTGACCCATAATTACATTCATTATCCACATTATCTCCTGCAGAGACTATCCACATAGCGAGTCAAATCTCTCATAATCTAGATTCACTGAAAGACAATACAGTGTCAGAGTCTATAATATCACTTATCTGTAGTGATGTGTGCTGTGGGGACGTCCCTGACATCATCCTTGGATGAGTAAACGGATGTTAAACCTTTATTATATTTTATTTAATAAAGTTAAAGTCAAGTTTAACGTCAGTTTTCCGCTTGCTAGCACGTCAGTGAAGAGGAAAGTACTGGATTGGAACCCTGCACCTACTGATATATTTATCAGTAGGTGCAGGGTCAATGAACAAGCCACCGGCACAGCTTGCTCTATGCATTAATTCCTTACCTACACTTGACAGCACAGCTAATGTTAGCTAGTAAAACAGATTAAATTCTCGTTTATTTCTAGAACTAAACATTAATTCCATACGACTAATGTAGTAGAAATAAACTACTATTTATTTACAACAGCAGATATACACCGCCACTTATCAATTGCGGCAGTTAGATGGACCTACAGATCTCCAGCACGGCTCAGTTGACATCAAGCTCTTGAATGGAGCTGACAAACTCGTCAAACTCTTTAGCGTTTGCCTCAAACTGCGTCAGCTGATCGGTGATGGAGTTGAGCATGTGTTCCACCCCCTCACCACCCTCCGCTCCACCCTGGAACATTGCAAGAGCCGGAGCCGCCTGGCAGTCCCGGTAGAACCGTCCGAGGTCCTCGTCCGAGCCGGCGAACGGAGTCCTCAGCTCCAGCATGACGACGTTATCAGTGGGCGGGGCAGGGGGCGGGGACTTGCAGCTGCTAGTGCTGCCACTGCGTAGCGAAACCCCACTGACCTGCATCGCCTGCGTGGACGAGCTTCTCTCGAGGCTGCTCTCAGTCCCGCACAGCTGATCGGACTTAGAGTCGGAGGAGGGAATGTCGGAGCAGCACTCCAAGAGCTTGCTGAACGGAATGTTTGCTCCCTCGCTCGAGTCAGATTCCGTGGAAGCGTTGAAAGCAAACGCTGCAACACGCTGCACCCCACCCCGATCACCCGAGAGTCTTCTCTCAGATGGGCTAAGGACGTCACCGACATTCATGGCTTCGTGACGTGACACAGCGTCACAGGCTCTCATGTCAGGAAGGAAGTGATTGACGTTGAGTTGTGACGAGAGATCAGAGGCAATGACGCGGGGTGAGAGGTGGAGCTGAGTGCGATAGGCCACACCCACTCTGAGCATCCCCGCAGGAGTGGGAACAGCCCCCACCCCCTGACGTCTGAATCCGTCGCCTAGCTGCGACACATCCGGGGGTCCCACGTAGAGACGGTATAGAACGACAAAACTCTCATGACACTGACGCCGGGACAGTTTGTAGCCAGGCATTGATCGACTGACAGACATGAGAGATTTTAAGACGACTCCCATCCTATTGTACACGATGAACGACACCCTGCTGTTAGGCTCCGCCTCTTCCGTGAGCTCAACGCTCCACACTTCTAAGATCATATCCTCATTATCTACCGTCTTCACTGAGATCTCTACACAGACTTTGTTACCATCTATCAGAGAAGAAAACCCTGTGTATAGTTTCTTTGATAAAGCGAGAATGTCGGAATGGTCGCGTATGCATAGGTTAAACCAGTCTGAGCCGGTTGATAAGTGTTTAGACTGCGTGTGAAGACGGACACCCAGGCGGGATTGAATTATGACCTGGATGCACTTGAATACAAAGTACTTGGCAAACTTTTCAAGATCCTTACGATCTGAGGCGCTGAGATTTGAACCTGGACCTCCGAGACCCAGCGTCGCATCTCTAATCAACTCAGCTGTGCTCATAATCACAGACTCTGCATGAAAACATAACAATAATGAGTCTTTCATAATAGGATTAGACAAAAACAGGTATTTAGATTAAATGTAAATGCAAATACTATCGGCATCACCATCACCCTCCCTTGAATCCCAGTTAACCAGAGGTGGGATACAAATGCAAATGATAGATATAAATGCAAATACTATAGATGTAAGTAATAAGTTACGATAAGTGTCACAAGACATAGAATCTGATTAAGTTCTATGCCATTCAATACCTAAGAAGTTAGTGATTGAAATCATCTGGAAGTCTGAAAAGTATATATTTAGTTTTGTCAGACATTACAAATTTATTTCCGAGCGTCGTCTGAGGTTCTAGTATTAAACACTGCGAACAATATTTAAAAATAGTTAGTAAATATTAATTAATATTAAAAATAGGTTACACCTAAGGATAAACATAATCGCCAAATTATAATGATTACATATATCGACGATACGAAGAAAATGACGGTATTTTTTAAATTAACAAAATTATATTTAAGATAGCTAATCACGTAACTTACTATGGCAGAAAGTATACAAAAACAATCAGAATTGTGTTGTTTTGTTTTGTTGTCTTTTCATTAGCATTTATAATGTAAACAAACTGCGCAATGATTCTAAAAATAAATAAGAAACTCATTAAATCGCGACTCATTCCATTCTTATTATAACTATTACTTGTCTCTCTGATGCAGATTCAGAAACATAATTAATTTGTTAATTTTGAGATTATAATTGTTTTATTTCATATATGTAGATTAGTAGAGATTTAAATACGCCTAATAGTCCAAAGCTATGTCCAAAGAGATATTGGGATCTTGAAACATGTCGAACTATAATGGCCCTTTAATTTTGGAACAGGCTACCAACGACTTACAAAAGTTAATTGTGAAAAAAAGATTTAACTAATGACATTTATAATTTAATGGAAAACTCAGCTCCAACGTGATACACTTATCAGTGTTGGGAGGGGCTTGGTCTTTGGTCAGAGACTTAGGATCGATTAGAAAATCGTATTCTCTAGAGCGATAGAATGATTTAGAATTTTCTAGAATGATTCGCTTTCAACAAACCAGGGGTGGCAATTAAATTTAGCAAAATTAAGTTTAAGGTTTTCGGCTTTAAATTTGTTTGCAAGAAATCTAAAAGCTCAAAAAGTAGGTTTAATCTATTTTTATACAAAAAACCTAAAAATTCACAATTTTTGAAAATTTGACAACTTCAAATCTGACAATATAATTGACTTTAACATTTGATACATGCTACAAATTATCAGTTACGCTATTTGTCAAGTCATTAGTGCACATTACATTTCTCATTTGGCAATGATTTCAAATATTAGAGGCTTTAAAGTAAAAGTAGAAGAACCTATAAAACTACTTTGCTTGAGAAAATAAATAGGGGTTTTCTGTAGTGATTCTCTGTAGCTCAGATGTATTAGCAGAAGCAATATTCTCTTTTTAAATTCCTGTTGCTATTATTTCAAACTTTATCAACTGTAATTTATTTTTCTGTTCTTACATGTTTACTCCGTTTGCCTAGTTATTTTTCAATTTGTATGACTGATGGTGGTCAACTAGATAGGTTACTTGTGAGTTGTGACCTCTTTGAAGGCCTTGTTTGTGTATGTCACTGTATATTTTGAGAGTATTGAAATAAACAAAGTTCTATCTCTCTGAGGTGGTTTTCCTTGGCCTTACTCAGTTTTCTAGCTTAGTCGCAATTTCTGACATACGCAGTTTACATCAGTGACCGGGCACAATACGAGAGATTAACTTCAAATAAATCATAACAAATGGATCATAACAAAGAATCATAGCAAAACTGGGTAGATAAGACTTTATTGTGTTTGTTGAAGCCTTGAAGGCAATTGTATTACGGCTATAGCCTAAAGGTTAATTATAAAGCTTAGAATAAAACCTCACACGACAAATTAATACATGCTTCTTTTAATCACAAGAAAATACAGTCCTCTCCAAATATAGTTACAGATTTTTATAATTTACAAGAAATAGACTAAGGCAAATCAAAAGAAGTTCCCTTAGCATGTGTTAAGCATAGGGACAAAGCAAAACACAGAAGTTACTGAGAACAACGTATAACACACAGTCACTGGATTATGTTTGAATGTCTTAATAGCGTAGAGGTAACGTCATGAAGTTTTAAATGACAGATCCTCAGGTGAATTGAACTCTCGTGAGTTCGAATCCCAGCCGCGCTGAACTGAGAGTAAAATCTCGGACATTCACTGGACAGGTTATACGGAAAATGGTCTAAATTGTCTAGAGGTTTAAACATGTGGTATTAAAAATGATAGATATCAACGTAATTGATCATTTCACTATAATGCGTGTTAACTTTAAATTTACACACAAGTTGTTCCTACGTTCACACTAAACCGGTAGATAAACTTAAAGCTAAAAAGAGTTAAGCCATATTTTCTTGTTACAACCAGCTACAGCTACCAGCTACAACCAGCAGCTACAGCTGCAGCTACAAGCAGCAGCTACAGCTATCAGCTACAGCTAGTAGTTACAGATAGTAGCTACAGCTAGCAGCTAGTAGCTACAACTAGCAGCTACAATTAGCAGAAGTATCTGGTAGCTACAGCTGACATCTACAGCTAGTTTAAGCTACAGCTAGTAGCAGCAGCCAGCAGTTAAAGCTAGCAGCTACAACCAGCAGCTACAGCTAGTAGTTACAGATAGTAGCTACAGCTAGCAGCTACAACCAGCAGCTACAGCTAGCAGCTACAACTAGCAGCTACAATTAGCAGAAGTATCTGGTAGCTACAGCTGACATCTACAGCTAGTTTAACCTACAGCTAGTAGCAGCAGCCAGCAGTTAAAGCTAGCAGCTACTGCTAGCAGCTACAGCTAGCAGCAGTAGGTAGCAGTTACAATTAGCAGAATTAGCAGATACTAATAACTAGTAGCAGTAGCTTCAGATAAAACTAGCGGCTATAGTTAGTAGCAGTAGATAGCAGCTACAACTAGCAGCAGTAGTTAGCAGCTACAACTAGCAGCAGTAGATAGCAGCTATAGCAGCAGTAGATAGCAGCTACAACTAGCAGCAGTAGCTAGCAGCTACAGCTAGCTGATTTACAACACTCTGACACTTAAATGCATGACAATTTTGTTCGTTTTGTTCCAAAACAAGTTTCTCTTGTTTCTGTTTATGCGATAGTTTCACACGTTATCACACATAACACAAATCGAGATTCCTAGGCCTCTCCACCTAAGCGTGGCCTTAGGCCTCTTCACCTAGGCCTAGCCTTATGCGTCGCCACCTAGGCCTAGCCTTAGGCCTCTTCACCTAGGCCTAGCCCTAGGCCTTTTCACGTCTGCTAGCCACATCAGAGACCTCTGAGGTCTAAAGTTTAACGTCAGTTTCCTGTCTCTATAAAGCTTGTTACAGACAGGCGAGCACAGGATTTGAACCCCGCACTTACAGACCCGCAGTGAGATACCTAACTGATATGCTACACAGTCTATTCCTCATTAGTCTATTAGATCATCCAGTCATATTAATACAACACAGCAATAACAATAATAGCAATAACAATAACAACAATTAGAGTGCTACAGTCATCAATGACAACATCGAGCACTATTGAGACAAAATCAAGCCGACGAGTAAAAAAGAAGGTCCAAAAACGGTGCAAATTCCAAAATCCACAAATTCAGTCCAAGTACAGCATGATTCTAACCCTGCATGTAGGCCTATACCTTCTATGTTACCTTCCAATGTACTGTGCAGTGCGCACTGAACAATAATTATTGTTGTTAAACTGGTTAAACATTCGACTTTGGTTCCATACCTACCCGGTTCACATCCAATGGCTCAGCTGCTGTTTAAGCGCACCTTTAATATAAATTGCAAACCCGATTTTTTCGATTCGATAAGTTACAAACCCGATTTTAACCCTGTACATAAATAATACTACAGTATTATAAATAATAATATATTGATTAGAATCCTTACAATGGCACACAATCAGTCGTAGTAAGTATCAAGTGCAGCGGAGCTTAGTGTGGTGCTAAATTTCCTACCAACAACTGTGTGCGAGCAACAACAACAAGTGTTACACACTCTACAAACAATGATAGACACGTAACAGTAGGTTAACAGTTAGCAGTCACTCGCTGGATCAGGTCCTAGGTTGTTCATTTAGATATCACACAGACTACATGAGAGACCCTGCCAAGTAACTATAGAAAAATATTGTTATCATGATGACGATGCTTTATTTAATGGTAATGATTAGATCAACCACATGAAGAAGAAGATGATGATGAAGATTAGATCAACTAGAACATATCACAGAAGATGAAAGAAGAATAAGTTACAACAGATGACAGAAGTTGTTTAATGTAAACAACAGATGACAGAAGTTGTTTAATGTAAACAACAGATGACAGAAGTTGTTTAATGTAAACAACAGATGACAGAAGTTGTTTAATGTAAACAACAGATGACAGAAGTTGTTTAATATAAACAACAGATGACAGAAGTTGTTTAATATAAACAACAGATGACAGAAGTTGTTTAATATAAACAACAGATGACAGTAGTAGTTTAATATAAACAACAGATGACAGTAGTAGTTTAATGTAAACAACAGATGACAGACATTGTTTATTGCAAACAACAGATGACAGAAGTTGTTTAATGTAAACAACAGATGACAGAAGTTGTTTAATGTAAACAACAGATGACAGAAGTTGTTTAATGTAAACAACAGATGACAGAAGTTGTTTAATTAAACAACAGATGACAGTAGTAGTTTAATGTAAACAACAGATGACAGAAGTTGTTTAATGTAAACAACAGATGACAGAAGTTGTTTAATGTAAACAACAGATGACAGAAGTTGTTTAATGTAAACAACAGATGACAGAAGTTGTTTAATATAAACAACAGATGACAGAAGTTGTTTAATATAAACAACAGATGACAGAAGTTGTTTAATATAAACAACAGATGACAGTAGTAGTTTAATGTAAGATGACAGAAGTTGTTTAATATAAACAACAGATGACAGAAGTTGTTTAATATAAACAACAGATGACAGAGTAGTTTAATATAAACAACAGATGACAGTAGTAGTTTAATGTAAACAACAGATGACAGACATTGTTTATTGCAAACAACAGATGACAGTAGTAGTTTAATGTAAACAACAGATGACAGAAGTTGTTTATTGCAAACAACAGATGACAGTAGTAGTTTAATGTAAACAACAGAAGACAGACAGTTGTTTAATGTAAAATGTAAACAACAGAAGACAGAAGTTGTTTAATGTAAACAACAGATTGTTTAATGTAAACAACAGATGACAGAAGTTGTTTAATGTAAACAACAGATGACAGAAGTTGTTTAATATAAACAACAGATGACAGTAGTAGTTTAATGTAAACAACAGATGACAGAAGTTGTTTATTGCAAACAACAGATGACAGTAGTAGTTTAATGTAAACAACAGATGACAGAAGTTGTTTAATGTAAACAACAGATGACAGAAGTTGTTTAATGTAAACAACAGATGACAGAAGTTGTTTAATGTAAGCAACAGATGACAGAAGTTGTTTAATATAAACAACAGATGACAGAAGTTGTTTAATATAAACAACAGATGACAGTAGTAGTTTAATGTAAACAACAGATGACAGAAGTTGTTTAATGTAAACAACAGATGACAGAAGTTGTTTAATATAAACAACAGATGACAGTAGTAGTTTAATGTAAACAACATATGACAGAAGTTGTTTATTGCAAACAATGTATGACAGGAACTATTTTATATAACCAACATTAGGCTCATGCAAATGATGATTTGAAGTGAAATTGAAACCTGATCACCACAACCAGTCAACAGCATTTATATACACCGTTTAATTTGAATTTTCAATAAAAGTTACATTTTAGAAACAAGATTATCCTAAAAAACAATTGTGCCCGCAGTTGATCAGTTTAAAGTTGAGGCGTGATAGAGCGGTCGAAGAAGATGATAAGAACTTTTGGCGCTGTATATGACATCACATTTTAAGCTAACAAGCTAGCAAGTCTTATAGTCTAATGATTCTAAGGGAAGCACACAGTGTATTACATAAATAACAGAAACCTTAGCTAACAACAAAAACAAAATACTTTCTATGATATTTATAATCATCATTATTACTTTCTACTAAACGTCTCTCTCTCTGTGTGTCTCTCTCTCTCTTTCTCTCTCTCTTGCTATATCTCTGTCACGCCTTACGAGAGTTTGTTCAGCTCTGGTGTATATAAAACATTAATCAGCTTAATCAATCAATCAACAGATATGTTCACTTATTTCAGTGATAAGATATCTATTCTTAGCCACAATGGTAAATGAAATGATAGACTTGATTGGTTCAAATCTCAATCAAATTTCTCCCATCGTTTATCTTCTAAGTCACTACTACTACCTATTTTTGAATTACCAAGCAAAAAGACCCCAGAATTTCCATTCGCTGGAAAATCACTGGAATTCCCCGCACAGACAGTCAGTACCGAATGGTTAGCAGGATTGTTGCACACAGGAAGAAGATTCTCGGTGAAGGGATCGACAGAAAGACTAGAGTTAACTGGAAGGGTTGAAGACTTCACCTCAACACCTCTACAACCACCTACTGGGGAATTCCTCAGAAATACCCCAGACGAATTCCTACTCGATGAAGAATTCCCAACTGAGATATTTCTCGGTAGTGGCATTCCATTGTGAGGAGTTACTAGAGCTACAGTGGGTCTGGCGCCAACAAAACCCACGTTTTGATATGGCATTGGTAATATGGCAGCGTTGCCATGTGGCATAGACAGAGCAACACCCGGTGGGAGGGTATAGACACCCCCTGCTAGATTGGGCATTGAGCTAAAGGGCTGCATGGGGGCGGGGGCGGGGGCCTGAAGCTGTCCTGCTAGCAAAGCAGCTGACGCGGGTTTTCCCACTGGACTTCCCACTGGAATATCCCGTCCTGGAATTCCCCTATATCTCACATCAAGATTCCATTCTTTTAGGAGATTTTCCTCTTCCTCAACGTTTGACCTCAAAGATGACGACGGGGAATTCCGAGATGACGGAGAATCATACGAGTCAACAGCCAGCTGACCGGTTGCAAGCGGATCAAACTGGTCCAAGCTGCCCAGTCTGGACTGATGTATGACAACCGGTTTGGGCGACTCAGCCTCAATGAAAGCCGCTCTAGCTCTCGAGGTGCTAGACCCTCGTGTTGTTGTTGTTGTTCTGGTCGAATCACCGAGCAGCATAGAGGCAGTGTTACCACTACCCTGTGCTGCTGCAGGGGCTTTAGAAAGACGTGGCAGCACTGCAGGAGGGTTTCTCTGTCCAGATGGCGCTGATGTCGATTCTTTTGTTTCTCGCTCACCACATTTCAGTGGATCAAGTTCAAGGTCATCTAGCTGAAAGCTTTCAAGGTCAATCAGAGGTGTGTCCCTGACCTTGGCTTGCTCTGACCTTGAACTGGTCTGACGAGATAGAGTGCGGCGTAGGATGGTTTCACGTGGAGTGGGGGTGGGTTTGTTAAGTGCGGGGGTATTTCCCCCAAATAAAACATTTCCAGCGCTGGGGGGGTGTGAGCCCCTATGGACTGAAGAGGAATTGGAAGAAATGAAAGAATTGACGTGGGACGCTGGTTTCATAGCAGCAGCAGCAGCAGCAGCAGCAGAGTTAACACCACCAGCAGCAGCAGAGTGAGATGTGACGTCAGACGTGCGAGAGCCTAGGCTGGCTGTACTGAGATTGTCTAGAGCGAGACTAGGCTCCGCTGAGGGAGAGGCAGGTTCAGAGGAGTCAGAGGTGAATCTGACCTGTGATCAATCAATCAATCAATCAATCAATCAATCAATCAATCAATCAATCAATCGATGAATCAATCACTCAATCAACAATCAATCAATCAATAAACAATCAATCAACCAATCAACCAATCAGTCAAACAATCAATCTATCCACCAATCAGTCAGTCAATCAATCAATCAATCAGTCAATCAATTAGATAAATCACTGGATAATTTTAGTCAATACTGAGATACAATAGACTCTAATCAGACTAACCCAGGTCCTGCCCAGTGTTACCACGCCGCTCTCAGAAAGCCCTACAGCGTTACCCACTACATCCTCATCACTCGTCCCATCAACATCATCATCCTCGAAGTGACAGAGTGGCGCCAGTCTTTCCACATCCTCCACAGGCTCTCCAGGAGTCCCAGAGCTCAGCCTCTCCACGCTGTAGGACTTCCTGAACATGTTCTGGATGTCAGGATCTGACAGGATGTCCGTGTCGATGAATGGACGCTGAAAGACTTCCGTGAGAGCTGAGTCATCGACTGACACACGACGTGCGCTGTCATCTGCCGAGTCGTTTATCACGTGGTAGCGCTGCGTTCTGTTGTCAGTCAGGCAGTCAATCAATCGATCAATCCATCGATCTATCGATCGATCAATCAATTTATTGATCAATCAAACAATCGATCGATCAATCAATCGATCAATCAAACAATCAATCAACAGATCAATGAATCGATCAATCGATTTATTGATCAATTAAACAATCGATTGATCAATTAAACAATCGATCAATCAATCCATCAATCGATCGATCGATCAATCAATCGATGTAGCTAAGAAAAAAAAGAATGAGTAGTAAATCAATGAATCACTTTATTAATCCATTGCTTCTTTAATTAATCAATCAATCAATCAATCTTTGAATAATCAATCAATCAATCAGTCAATAAATCAATCAACAAATATATAAATCAATCAATCAATAAATATAATCAGTAAATAGTCAGTTAGTCAGCCACTCAATCAATCAATAAATCAATCAATCACTACGTTATTCAAATGGACATCTAACAGGAATCAAGGAAATATGATATATTGAAGATACATTAATACTTATTGTAGGTCTACTAAACTGAAATCACCCTATACATCAATCGTTTGTACGATAATTTACACAATTTTCTACATTTCCATTCTCTCATTAGTTCAGTATCTACAGCACTTAGTCTCACATTACACAAAAACAATCAGTTAATTAATGTCCTAAATCAATCAATATAACTAATTCAAGTCACTCAGCAGCAGGTAATAACACAAGACAATATCTAACCTCTCATTGGCTATCCTGGGCACATCAGTCTGCCAATCACTTTCTAAATCCCTCCTACTGCTCTCCACATTGGTCCTTACAGTAACGTTAGGAGGTGGTGGGCGGGGAGGCTACAATACAGGAAGTAGATATTGTAATAACATAGCTAATAGTTATAATAACATAGCTAACAGTTGTAATAACATTGCTAATAGTTATAATAACATTGTTAATAGTTGTAATAACATTGCTAATAGTTGTAATAACATGGCTAACAGATTGTAACACTGCCTATAGTTGCAATAACATTGCTAATAGTTGTAGTAACATTGGTAACAGATAAAGCTAAAATATCTATAAAAAGGAAATAAATAGCTAAATAGCAAGAAGAGTTGGATAGGACACAATCTAAGGGGTAGAAGTCTATTAAAAGAGGTCATAGAAGGTAGAATGGAAGAAAATAGAGGCAGAGGCAGGCCAAGATTAGGTATATTAGATGATTTAAAGACCCACTCATATGTGGAAATGAAGAGGAAGGCAGAATACATAGAAGATTGAAGGCATTATATACCATGGACCTGCCATTAGGCAGTGCACTAAGAGAGAGAGAGAGAGAGAGAGAAGTACTGACATTGTTAACAATTGTAATAACATTGCTGATGGATGCAATAACATTGCTAACAGTTGTAATAACATATCTAACCCTGCTCTGATTCAGGGCATCAGGTCTATCGTAGAACTTGCTGCCAGACGTAGCGTCGTTCTGCAGACACAACACAGACACATTTGTAAAACCTCATTGGCTGGAGCCAGTGGCAAAGTCGATAAGATATTCCACCGAGGATCAGTATGTGCATTTACTAATCCTGGGCTCGCCCATCACTGATATCGCTTTCGAGTGAGGAAACTGACTTTAACCTTAGCTTTATATTAAACCGTTTTATCTTAAACCTGTGACCTGATACACAGCGTATAGACTTGAGTGTACAGATCTCATAGCATCGTCATTACTGTAGGAACCCAGTTAATAACTACATAAAAACTACGTTAAACAATACACACATGACAGCTTATGAGTCATAGAAATCTGTTAATAACTACATAAAAACTACGTTAAACAAAACACACATGACAGCTTATGAGTCATAGAAATCTGTTAATAACTACATAAAAACTACGTTAAACAAAACACACATGACAGCTTATGAGTCATAGAAATCTGTTAATAACTACATAAAAACTACGTTAAACAAAACACACATGACAGCTTATGAGTCATAGAAATCTGTTAATAACTACATAAAAACTACGTTAAACAAAACACACACGACAACTCACTTGTCACACGGTTTCCTTATTTCGTCTTTCCCTCGTGGGTTATTAGCAATCGTTGCCATTGCATTTCACATCCATTGCAAGTGGAGTTAAGAATAATCTTTTACCATCCTGAGAATTTATTTAAAGCAGCCACCACTAGGCCTTCCATGGTGATCGCCCATTCAAGTACTAACCGAGCCCGACGTTGATTAACTTAGTATATTGACAAGCACACTTTTACCAAGAGCACCAAAATCCGCCCCCCCCACTCACAACTAAAAAGTGCATAGTCTAGTTTAGATTATTTGGAAGAGGCATAAAGGGTCAGACAACGCTGTGTGGTTGACATTCTCTCTCTCTCTCTTCAGTGCACCGCCAAGTGGCAGGTTCAAGGTACGTATTCATACTCAAAGTCTGCTTTCTCGCTCCATAAGAGCACTTCTTAGATCAACAAGTTAATCCCTTCACAAAGTCTATGCCCTATCCATACCTTATGTAACCTATAGCTATGGGACTACAAATGACATACATATGGACACAGTTATATAGACACTTCAATAACGCGAGAGAATCAAGGAGATCTTTGAATGAGAGGATTTAGCAGCAGTACAAACCCTGTGTAAGTCATCTCTCTTAGGCCTCACGTCAGTTCTCTTGCTCTTATCTCTCATCTATGTGACAATCAGACAAATATCAACAAATTCCTCGTATCACACAGGTTGCTCTTATCTCTCATCTATGTAACAATCAGACAAATATCAACAAATTCCTCATATCACACACGTTGCTCTTATCTCTCATCTATGTGACAATCAGACAAATATCAACAAATTCTATGTATTCATCTATGTGACACTCACAGCTATACAGAGAAAAGTAACAGAGGTGAAAAACGACACAGCTTGTTTTAGTTCTTAAATTATTTATTTATATTTTAGAAATTATTTAAACACTGGAATTTATTATCAAATTAAACGTCTTAAAGGGTTATACACACACTACTCTTGATGAATTGATTAATGTTAATTAAAGTAACTGGACTCATAGGGGCTTACCCTGCTGGCAAGTTCAGTTAACTTGTCTTTACCTCCTCTCTGAAACTTTCTACCCTGATCCTGCAGTGACAGACATCAGAATCAAGTAAATATACTAATCTACTCACTATGATAGCAAATTTACTACTTTTAACTGAAAGTTACAAATGCTTTAAAGAAAAATGGCGTGAGATCTGTTTCTATTTCTACAGCTTAAATGCAGGATAAGACAATTTTATAAATACAACAAATACCTCATATGGCCGCATCAATCAGAGAACACATAAAACATTACAAGCATCATCAGAATAAATATAGTCGATCAATGGATAGCTAGTTCCATCAATTAATTAATCAATAAATATAGAACTCAATCAATCATCCAATCAGCCAATCAATCCAACAATAATTCAATAAATGAAGATACAAATCAATTAATGTATCAATCAATCACTCAAAAGGTCTATATATCAATCAACATTGCTATATTTCTATGTGTCAGAACATTATTTTGGTCGCGTAGTTTTTCTACATGAAAGTACTATACACGTACGTATGTTTATTATAAGTATTTTGTATATGAAGACAGGAATGAGTGTTGCTGGATAGTGTAAAGTTCCACTTGTATGTAGACATATTTTACTACTTTAGATACTAATTTAAATGTAATTGTTATTTAGCTTATTATTACTATTATTATTATTATTACTATTGAACTCGTTCTGTAAAGTAGTCTCAAAGACCGAGCTCGGCCAAGACACATAAGTTTTCGTTGTTAATAATATATGCACGTCTGTGTTGCTTTTAAAGTCTGTGCCGCAATAAAAAAATTATTTAATAATTAAATTTAAAATATAAATAAAATAAACTAAATCAGATATATTCAAATAGAATCAATCAATCAATCAATCAGTGCAGACATGTATCAATCAATCAGTATAGACATGAATCAATCAATTAATGCAGCCATCAATCTATCAATCAGTGCGGCCATCAATCAATCCACATACCTTCATATCAGTGAGCCAGTTCTTGTACCTAGACTGGGCGCCCCACTTATCCGCTCCCATGCTCGCCTCGAGCTCAAACTCGTCGCTGAATCCCGCCCCAGAGTTGAGCATGTCGAGCCGGTCAGCTACGAACTGCTGGAACAGCTGCATCTGCAGCAGCTTGCGCAGGAACGGCTGCACCGTGCCGGGGCGAGACTGCACGAACGACTCTGCGTCAAACGTTATCTGCTCCCCCGCGCGAAACTTGAGTGCATCTCTGTAACCTCCTACGTGCAGCGAATACATGGTAATAAAAGTAATAGTAATAATAAATAATAAAGGTTCTGCATCCCCTTGTACGAAAAATTAGTAAATACGTAATTTAATTTTTCATATATCAGAAATTTATAGATTTTTTGAGAGGTTTTATGGTAAATTGCTACAACAACTGTCTAAGGATTCAGAGGTTTGGGTTAAACTTCCAAACCTCTGAATCCTAAGAAACTAAAGTTAAAAGCGGCAATTTTTCCTATATATTGTACATTTTTTCACCATGGTAAATCTGATTTGCAAATATTATATGTTCTGAATAACGGTCAGATATCTGATAAAATGCCAAATATAACCGTGTATTTATGGTAATTTTTCCATCTATCTCATGTTTATGCAATAGGCTTATTATTATTTATCAAATTTATTTCGATATTATTTCTAATATAGAAAATCTGAATTAACGTTGCAACATCAGCTTATCTACCAATTACAGCAACTAATCAAATCTCAGATAACATCGACTGATTAGAATACCCACCAATCAGAGCAACGAGAGTTTTAAGGAAAGCTCTCGAAACAGAATCTCCTATAACCTGAGAACTGCTTCCAGCCGTGTAACATTGTTTCAGCAGTCGTTTTAACATTCCCACCTACACATAGTTACACATAAACACACACTGATGTTAACATTGCTTCAGCAGTCATTTAAAATTCCCATCAACACAGTTAAACATAAACACACACATTGATGATAACATTGCTTCAACAGTCATTTTAATATTCCTACCTACACATAGTTACACATAAACACACACTGATATCAGTTGTGACAGTGGTGGTAACAACAACAACAACAACAACAACAACAACAGTCGTACTACATCTACGAGTCTTTCAGAGAGATCAGCGTGAGGAGTGGCAACAACAACAGCAACAACAGACGTACCACATCAGGGGGTATTTCAGAGAGATCAGAGTGAGGAGTGGCAACACTGTTGTTATCAACATCGAGCACCACAGCATCTCCCAGCTCCTGCTTCTTCAGCTTCTGTCAATCAATCAATCAATCAATAAATCAATCAATCAATCAATTAATCAATCAACCAATCAATCAATAATTAATCAGTCTATCAATCAATCATTCAATAAATCAACCAATAATTAATCAATCAATCGTCAACCAATAAATACATGAATTAATCGATCAATCAGTCAGTCATTTAACCGATGAATTAATTAGATCGATTGATTATTTTATCAATAAATGGTTCATGAAATCAATCAAGAACTATATCAACCAATCAGCAGGTATATCAATCAATCTGTCTATTATAGAATCGTTTAAACAGTTAAACAATCAAAAGAGTAATTAGTCAAAACAAACAATTAATTAATAAAAAGAGCAATTAACCCATTAAAACTACTAATTAATAATTGATAGAGTAATTAATTAAGTAAATTAAATAGATAGACTAATACTTTAACGTCCACTTTCATTACGCTGAAATATGGAACAAAACTTTAAAAAATGTTAGTTGCCTTAATATTGAATTGTTAACTAAACTACTCTAATAAGAACGGTTTCAACTTAATTAGTAGTCCATTGTATACAAGCTTTACCCTCATAATGGACGGTGACCGTCATAACGTTGCCATATTGAAATAATTTTTGACTACAGCCGTATTGTACGTATTGTGTGAGGAAGTGGACGTTAAACCTTTATAATTAATTTTAAATTTGTAAATGAACTCACACATATAGAAGTTTTACCTTCATAATGGAAGAATGCACGCCTATGAGATACGGCATTGGTGCACTGCAAGCAACAAAGATAACAGTACAACCAAAACAACACAAAGCAACGTAAAACAACACAGAGCAACGTAAAACAACACAGAGCAACGTAAAACAACACAGAGCAACGTAAAACAACACAGAGCAACGTAAAACAACACAGAGCAACGTAAAACAACGAGCAACGTAAAACAACACAGAGCAACGTAAAACAACACAGAGCAACGTAAAACAACACAGAGCAACGTAGGACAACACAGAGCAACGTAAAACAACACAAAGCAACGTAAGACAACACAGAGCAACGTAAGACAACACAGAGCAACGTAAAACATCGCTACCTTAGTCCAGGATAGCTTTCAATAATAAAATATAGAGTCTGCACGTTAGATTTTACTTAACATAAAATCATAGTGTATCTACAAGACTCTACACACTCGAGCTACCATCATAAATATTAGCTACGCTTCTTATGGTCTTCAGCAGACTATATAGAGGTATCTGTTTAGTGCAGGCAGAGTGATGCCATCAACAGATGAGCAAATTACTGTTAACAGCTCACTAAACAACAACAACAATTGTTCACAAATAATAACTGGAATGGTTAAGTTCTAGCAGAGCTGAACGATGTATGTCTCTCTGTTGTAGGAATCTAAACGCTATTAATAAAAGATAAACTAAGATAATGCTTTGATTAGAGTCTAATGTATTGATCATGAAATTAATGACTGTAGGCAATGTTTATTGATTCACACCTGCAGTAGTCCACGAGATGTGAGGGTAGCACAGGAATGTAGAGGTGTTGCCTGCATGACACCATCAGTAATTAATCAATCAATCAATCAATCAATCCATCTATCAATCAATCAATCAATCAATCCATCCATCTATCACTCAGTCAATCAATCCATCAATAATTCAACCAATCTATCACGAAATTCATATATCAATTAATAATTATATACATACATATATATATATATATATATATATATTATATATATATATATCTATATATATATATATATATATATATATATATATATATATATATATATATAATTCAATCAATCATCATCATCATCATCAAATATAGAATTTTTATATTTTTTATATAATCTTAGCATGTTTTTCAGAAGCAAAACTTCCTAATAGTATAAGTCGTGAAAGCAAAGAAAAACAATATTAGGGTCAAATCTTCCCGAGATAAAGGCTACAATAAGATCTGATAATTAATTGCTTAGCAAATATCATTAATAGAAAAAAAAAGAAGAGGAAGAAGAATAAGAGGAAGATAAATAAGAAGACACAGAAGAAGACAAAGAAAAGAAGAAGAAGAAGAAGAGAAGGAAGAGAAGTAAGAAGAAGAGGAATAAGAGCAGTACAAACCAGGACATGGGATAGAGAAGTAGGGCTGCAGCGTGAACACAGGCGGTCAGTCTACTCAGCCTCTCACTGACTACCAGCAGCCTTCTCTCGTTTATCATACTACACAATCATCCATCATGATATCTAGCACTAGTCTCTACACAGTCATCCATCATGATATCTAGCACTAGTCTCTACACAATCATCCATCATGATATCTAGCACTAGTCTCTACACAATCATCCATCATGATATCTAGCACTAGTCTCTACACAGTCATCCATCATGATATCTAGCACTAGTCTCTACACAATCATCCATCATGATATCTAGCACTAGTCTCTACACAATCATCCATCATGATATCTAGCACTAGTCACTACACAATCATCCATCATGATATCTAACACTAGTCTCTACACAATCATCCATCATGATATCTAGCATCAAAATATTCATCTAGCGTAAATATCCATCTATGTATCTTAAGAAGCAAATGAGAGGCAAATACTTATGCAACAAGCATTCATCCAATAACACCCATACGCTATGCATAAATAGATTTGTTAATAATCACGTAATGCCACGAAGACGCTAATCAAACGAGAGCAGAGAGAGACGAGATTTAAGAGAGAAGAGATTTAAGAGAGAAGAGAGAAGAGAGTTAAGAGAGAAGAGATTTAAGAGAGAAGAGAGAAGAGAGTTAAGAGAGAAGAGATTTAAGAGAGAAGAGAGAAGAGAGTTAAGAGAGAAGAGATTTAAGAGAGAAGAGAGAAGAGAGTTAAGAGAGAAGAGATTTAAGAGAGAAGAGAGTTAAGAGAGAAGAGATTTAAGAGAGAAGAGATTTAAGAGAGAAGAGATTTAAGAGAGAAGAGATTTAAGAGAGAAGAGATTTAAGAGAGAAGAAATTTAAGAGAGAAGAGATTTAAGAGAGATTTAAGAGAGAAGAGATTTAAGAGAGATGAGATTTAAGAGAGAAGAGATTTAAGAGAGAAGAGATTTAAGAGAGAGAGATTTAAGAGAGAAGAGAGTTAAGAGAGAAGAGATTTCAGAGAAAAATTTCAGAGAGAAGAGATTTCAGAGAGAAGAGAATTAAGAGATTTAAGAGATTTCACCTTGCAAACAGGACCATGAGACTGGACACATCAAGCAGGTTGTAGAGCTCAGTCAGGTTCCTCTGTAACACAATCAATCAATCAATCAATCAATCAATCAATCAATCAATAGGAATTTAACGCCCGGTATAATGAGACAGCTCAGCGGATAAATGTCTGCCTCCAGGCCACAGACATGGGTTCAAATTTAATACTAGACAAGAAATACTGCAGGTGTTAGGTAACCTGTTAGAGAGATTATCATTAGTAAACAGTTGGACAGCAGCAAAGTAAAGCAGTACGTAATCCATCTTTATATTAGAAAATTGCAAGAACTGAAATAAAAATTACAAAATTAAAGAGAAATTTATAACATATAAAGACAACGCAGTAGCTCAAAACTGAAATTACCATAAGAGAAAAACTGAAATACAAAATAGCGAGAGATAAGCAAGTTACGTTGAGCTCAGACACTCAACCTAACCAGCAGTCCAAAGCATAAATTACTATCTTTTCATCACTTACGACTTTTCACCACACAGAATTATCATGGAGGACTTACTGTATAGAAAAATAGTAATTTTGCAGTGCACTGCCAAGTGGCAGGTCCAAGCTACATATTCATACTCAAAGTCTGTTTTCTCGCTCCATAAGAGCACTCCTTAGATCAACAAGTTAATCCCTTTACAAAGCCTATGCCTTATCCATACCTTATGTAGCCTATAGCTTGGGAAAAATATGGCTTCCGAGGTGGTTTCCCGTTGCCTTCCTCAGTTAGGTGGATTAGTTACCATTTAATCCTGGGGAAAAATATTTCATGGTGAGGTGGGTCCCCTCTTGCCAGCCTCAGCTCCTGCCTTTAGTCGCCTCTTACGTACACGCGGCATATTGTTTGCAGTTGCCCAATTCTACAGTGGTCCAACCACACCCGAGCACAACACGGGGTATATATATAGTAATTAATTATCGTTAAATAGTATTTCATAAAAACAATTTTAAGCTGTGAGCATGTGTTTGCTAGTATACAAAGACATGATAATAGTAACATTACATAAGATCCACGCTCAGGTTTGGAAATCGTCCACGACAACACCAAACATTTTTTATTAGATAGTTTAGAGACAAGAAAGCGACACTTACATTCTGTGGAATGCTTGGAAGCTGATTCTGCACGGGACAAACAAAGCTGTGCTTCTGTATCATCAATCAAACACAGGCACAAAGTGATGAGATAGGCACACGAGTGATAAGATAGGCAAAAAGTGATGAGTGGCACACGAGTGATGAGATAGGCACACGAGTGATGAGATAGGCACACGAGTGATGAGATAGGCACACGAGTGATAAGACAGGCACATTAGTAAATCGTCTAGACTTTCTACTGACGGAAAGAAGTGAATGTTTTGAGGATTAATAGCCACACAAATATACAAAAATATACAAAAATATACAAAAATATACAAAAATATACAAAAATATACAAAAATATATATACATACATATAAAAATATGTATACATATAAAAATAATATACACATACAAAAATAGCCATACGTACGTACAAATGAATCAGAAAGTTTACCAGGTTAGTATCTATAGTGGCAACACTGACAGTTTCTCCAGGACCCAGCATGGTAACACTGTGCAGTCTCTGCAGTAGAGGCAGTATAGAGTGGTGCTGTGTACTGTTGAGTATGTCTGAAAGTCTGTCTAACAGCTCATAGAAGATCTCGTACCAGGGCAGACAACTACACATACAAACACACACACACACACATACACACATGCACGCTGCAATACACACACACATACACACAAACACACAAGTACACACACACACACATGCACAATGCAACATACAGACGCAATAGAGTAATTTTGATAAGAGAGAGTATACTATATACATACTCTATTACTTGTACATGTATACATACATATATAATACATATACTGGCTGGAGTCAGTGGCGATGTCGGTAAGATATTCGACCGCGGATCAGTATCTGCGGGGTTCAAATCCTGGGCTCGCCAGTCACTGACATCGCTTTCAAGTGAGGAAACTGACGTTAACATTAGCTTTATCAGCTTTGTATATCACGTAAGTATAATACCCAATCAATATCTCATTACTATCTAAATAATATCTGATCAATACCTAATCAATATCTGATTAATAGGTCATCAATATGTATCTGATCAATACCCAATCAATACCTGATTAATAGGTCATGAATATGTATCTGATCAATACCCAATCAATATCTGATTACTAGGTCATCAATATGTATGTGATCAATACCCAATCAATACCTGATTAATAGGTCATGAATATGTATCTGATCAATACCCAATCAATACCTGATTAATAGGTCATCAATATGTATCTGATCAATACCACATACTGATCAATACCCAATCAATACCTGATTAATAGGTCATCAATATGTATCTGATCAATATCAAATTAATATCGTTTCACTACCTGATATCTGATTAATATCTGAACAAGTGATAGGCTCAACTATGGATTAGATTGTGTCAACTGATTGATTGATAGGCTAAATTGATTTACTACTGAACTGACTGTTGATTGATTGAAATAAAATTCTATAGAATTGTTGATAGCAATGTTGACAGAGCGACTTGTTGATGTTTTGAGTCAATTTTAGAATAGTTCTTAACAGGATAACTATCTATTTCGACAGTTCGATTGATTGATTGACTGATAGATTGATTGATTGACTGACTGACAGACACAAGCATACTGATTGATTGATTAATTGATTGATTGACTGACTGATTGGCAGACACAAGCATACTGATTGATTGATTGACTGATTGATTGACAGACACAAGCATACTGATTGATTGATTGACTGATTGATTGACAGACACAAGCATACTGATTGATTGATTGATTGATTGATGGATAAGAACCTGATAAAGCAGAGACAAGTGTGATTATCAGGAGTCAGACGACAGAATCCAAACTTGAACTTACTCTCCAAGTCCGTCAATACAAAAGTGAAGTGCTCCACCCTCGAGCTGTCAATCAAAATACAAACGTCAAGTGCTCCACCCTCGAGCTGTCAATCAAAATACAAACGTCAAGTGCTCCACCCTCGAGCTGTCAATCAAAATACAAACGTCAAGTGCTCCACTCTCGAGCTGTCAATCAAAATGCAAACGTCAAGTGCTCCACCCTCGAGCTTTCAATCAAAATACAAACGTCAAGTGCTCCACCCTCGAGCTGTCAATCAAAACATAAAAGTCAAGTGTTTCACCCTATAGGGTTCTGTGTCTGTGATATAACAAGATCCCATCACGTGGAACACTCAACCTCCTTAGCTTAGAGACTGTCCTGTGTTTTCCAGTCTCGCAGCTTTAACCTCAGCCTTCTCACTGAGGCCACGTCTTCACGGATCATCGCTGCCTCACGAACAGCGTACAGGATCTCCTACTTCAACACACTGTTACACCTCAGATACTTGTCTACAAGATATTCTACAACAACACAATCTTTCACCTCAGTCACTTGTCTACACACTTCAACACACTGCTACACCTCAGTCACTTGTCTACAAGATCTTCTACTTCAACACACTGCTACAGCTCAGTTACTGGTGTGGAGTGGATTGGGACTAGTGTGCTGCCTTCTTTTTCCCGTGCCTATGATTGCCAGTGTTGCTTGCACACATTGGTGCGCAGAACTAAAACTGGTCTAATGAACTGCAGTGCGTATGTCGGCGGGACGTCTGCCAAACCTTTACTTCTAACCTGCACTTAGATCTCATTTATGAAGTTAACCTGGATGTTGATAGGAAATATAATTTTAGGTTCTGCTATCTATCGACCTGACACCACCAAGTGTCCACGACTATGTTTCTATCCGCCCTCGGAAGGGAAACACGTCGCTACGCAGTGTGGAACTCGAGACCTCTTGTTCAGGAAGCGAGCGTTCTAACAACTACTGCGTCACAAGCATGCTAAACCTTTACTTCTTATTTACTAATACGATGTACATAAGATTAATTATAAGAAAATAAAGTCAGACCTGCACTTGTATGAACTGTATGGAAATGAGAACTTAGGTATCGGCTTCAGCACCTCCTATAAACATACACACACATACCACACATAAATAACAACACATCGGTATACACACATACACACACATAAATAGAAACACATCTATACACACACACACCTACACATAAATAAAAACACATCTGTACACACACATAAATGAATAAATACATATGTGTGTATATAAAAAAGCTAATGTTTAAAACACTTTCCTCACTCAAAAACGATTCAGTGACAGGCGAGCCCAGGATTTGAACCCTGCACATACTGATCCGCAGGCATCTTATCTTACCGACATCGCCATTAACTCCAGCCAATACATTCATTCATTCATATATATATATATATATATATATATATATATATATATATATATATATATATATATATATATGAATTCATGTATAATTAATTACATATAATATTATCTTGCATAACTTTAGACAGTAGGAAATATAATCTCCTATATTTAACATGAGAGAATGAGAGAGAGAGAGAGAGAGACAGAGAGAGAGAGAGAGAGAGAGTGAAAGATACAGAGAGACAGAGCGTTAGAGAGAGTGAGAGAGAGAAGGAGTTGTGAATAATAAAACCATGAGTATCATATTATAGAGTTATGATGTGTGGTAGGGAATCAAGCTGCGTAGCCTTCAATGTACTAAAAATTAGCAGATGTTCTGCATTAGTGTGCATGGCTTAATACAGTCCAACCATTGACAAATCAACTGCCTCGCTACTATACATTCTATCAACACAGGCTGTATGCCTACATCCACCAGCAGTTTATATGCTTGGCTATCTAACTTCTCAAACATATCTATATAATTATGTAACTACTACTGTTCAATCGTCAAACTATATATGAGCTCTGGGTTCTGAACTAGGATATCAACAAACGTTACTCCATAACGTTAACTTAGAAAACTGATCAGATTTGTTTTATACAATTTTATTACATTATTATCTAGACACAATCAGAGACCGGATGAGCCAGGAATCAAACAAGCTACATCCAGCTTAGCTGACAAGCACACAACCTGCTACACCACTCACCTAGTTGTTTATAAATACGTATTTACAGGAGAGAAATAGAGGATACAATTATTTCTAGAAGTAACAAAAGTGAATATAATTCATAGTCTACCCTTGATCTTAAATAAATCCTAAAGTAAAGGTCTGAAAAATATTTATCCTCATAATTATTTAAAAACCAGTTTTGTATAACAGAAGATTTTAAAGCTTATAAAAAGCTTATAAAGAGTAAAACAGAATTGAGTAGATTTATTAGTACAAGAGCTAATGCACCAATGATATGCAAGGAATGCAGACGTTAACAATTGCACCACATTAAAATAAACCAGTCGAGTCGTTCAACAGTAAACACTATAGGCCTATATTTGACTGTACTTGATATCAAATCTGCAGGAGATATAAAGACTGAGCGCAGTCAATCAAATCTCATCAATTCATAGCTAAACCACAGAGGGCGTGTGTCACTGTAACAGCCTGGTTTACTGATGGCTAAATCGGTTGATTATTTGATAAATTATGCTTTCAAATTAAATGTGGACGAATGCTGTAATTGTTAACTCTAGCTAGGGCCCGGATTAGAAAATTTTAAGCAATTACTTGAATCTAGGCACTCTTCGACCAAATACCCTTTGTGACGTTTTGGCTCTTAGTGCTTTGTTGTCTCTTACAACAAGTGAAGTCTAGGGTAGGTCTATTCGTAAGCAACTCAGACACAACACAGTGATGTAATAATTATAAATCAATCAATACATCAATACTATATTGATGGATATAAATATAATAGTAGATATAATCCAGTGTATGTCAGTCATATTCAGAGCAGACTCTTTAATAGACTCTGAATGAAACAATACAGGACACTGATTGATTGATTGATTAGTTGACTGCGTCATTGATTGATTAACTGAGTGATTGATTGATTGACTCACCTCATCGCTATAGTCCTCGGGGTATTTCTGGAGTACATAGGCATTCTCAGTGTCTGACTTATGAAATTGATAGATTAATTGATTGGCTGTGTGATTGATTGAATGCTTGCATGATTGATTAATTGATTGGCTGCATGATTGATTGATTGCTTGCATGATTGATTGATTGATTGACTCACCTCATCGCTATAATCCTCAGGATATTTCTGGAGCACATAGGCGCTCTCAGTGTCTGACTCAGGATGTGCTAACTCAAGAAACACCTCAAACAACCTTCCACCAACATCCGTCCTGTAACATGACAGAGTAGGTCGGTATTCAATTTACTCTTTAGATCATACAACAATATTTAATGTACACTTTAGATCATACAACAATATTTAATGTACACTTTAGATCATACATCAATATTTAATGTAATCAATATTTAATGTACACTTTTAGATCATTACACTCAATCTAGTCAATAAACCAATGAGTAAAGAGCTAATTCTACACTCAATCTAGTCAATATAAATATGTGATGAGTTAAATCATTTCTACACTCAATTCAATCATACCTAACATATGAATATATTTTATTTACCTAAGTTATCACTAGTCACTCAATAGTCAGAGCTTTACTATATAAATATATATATATATATATATATATATATATATATATAAATAGAAAACTCAGACATTGCAGAAGAATAAAGAAACCCATACAAAATCCTCGTTAAGACCAGAAATACTCGAATAACTTGCGGAGGAATTTTGGTAAGATGAAAGGAAACAATCAGTCAATGTATAAGATCAAAGAGGTGGAATGACACTTAAAAGCAGCTTTCTGGAGACAGTTCTATGCCACATCCATTACAGCTACTGTAGCACTTAGATGATGTAACATTAAGCTTTCATAGCTCAGATGGACCTGAGATTCTATGATGAAAACAAAGCAGCACAATGGTTTATAATAATAATAATAATGAAGGTTTAACGTCCGTTTCCTCATCCACAGATGATGTCAGGGAAGTCATATATATATATATATATATATATATATATATATATATATATATATATATATATATATAGCAAGCAATATTACGAGTAGAGATAACAAGGAGTCTAACCTCAGTCGTGAGATCATATCCGTCGTTTTCACGAATGCTTCAGTAGAATATTTCACTTCTTATCCTACATTGATCCATGCGCAGCGCTTTAATGTCTAGATAGTACCATAGAAATCTTCTAAAACACTGATAATCCACAAATACAGTGAATTCTTTGGCAATTGCTATAAATTATAACATTGTCTATAAATATTAACATACAAGCAGCTATGATCTTCACAAACATCATCAACAACTGTTCATAAGTTAATTAATGAGAGATGCCGATGTTATTATTATTATTATTAACAATGAAAACTTATATAGCAGTGTCATGGCCGAACTCGGTCTTCAAGACTACTTTACAGGAAGAGTTCAATAGTAATCATGAGCTAAATCAATCAATCAATCAATCAATAAGAATTTAACATCCGATTCCTCACCATAATGCAATGTCAGGGACGTCTCTTGTAGACTCTACACAAACAGGCGCAAAGCACCACACGACGACAAAAGAGTGCACAGAGAACACAAGAGAAAGCGAGATCAAGATAGTGCAAGTCCAAGATCCAAGGCAAGCGGGTCAAAATTTAGACCTATGGCGGAAAGAGATGGGTTTTAGCTTGCCACTTGAGGAAAGTACCAATACAATTACAAGATCGAAGGTCTTGTGACAGAGAGTTCCATATTGTTGGAGCAGAAAACATGAAGGAGTGTCTGCCTATGGCAGATTTAATAACAATTACATTTAAATTAATATCTAAAGTAGTAGAAA
>CAJHZI010000898.1:182500-267500 GCA_905160935.1 Enchytraeus crypticus | reverse complement strand
CTGTATTCAGCTTTAGTGCAGCATTATTGCAACTGAGTACAGATACTTTCAGCCGTGTTCAGTTGATTGATTGATTAATTGTTTGATTGATTAATTGATTGAGTGATTGTTTGATTGAGTGAATGACTTGAGTGATTGATTGATTTATTAATTTATTGATTGATTGATCGACTGATTGATTGATTGACTGAGTGATTTATTGATTGATTGATTGCTGCAGGAAACACGGTTCAACAGGGACGTAGATAAGAAGACAGGAATAAGAACACGTAACATGCTGTGCATGCCGCTGCTCGACAGTAATTGATTAATTGACTGATTGATTGATTGATTGATGTAGGACACAAGGTTTAAAGAGACGTAGACAAGAAGACAGGAATAAGAACACGGAACATGCTGTGTATGCCGCTACTCGACAGTGTTGATTGATTGATTGATTGACTGATTGACTGATTGATTGATTGATTGATGCAGGACACGATGTTCAAAAGGGACGTAGACAAGAAGACGGAAATAAGAACACGTAACATGCTGTGCATGCCGCTGCTCGACAGTAATTGATTGATTGATTGATTGATTGAAGGATTGATTGATTGATTGATGTAGGACACAAGGTTTAACAGAGACGTAGACAAGAAGACAGGAATAAGAACACGTAACATGCTGTGCATGCCGCTACTCGACAGTGATGGGGAGGTTCTAGGAGTGGCGCAGATAATGAACAAGAACAAGGGAGACTTCTTCACAAAGGAGGACGAGAAGGTCGAGCAAACATTTAATAAATCAATCACTTGTCAATCAATCAATAAATAATCAATCAGTGGATCAATCAGTCGATAGATTAATGGATCAAGTATTCAATAGATTAATCAATCAGTAGATCAATCAGTCGAAAGATTAATAAATCAGTTGATCAATCAGTCGATAGATTAATCAATCAGTGGCTCAATCAGTCGATAGATTAATCAATAAAATAATAATTAATTTGATAGATCATTACATGTAGGTAAATCAATCAATCCATCGATCTATGGATGGATGGGTGGATGAATCAATCAATCGATCTGTTAATTGGCCAAACCATTTCATATAACGTTATAGAGTAATTAACTGATTGATTGATTTAGATATTCAAGAACTACCTGGCATTCTGCAGCATTGGACTGGTGAACGCTCAACTCTTTGAACTCTCGACCACTGAGACGAAACAAAACCAGGTCAATTGTACCTCTGTGGCTTTCTGTGAAGAGCGGCTTTGTGTACATCTACTTGTTGATTGATTGATCAAACTGCTTATACTTACTACTTATCAAACTACGTACAAACTTAAATTTAAATGTTTTACTACAAATATTTAACAATTTATCGATAGTCCAAGTATTTACATCTAAGTTTTTAATTAAAGGCTAAATAATTCATTTTTTATCTACAAGTGTGTAGGAAGTACATTATTATTGAATTCTTTAATGTAATAAATTGTTTTGATTATTCGATATGAATAGCTGAGTATGTAGGCCTGCGGATGTAGTTGAATGATTGAATTAATGAACACATGTTGAATGTTTGTTTAAGTGATTAAGTTCCATTACTGTTTGAATGAATCATTGATTGAGTGACTGATTGATTAATTGATTTATAGACTGATTGATTGATTGACTGATGTATTGCTTGATTGATTGATGATTGATTGATTGATAGATCGATAGATTGACTGACAGACTGACTGATTAATTGATTGATTGATTGATTGATTGATGGATAGATTGACTGACTGACTGACTGACTGATTGATAGATTGCTTGACTGACTGATTGATTGATTGATTGACTGATTGATTGACTTATTGATTGATCGATCGATTGATTGATTGATAGACAGATGGATTGATTAACTGATAGATTGATGGGTTGACTGACTGACTGATAGATTGATTGATTGATTGGCTGATTGATTGATGATTGACTGATTTATCGACGGATTGATTGATTGATCCATGCAGTTGTTACTGCAGTTGGCTCACGGGATATTTCGTGAGCACAGGAGCCTGGAGCGCCTCGTTATGAGGATCCTAATGGACGCTCAGGAGCTGTTGTGGTGTGAGAAGTGCTGCGTCTACATCACCAAGCTCAACGTAAACGAGGTGAGACTATGAATCAATCAATCAATTATTTAATCAATCATCTGGTGCGAGATGTGCTGCGTCTACATGTATATCACCAAGCTCAACGTCAATGAGGTGCAGCCATCAGTCAATACATCAGTCAATCAATCAATCAATCAATCATCTGGTGCGAGAAGTGCTGCGTCTATATCACCAAGCTCAACGTTAACGAGGTTCTGCCATCAGTCAATCAATTAATCAATCTATCAATCGATCAGTCAATCTATCAGACAATAATCAATCAATAAATCAGTCAATCTATCAGTCAATCAATCAATCAATCAATCTATCAGTCAGTCAGTCCATCAGTCAATCAGTCAATCTATCAGTCAATCAATCAATCAATCAATCAATCAGTCAATCTATCAGTCAATCAATTAATCAATCAATCAATCAATCATCTGGTGTGAGAAGTGCTGCGTCTATATCAGCAAGCTCAACGTTAACGAGGTTCAGCCAACTGCCGATCTATCAATCAATCAATTAGTAAATCAATTAATCAATCAATCAATCATCTGGTGCGAGAAGTGCTGCGTCTACATCACCAAGCTCAACGTAAACGAGGTGCTGTCATCAATCAATCAATCTATCAATCAATCCATCAGTCAATCAATCAATCAATCACTCACTCAATCAATCAATCAATCAATCAAGCAATCAAGCAATCAGTAGATTCACCAATCAATCAATTAATTATTCAATCAATCTATAGATCGATCGATCGATTTATAGACTGATTGATTGATTAATTGATTGATTGATTAACGCTCGGATTGACCAGTTGTATTGATCGCTATATTGATTGATTGATTTATTCAGAAGATGGAATTAACTCGTGGCTACGTGATGGAAGCAAACATTCCCAAGAAGATCGTTTCTCTTAGGTTCTCTTCTCTCTCTTCTCTGCTCTTCTCTTCTCATATCTCATAGGAACTATATTCTCATAGTAATTATATACAATATCCAATAAGCAGTAAATTGAGAGAGAGTGATATATATATATATATATATATATATATATATATATATATATTTTTATATATGTATATATATATATATATATATATATATATGTATATATATATATATATATATATATATATATATATATATATATATACAGTATAAATATATATATATAGAGAGAGAGAGAGCGAGTGAGAAAGATTCGGCATTATAAAACACTTAAGAAATAACATACAGACAGAGAGACAGTCAGAGAGACAGACAGAGAGACAGACAGAGAGACGGACGGACGGACGGACAGACTGACAGATGGACAGACAGACAGACAGACGGACAGACAGACAGACAGACAGTGAACTGATGTGTATGTTGATAGTCGTGAGGACTTATCGAAGGCTCGCTCTGCTTTCTTCGCCACTGAAGCGGCTTCGACAGGAGAAGTAAACCAATTCATCAATCATTCAATCAATCAATCAATTAATCGATTTATCTGTTTAAGTTCAAAGCGAATGTTCTATAAACCAGACAGCTTGCAATTAACTGATCATCAGTTCTTAAGAGCACATGCCAGCAATTGCCTGTCGCCGTTTATTCGTGTGATGTGCCTACAATTGAGCGTCTACTCTCATAACCCAATGTTCTTCATTGATTGGCCTACGTGTGTTTACTAACTATCATAGGTTTACATTTTTATTTGTACTTTATTATAGCGTCTTAATTTAAACAATGTATAAATTACCTCATTCCTTTCGCAATCTCTCTTATATTACTTCACTAGCTTAGAGTTTCATTAGGTGCAGCAGATGCGGTGAATGTGATAACAATTATCTTAAAAATCTGGTAAAGCTAAGGTTAACGTCAGTTTCCTCACTCGAAAGCGATGTGAGTGACGGGCGAGCCCAGGATTTGAACCCGCATCAACTGATCCGCGGTCGAGTATCTTACCGACATTGCCACTGGCTCCAGCCACTACTGCAATGAAGCTCTAACTCCATGTTACTCACTCGATGCTTATTTCAGGGACGTCTCTAGCGCAGCATCGGAAACAGCAGCAACATCAACAACGTTTCATAACCTAAATATATTTATATGAGGGCCCTGACATCATCCTTTATAGAGAAACGGGCGTTAAACCAATTTATTTATTTATTTATTTAACGATGGGCACTTAAGAAAGAAAGAAAATAAAATTTAAGAAAGAGAAACTATTTCTTGCTTTGTTTCAGTTAGACCTTTGTTATTAGATGCATTAAATCAAAGCATTTCTCTCATTTGAATGCTTGGCTGTCTAAGTTCTCTAAGCTCTAAGTTCTCTAAGTTATCTAAGTTCTAAGTTCTCTACGTTTAAAGTTCTCTAAGTTCTAAGTTCTCTAAGTTCACTAAGTTCTAAGTTCTTTATGTTCTCTAAGTTCTAAGTTCTCTATGATTAACTCACTATTTGACTGTGTTTAAAATGAGATTTTCTATTTTCTCTGATTCAGCCCTTCGTGATAGAGGACGCCCTATCTGATCCCACCTATCAGAAAGAGGTAGCCCACTATAGTTCCCTATACTGTCAACTTATTCGTCATCTCTCCCTCTTTTGTCGTTTTCTATGTCTCTGTCTCTACACGTCTCTCTCTCTCTCTCTCTCTCTCTCTATGTCTCTCTCTGTCTGTCTCTCTCTCTGTCTCTCTCTCTCTCTCACTCTATCTGTATCTATCTCTATGTCCTTGTCTCTATATATATATCTCTCTTTCTCTCTTTCTCTCTCTCTCTCTTTCTCTCTCTCTCTCTCTCTCTCTCTCTCTCAGCTTATCTCATTGCTCTCCTCTGTGTAATTCTCAACAGCTACTCTTATTATGATGCGCTGTTTAATGTCAGTTTCCTATTCGCTGTCACATCAGTGACGGATCAAGCGCTAGATTTGAACACCGCATCTCTTGATCCCTGACCTCTGTCTAAAAACTCAACAATATAGCTATCCGCCCAGACGACACGAGTAAATTCCATTGTATAGCTTGAGAGGTCACATATATATGTATATTCGCCATTGGCTGGAGCCAGTGACGAAGTCGGTCAGACACTCGACCGCGGATCAGATGGTGCGGGGTTAAAATCCTGGGCTCGTCTGTCACTGACATCACTTTCGAGTGAGGAAACTGACGTTAACATTTGTTTTACCAGTTCTTACGCAGGTCGTCAAGTATGCCCTACTTATTCGTTAATTGATTGATTGAATTATAAACCGATGCGGCACTGCAGCAGTAGCGGTTCGATTGATTGATTGTAGATAATAATAATAAGGGATTAATTAATTTTAAATAAAATTGACTAATTAATTAAATGTTGAAATTAATAGATTGATTAATTAATTGAAGATAATAATTGATTGATGAACTGATTAGAGATGTTAATGTTGATTATTTGAATGCAGATAATACGTGTAGATTTGATTGATTGATTAATTGTACTTCAGCTACCAATTGATTAAATAATTGATTGCAGATAATAATCGATTAATTGATTGCAGATAATAATCGATTAATTGATTGTAGATGATAATTGATTAATTGATTGTAGATGATAATCGATTAATTGATTGTAGATGATAATTGATTAATTGATTGTAGATGATAATTGATTAATTGATTGTAGATGATAATCGATTAATTGATTGTAGATGATAATTGATTAATTGATTTTAGATGATAATCGATTAATTGATTGTAGATGATAATTGATTAATTGATTGTAGATGATAATCGATTAATTGCTTGTAGATGATAATTGATCGATTAATTGATTGTGAATCATAACTGATTGATTAAATTGATCATAGATACTAATTGATTGATTGATGGAAAATACTAATTGATTGATTGATGGTAGCTACCAGTTGATTGATTGATTAGATAATAGATTTTGACGGGTTCTCGATGAAGAGCGTGCTTGCGGTTCCAATAAAGAACGGGGAGGACGCTATAGTGGGTGTGGTTCAAATGCTCAACAAGGGCGGGGGCAAGCCATTCACTGATGTCGACGTCAGCACCGTCAAGGTACGTCACCAACATACCATGACGTGTCACCAACATACAGTGACGTGTCACTAACATACAGTGGCTTGTCACCAGCATACAGTGACGTGTCATCAACATACAGTGGCGTGTCACCAACATACAGCGGCGTATCACTAACAAACAGTGGCATGTCACCAACATACCGTGACGTGTCACCAACATACAGTGGCGTATCACTAACATACAGTGGCATGATATCAACATACAGTGACGTGTCATCAACATACAGTGGCGTGTCATCAACCTAAAGTGGCATGTCATCAACATACAGTGGCATGTCATCAACATAAAGTGGCGTGTCAGTAACATAGGAAACACTAATCTATCTTTCAATTCCACACCGGACATGATGCCACCATGATATTGTACATGATATAGCATCTGCAACCGAAATTCATTAATTTATTGTTTAATTTAACGGATTAATTGATTGATTGTTTTACAGACAATCAAAGTAGAGCTGAATATTGATTTAAATATTTTAGACAGAGAGCTCTATGTTTTATTTCTAGTCTATTGACTGCGTGTCATGCTCATTGTATGTCTGGGTTTCCTCGTGTACTTGATGGTTTAGTTATTAGTTAGCTGGTGTCGGTTTATACGTCTAGACGTTCTCTATATTCTGCGGCCTGGGCATGCACCACTGTGAGCTGTTTGGTGACGTCAGCAAGCTGTTGGCAAGGCAACAGGTCGCCTCTGACGTCCTCTCCTATCACTCATCAGCCAGCAAGGAAGACACTGAGCGTCTAGATGTAAGCAATCAATCAATCAATTGATCATTCAATCAATCAAGCAATCATTTACCAATCAATCAATAAATTCATCAATAAATTCATCAATCAACTAATCAATCAATCAATCAATTCATCAATTAATCATTCAATCAATAAATTAATTAATAAATCAATCAATTAATCAATTATTCAATCAATCAATTAATAAATCAAGAATCAATCCATCAACTAATTAACTAATCGGTGAATCGTATGGGTATCAGTTTCCTCTGTCAGTTTCTTCCAGTTTACGCATTTTATAATGATTGATTGATTCACTGATGAATTAATTGAGCGATTATTTGACTCATCTAACTTATTGATTGATTCTATTTATTGCTTAATTGATAGACTGATGGATCGATTGATTGGCTGAATGATTAGCTGATTGATATTGAGTGATTGCCTGATTGGTTGATTGATTGATTGATTGTAGATCGTAGGCAGAGCTAAGTTCTACAAGCTCTATGACTTCATAATTGATTCATTGATTGACTAATTGATTGATTGATTGACTGATTGATTGATTGTAGAGCGTAGAGATAGGCAGTGCTAAGTCCTACAAGCTGTATGACTTCATGATTGATTTGTTGATTGATTGATTGATTGTAGAGCGTGGAGATAGGCAGTGCTAAGTCGTACAAGCTCTATGATTGCATGATTGATTGATTGATTGATTGAATGATTGATTGATTGATTGATTTATTGCTTGCTTGATTGATTTATTGATTTATTGATTGAATGACTGATTGATTGATTGTAGAGCGTGGAGATAGGCAGTGCTAAGTCGTACAAGCTCTATGACTTCATGTTCATGGAGAACGAGATCAGCGACTCTATGGACTTGTGGAAGTCCGTAGTGCGTATGTTCCTGGAACTGGACCTCCTGTCATCATTCGCTATACAATACAAGGTTTAATATACAATACAAGATTTAATATACAATACAAAGTTTAATGTACAATACAAGGTTTAATATTAAATACAAGGTTTACTATACAATATAAGGTTTAATATACAATACAAGGTTAGTATTGTTGTTATTGTTTTTGTAACTGTTATTGTTGCTATATTATCATTGTTGTTATTGTTAATGTAGTTGTTATTTTTGGTATATTAATATTGTTGTTATTGTTTTTGTATCTGTTATTGTTGCGCTGTTAGTATTGTTGCTATTGATAATGCAGTTGTTGTTGTTATTTTTTATGCAGTTGTTGTTACTGTTGTTGTTGTTTTTGTGTAGACGCTGTGTAGGGTTGTATTGACGATAAAGAAGAACTATCGGCAGGTGGAGGTGCATGACTTCAGGCACGCCGTGCAGGTCACACAGGCCATGTTCATCATGATCACGGTGAGTCCGTGACGTCACTGTGAGCCCGTGACGTCACTGTGAGTCCGTGACGTCACTGTGAGTGCGTGACGTCACTGCGAGTCCGTGACTGACGTCACTGTGAGTGCGTGACGTAAATCTGAGTGTTTGACATCACTGCGAGTCCGTGACGTCACTCTGAGTGCGTGACGTCACTTTGAGTGCGTGACGTCACTGTGAGGCTGTGACGTCACTGTTAATGCGTGGTCATTGTTCTAAAGTTAAATATATGTCTGTACTGAAGTCAATGCCGTATATTGTCTACCGTTCTCATATTGAAATGTACGTTTGACCTCTTCTGCATATACCCTCTCAATAAAGAATGGGAATGACACTGCGGAATTTCTTATTAACTGAAACATTTTCTCAAATACTGTATGTATTGTAGAGTTAGTACCAAATTTTCTGAACAAGCAGTAGGTTAGAGACTCGAATTTGACCCTATCATCCATGACAGTATGACATTTGACGAGGATTCAGAAAGATAAACAGTTAAACACGGTTGTTTTACAAGTGCTTGATGTTGTTGTGAACGCAGAAAGGCAAGTTTTCCAAGCACTTGAACAGACTGAGCAAGTTTTGTCTGATGATTGGCGCCCTCTGTCATGATCTAGATCACAGAGGATCTGAGGAGTCAAACATGATCGCGTAACTATCTATCTCATATCATCAACTCACAGCACGTTCCCCGTGTTGTGTCCGGGTTGTTTGAAGAATTGACCAACCGGTGTCATAGAAGGCGACTAAAGCATTAAGATCCACACCATCGGCAGAAAGGGCATTCGGTTGGTGAGCGCCTAGGATTCAGCAATTGCTACAATTCAAAGTGTGAATCAACATATGTAGCATCAAACAGAAAATAACATTTGCTCACTACGGTCACCAGAGAGAGCAGTAAAGTACCCTATCGAGCTGACCACCGCATTAAACAAAGAAAGAAGGAAATAGAAGAAACACAAAACTTTTTGCCTAAAATCTATGACAGCTGTAAAATATCACCTATGCATGTATGTTACTAAGCTAATAAATAGTTTACAAAAATAGTATATGACATGATAATCTAAGATTCTCAAAAGTAATTCATTTATTACCAAGATTCCATAAGTAACAGTATATACTCTGAGAGTCACTGAGATTGAGGTGTTTTTCTATGTTGCAGTAGTGACACCCCGTACACCACTCTATACACCTCCAGTATCTGTCAGAGACACCACTATGATCGGCTCTGCGAGATACTTAAAGATCCGGTAACTTTAAAATTCTCTAATAGCCGATCTTATGTGGCGAAGATATCTTTAACTCCGAACGATATCGTCGCCGAAAGTCGCTTTTGCATATTATGAACGAAATTGCGCTCGATAGCCTGTCTGAGTTGATTTCAGCTTCTTGTGACGGAGAAGATATCTGTTGAGACTCGGACGGTTATCTTTCGCGTAAGTTAACACAAAGTTTGTCGCCAGGCGGCTGACATTCAACGGCATAGAAAAGCTTCATAAAATGCAAAGCGCAGATTTTTAGTTATCTCGCGGATAGAGTCAAATGGTAGAGATTGATATCGGCGAGGATATCTTCCCCTCCATAATATTAGGCATTAACATGATGTAGTCTTGCATCTGCAAGTTAAAATTTATTTAACTTGCTGCTTAATCTTTGTGACGGTAGCTTGAGTGTGTCGAGTCGTCTTGATGAGAAGACTTATGCTTCTGAACCTTGACAATAAGCACACTATGATCTAACTCTTAGAATATTCAAAGCGAAAATCATATCAGAAATTCCAAAAGGCATAAATTCACATTTATCTTGCGCCAGTGAATCGCTTCTCGTTCTCTCGAACAGCGCAGTCTTTCTAAACGTTCTACCGAATCTGTTTACTTTGATCGTTGATTGATTGGTTGTTAATCAATAAATTGACTTATTGATTGATCGATTAATTCATTCATTGATTGATCTCTTGATGGATTGGTTGGTTGATCGATTGATTGATTGATTGATTGATTGATTGATTGACGAGGCGTGTAACATCCTATCGGACACTGATCAGAGGAAGGCCCAAGAGATGATTGATTGATTGATTAATTAATTGATTGATTTATTAATTGATTGATTGACGAGGCGTGTAACGTCCTAGCTGACACTGATCAGAGAAAGGCCTATCAGATGATTGAGGAGATCATCGTCGCCACAGACTTCCACGTCAGCATGTCAGTTGTGTCACTGGATGTCTCGCTGACTGTCCTTCTAACAATCCCCCTAATCATCTGTCTGACTGCCTGCTTCTCTCTCTCTCACACTCTCTCTCTCTCTCTCTTTGTCTCTTTCTCTCAATCGCTTTCTCTCTCTCTCTCTCTCTCTCTGTCTCTTTCTCAATCTCTTTCTCTTTCTCTCTCTCATTCTGCTTTTCTCTCTCTCTCTCTCTCTCTCTCTCTCTCTCTCTCTCTGTCTCTCTTTCCATCTGTCAGTTTGTGAGGCTGTATGTCTCAGATTATCCAATTATGAAATTTCTCTGAAAATGAAAAGTAAAACAATATTTTAAAATATTAATTAATTCAGGTAACTATTTCTAAACAAATTTCTCTCTCTCTCTCATACCCAATATTATAAACGGAAAGATATTCTCGCCGATAGCAATCTCTACCATTTGACTTTATCCGCGAGATAACTACCAATCTGCTTTTTGCATACTATGAAACTTCTCTATTCTCACCTTTATCTTGAGTCTGTTTCGTCATATTTCCAAGAATTCTAACCATTTAAGCGGATTTCGCGCTCTTTTATTAGCTGGAGCCACCTGCTACCGTTGAGTATCAGCCCCTGGCGACGATTTTTGTTTTAATCTAACGGTGACATTATCCGCCCGATCTCGACAAGATATAGTTCCGTCACATGTAGCTGAAATCAGCTCAGATACCGACCGACATCTCGTTCATAAGATGCAAAAGCGACTTATGGCGACGATATCGTTCTGATTGAAGCTTTATAAGACCGGCGGTCAATGCACTGCCATTGGCACGTCTATGGTATTTTACGTCTCCACTATTCTCTATGTTCCGTTTTCCTCTTCATGTCCACATACGGGTGGATCTTTAAATCATCTAACATTCCTTTTGATATACCTTTATTCAAAACAAATCTATAAAAGTATTGGAATGTAGCACGTTTTTAATATTATTGACTACCATTAATACCATTGCAGTAAATAATGAAAAATGAACTTTTGGGAAAGTAATTGTAAATTAATTTATTTATTTTGAACCATACATAATATTAATTGACATTAATAAAACGATATTTTTTATGTAAATTTACTGCTTGATGTGATGTACCTTTAGGACATTATATGGTCAATTTTTTAGTCAGAAACAAATTTTCTTTTCTGCATGTTTTACAGAGCGATAAGAGAAGAGTTTAAGCAGATGCTGAAAAGAAAGAAAGATAACTGGAAAGATGACAGAGCTAATTCTCTTCTGAGGTTTGAATATGGGAGTAATTGTTTGTAATGAATTAACGAATGAATGAATGAATTAATGAATGGTTGCTAGATGTGTGGATCGATTGGTGGAACGATTGGTTGGATGATTGATTAAGTAAATGGATTAATTGACTGACTGACTGGTTCATTGCTTGATTTTTTGATTTGTTGCATGATTTATTGATTGATATTGGGACTGATTGGGGGATTGGTGGATTGAGTGTCTGTTTGTATGTTTGTATATCTGTTTGATTTATTGATTTATTTATCTATTGAGTGAATGAATGAATGATTCGTGAATGATTGATTGATTGTTGATTGATTGATTGATTGATTAATCAGATGCATGCTAATGGGTGCTGCAGACATGTGCAGTGGGTGTGATTGATTAATTGATTGATTGATCAGATGTATGCTAATGGGTGCTGCAGACATGTGCAGTGGGTGTGATTGATTGATTGATTGATCAGATGTATGCTGATGGATGCAGCAGACAAGTGCAGTGTGTGTGAATAATTTATTGATTGATAGATTGACTGATTGATTGATTGATTGATCAGATGTATGCTGATGGGAGCAGCAGACATGTGTAGTGTGCGATTGATTGATTGATTGATTGATCAGGTGTATGCTGATGGGTGCAGCAGACATGTGCAGTGTGTGATTGATTGATTGATTGACTTATTGATTGATTGACTGATTGATTGATTGATTTATTGATCGTGCAGTGTGATTGACTGATTGATTGATCAGATGCATGCTGATGGCTGCAGCAGACATGTGCAGTGTGTGTAAGCCCTGGGAGTGTCAGGTGCGGATGTCCCACCTGACCGGGGACTACATGGAGTACTCCACCCAGCTCAACGACAACGAGGACACCGGCAATAGGTCTTCTAAGGTATCCCACCAGTCTATCAATCAATCAATCAATCAATCAAATCAGTCAATAAATCAATCTATCAATCAATCCTATATAAATCTTTTTTATTCAAAAACTGGTAAAATACACTGATAGAAGCAATTTATCATATCATCTCGGCGACTAGCTAGCTAGAGACATTCCCTCACTAGGCACCGATTGAGTAGTATTGGGCTTGTTTTAGTTAACTTCATCACTCATTATGTTTGTTTCAATTTTATGCACCTATTGTATGATTTATTTACAATTATTTTATTCATTTTGCATTTACTTGTAGCTGATTCTGTTGTTAATAGTCTGAAATTTGAAATTAGACATACTTCTCTCTCTCCATCAATGTGATGATCAAGGGATCGATGTCTAAATGTCTCGAGCCAGTGGCGATGTCGCTAAGATATTCGACTGCGGATCAGTATGTGCAGGGTTCAAATCCTGGGCTCTGCCGTTACTGACATCGCTTTCGAGTGAGGAACCTGACGTTAATATTAGCTTTTTTAGATTTTTAAAATCACATATTGAGTAATTAGTCTTCGCGGTGACTTTCATATTACTTTACAACTTTTATTTTTACTTTCTGTAACGCAATTTCAGACTCAGTAGTAAGGATCTACATTTATAATTGTGCCTACTACTTGTGTTTATAATTGGTTGAACGTGTGTGAACGGTGCATGGTTACTAAACCTGTGTACTCTTTATTCTGTTAAATAATAAAGCAATATATTAAATAATGAACACCCAACAATTATTCTGTAAATTAAATAGTTAAAATTGTTAATACTTAACATTATATCTTCGTGTTGACGTAGAAATCGTTTATTTTTTGATAAGGGTTAAATATAGCAGTCTGCTTTACAAATCTCCAAACGAACAATTAAATTTTACTAACCTGTAACGACTTTACTGTTCTAAATAAAAGGAAAATAAAGGTATTTACTGACTTCAGAAAATCAAGTAATAAAATATACTCTCTTATTTACTTTTCACCACAGTAGCGAATAAATGACTGTACAGCATATAGGCATCTTAAGTGAAAATTTTGAGAATGAAATATGAACATTAGATGTGGATTTAGTGCAGGTAATTGAATTAAAATCGCATTAATTAATTAGGAATTACAAATTTTATGACTACCGCACAATTATACTGTGCAGGCTACGGAGTTCAAATCAATACAGAAACGCAACGAGGAATTGTCCAAATATCACCTCGAGTTTGTTACTAAGATCTGCCTACCTCACTATCAGGTAACCTACCTCACTATCACGTAACCTACCTCACTATCAGGTAGCCTACCTCACTATCAGGTAACCTACCTCACTATCAGGTAACCAACCTCACTATCAGGTAACCTACCCCACTATCAGGTAACCTACCTTGCTATCAGGTAACCTACCTCACTATCAGGTAACCTACCTTGCTATCAGGTAATCTACCTCACTATCAGGTAACCTACCTCACTATCAGGTAACCTACCTCACTATCAGGTAACCTACCTCACTATCAGGTAACCTACCTCACTATCAGGTAACCTACCTCACTATAACTTAACTAACACTGTTACCGAAGTCGGTAAGACACTCGACCGCGGATCAGTATGTGCGGGGTTCAAATCATGGACTCGCCCGTCACTGATATTATTTTCGAGTTAGGATACAGACGTTAACCTTAGCTTTTGTAGCTTTATCACTGTACACTTATCAGTACACTGCACACCTAACTATAACACACCTAACTGTGTACACTTAACATCGCATTTTGATGTATTTAACTGATGTATTTCATGGTATTTGGTGTATTTAGCTGATGTAATTCATGGGATTTGACGAATTTAGCTGATGTATTTGATTGTATTTGATGTATTTAGATTATGTATTTGATGGTATTTTATGTATTTATCTGATGTATTTGATGGTTTTTGTTGCATTTAGCTGATCTATTTGATGGCATTTGATGGTATTTGATGTATTTAGCTGATGTATTTGATGATATTTGGTGTTTTTGGCTGACGTATTTGATGGTATTTGATGCATTTAGCTGATGTATATCATGAGATTTGATGTATTTAGCTGATGTATTTGATGGTATTTGATGTATTTATCTGATGTATTTGATGGTTTTTGTTGTATTTAGCTGATCTATTTAATGGTATTTGATGGTATTTGATGTATTTAGCTGATGTATTTGATGGTATTTTGTGTATTTAGCTGAGGTATTTGATGTATTTAGCTGATGCATTTAATGGTAATTGATGTATTTAGCTAATGTATTTGATGGTATTTGATGTATTTAGCTGTTGCATTTGATGGTATTTGATGTATTTAGCTGATGTATTTGATGGTATTTGGTGTATTGGATGTATTTAGCTGCTGTATTTCATGGTGTATTTAGCTGTTAGTGAGGGTGGAGAGCTCTATCAATCCACTGGTCAAGCAGCTCAAGAAAAACATCAATAACTGGAAGAGACTGGAGGAGGAGAAACAGGGTGATCAATCAATCAATCGATCAATCAAGCAATCAACAAATCAATCAATCAATCAACTGAAATCTATCAATCAATCAACTTCATTCAATGAAACACTCATTTTACTGCATTCAGTCAATTTATCAAGTCTTTCTGTCTATGAGTACATCGTGTGTATGTGTGTGTGTGTGCATGTGTGTGTCACTGTGTGTGTCTCTATGTATGTGTAGATCTACCTGTGGAGACAGCGTGTGTGGATGTGTGTGTCATTGTGTGTGTCTCTATGTATGTGTAGATCTACCTGTGGAGACAGCGTGTGTGGATGTGTGTGTCATTGTGTGTGTCAGTGTATGTGTAGATCTACCTGTGGAGACAGCGTATGTGGATGTGTGTGTGTGTGTGTGTATGTCTCTCTATGTACGTGTAGATCTACCCGTAGAGACGCAGAACGAGGAGGATGAAGAGGAGAACTGGAGAACTCGCTTTAGACGTCGCATGAACGTAAGTATGATGACGTCATTTAAGCTATACGATGACGTCACTTATAATTATGTAATACTTATAACCAAAAAGGCCCTATTTAGTTAATTTTACCATACTGCACTGTACATTTTATGTACAGTGCAGTATTGTATTTATTGTGTTGTGTTGTGCTGTGTTGCATTGTATTGTATTGCATTGTATTGTATTGTATTGTTTTGTATCGTATCGTATTGTATTGTACTGTACTATATCGTATTGTATCGTATCGTATCGTATCGTATTGTATTGTATTGTATCGTATCGTATCGTATTGCACTGTACTGTACTATATCGTATTGTATTGTATTGTATCGTATCGTATCGTATCGTATTGCACTGTACTGTACTATATCGTATTGTATTGTATTGTATCGTATCGTATCGTATCGTATTGCACTGTACTGTACTATATCGTATCGTATTGTATTGTATTGTATTACAGAGTATTGTTAAAAAGAGCGTATCGACTGACATGGAGGAGCTACCTGAGCTGACGCGTCGTTTCGCTTCTGAGAGTGAGGGTAAGAACAGGATATCACTAGGACTCTTCGAGACAGACAAAGAGAAGAAGGATAAGCGTCCCACAGTGGAGATGAAGAGTGACAGAGAGTGATACATAATGATTGTCAGAGACGTCCGTGATATATGCCTAGCTGTGAGACATGAACGCTAAATGATAGTAGTGTTGTCGAATCTTTAAGTGAAGAGAGGGAGAGAACATAAACGCTTAAATATCTTGTAATTAAGTTTAATAATAGACTGAATTTTCTCATTAGTTTAACAGTAATATTATTAGCTGTTTTAGCAGCTTTTCTCACTGCATTAACATTGATATATATATATATATATATATATATATATATATATATATATATATATATATATATATATATATATATATACTGTATGTGGTTGAATTTATTTGTATTTATCAATATTTAATTACAACAAGTGTAGCCAATTAATTCTGCAATATATTTTCACAGAATAATTAAATAAATGCCATTAAAGTATCAGAAATTGTTGGTAGTTATTATTGCAAAATAGAGCCAAAACAGCAAGCAAGTTTAACGTCAGTTCCTTTCTTGATAGCAAGTCAATAATGGAGAGAGCATTGGATTTGAACAATACATCTTCTGTCAACTGCATATTCTAACAAGCCAACAAGCCACCGGCTCAGCCCGTGGTATATTTAATAATATCTATATTGAATGAATTTCTATACTTTCATAAAACACCACAATTTAACTGATTCTTAAATGACTTATATTAGTTGCTGTTGAGATTGGTGAAGAAGTAGGGGGCGGTAGTGGAGGGGCAGGAGAGAATGTTGGGCTGAGGGCCCAGGTTAACATAGGACGTGAGCGGCTTCTGATTCACTGGCGTCAACTACAACAACAACAACAACAACAACAGTGAATGAATGAATGGATGGATGGAGGGATGGATGGATGGATGTATGGATGAATGGATGGATGGATGGATTAATGAATGAATGAATGGATGGATGGATGGATGGATGGATGGATTAATGAATGAATGAATGGATGGATGGATTAATGAATGAATGAATGAATGGATGGATGGATGGATGGATGGATGGATGGATGGATGGATGGATGGATGGATGGATGGATGGATGGATAAATGGATGGATGGATGGATGGATGGGTGGATGAGTGGATGGATGAGTGGATGGATGAATGGATGAATGAATGAATGAATGAATGAATGAATGAATGAACGAAAGAACGAACGAACGAACGAATGAATGAATGAACGAATGAATGGATGAATATATGCATGAACGAACGAACGAAAGGACGAAATAGTTTGTTAAGTAATTAATTAATTAAATTATAAATGAATGAATGAATTATTGAACGAACAAATGAAGCAACCACGCTCGAAGTAACGAACGACTGAATAAATCCTTCAATGAAACCGAGCCTCATAAAATACCAATCAGTCACAGCTGAATTCATGATTAAACAAACGAATCAGCTTTACAAAGATTTTAACGATGAACTGGCTTTCAGTTAATTGTAACGTTAACGAACAATTTATAACTTGATACAAGCCAGAAGAATATAAACTGAGCTGCTGATTTAACACAACTAAATAATCTATGTTTGAGACAGGCTGAGAGATTGAGAAGAATAAATTGTTTGACATTGGACTTGCACTGTTTTGATCTCGCTTTCTCCTGAACAATTAATATTAAGCTTTCTCTTACAGTCGTCATTGTGTGGTGCTTTGGCTCATGTTGCTGCAGAGTCTGCTGGAGACGTCCCTAACATTGTCTTATGGCGAGGAACAGGACGTTAAATTCTTATTGAAGTGTCTCACCAGTGTGTTCCACAGCTGGAAAGCGAAGAACTGATGTCCCAGTCTACTGGGGTGGAAGCAGTCAGGCGCTAGGAATCCTTGAAGATATCCGCCAGTCTCAGGCTGCAAGTAGAGCGGAAATAGAAATGACAATTAATTATTTAGTATACATGCATAATGCGGGAATAGAAATAGAATTAATTATTCAGTCATCATCATCTTCCCTTAAATCCTAGTATAACTAGGGAAGAGACACAAATAGTTCGTCTTCAATGCTCTCTGTCCCACACCATTTCACCAGACAGTACCATATCTTTAATATCTTTCTTTATCACCGGATCTAACGTCAGCTTTGGTCTGCTTCATTGATTGCTTCAATGATTGGTTAATTGGCTGGTTGATTAATTGCTTCCTTCAACGATTGATTTATTGATTGATTGATCGATCGATTGATTGATTGATTGATTTAATTAATGAATGATTGATTGATCGATTGATTGATATATCGATCGATTGATTGATTGATCAATTGAGTGATCGTTCGATTGATTGATTAATTGATCAATCGATTGACTGATAGATCGATACATCTATTGGTGGCTCGAAGTCTCTGAGATGAGGCTGGAGCACCACAGCGAAGTCCTCCCTGTACGTGTACTTAGCATCCAGAGCTATCTGCCTCAGCTGATCATAGTAGCCGAGCTGTGTGTTTCTGAGCTCAACGCGCGTAGTCTCGTTCACAGCGCAGTCACAGAAGTTACTGACATCAATCAACCAGTCAATTAATTAATCAATCAATCAATTAATCAAACAGATAGTGAATCAATAAATTAATCCATCCATCAATCTATCTATCAATCACTCAATATATCTACGAACAACAATTAGAGTGCTACAATCATCAATGACAACATACGAATCAATCTATCAACAAAGTAATCAATCAGTCAATCAAGCAATCAATCAGTCTATCAATAAATCAATCAATCAATCATCCATTGAAACAAACAATGCAACTCTCAATCAATCAATCAATCATCCATTGAAACAAACAATGCAACTCTCAATCAATATATCAATCAACCAGTCAATAAATCAAGCAAGCAATAAATCAAGCAATCACACCAGCAAGCGATCATCAACCAATAATCAATATCAATCATCAATCAACAAGAATTTAACGTCCGGTTCCTCGCCATAAGGCATTGTCAGGGCTAGTCTACATGTAGATACAAGTAACGAGTTCTATACACACGTCTGTAGGGCGTTATATACCATGGACCTGCCAGAAGGCAGTGCATTAAGAGAGAGAGAGAGAGAGAGAGAGAGAGAGAGAGAGAGAGATGCTATACGCACGTCTGCAGAGCGTCACAGAGCGCATTAGCGCTGAAGTTCTGTACGGGAGACACATCGAACATGGGCACGAGGTTGAGAAAGACTCGAGGAAGCTCATTGTACAGGATGTCCACTGTCTCCCGGATCTTAAGTCCATACGCCTCGGGACTGTATCGGTCCTGCAATCATATCATATGTAGCTTTAAACAATCCAATAAACACTTATACTCGCATTTACTAACTTTTCTTTAATCAATTGATCACTTACGCATCTGTTGCTGAGTAAACTATTGTTCACAAATTTTGGTATTCACTAAAAATGCTGCGTGGTTATTAACTGCAAGGTCAACCGCCAAAATTATGTCGGTCAGCCAATCACAGCGCTGTCCTTCCGGCTGATCGACCAATCAGCTTATTTCGTAAACAAAGTCATATTATTATTTCTTAATCAGTGGCGTAATTAATCAACTGCTTAAATGCCCGAAAACTGGCGAGCAGCTATGCATTACTTTACACATCGATTCAAGTTACAGAATATCAATTGGTGACTAAACAGCAGTTTAGGCAGCTGTTGATGTTTAAACACTTCATTATCTCACTAGCAAATACGGCCATAAAACCATCTAGCAGAGGTTTTACCATACATAGAGAAGTTATAGTCAACGACAACATAGAGAAGTATCAGATCGCACAGATCGTTTAACTCATCCAACGTTCGCAAGAGGCGCACAGATCGTATAACTCACCCAACGTTCTCAAGAGGCGCACAGATCGTTTAACTCACCCAACGTTCGCAAGAGGCGCACAGATCGTTTCCTCCAATGAACAGTGTTAACATCTTCCAATCTCCCCAATAATCAATCACTTCGTCGTTCAATATCCTGTCGACTATCATACGAGCTTGCCCTGGCATGTCTCTAGCACAACAATCAATCAATCAATCGATACGAGCTTGCCCTGGCATGTCTCTAGTACAACAATCAATCAATCAATCGATACGAGCTTGCCCTGGCATGTCTCTAGTACAACAATCAATCAATCAATCGATACGAGCTTGCCCTGGCATGTCTCTAGTACAACAATCAATCAATCAATCGATACGAGCTTGCCCTGGCATGTCTCTAGTACAACAATCAATCAATCAATCAATCGATACTAGCTTACCCTGGCATGTCTTTAGTACAACAATCAATCAATCAATCAATCGATACGAGCTTGCCCTGGCATGTCTCTAGTACAACAATCAATCAATCAATTAATCGATCAATCAATCAATTAATAAATCACATAGAAAATAATAAATAGTAAAAGCTACACATAATATGTGGGCGTCCTTTATGCGAAGAATATGAAATGGATAAAATATCAGCTGTTCTATTAAAACATCAAGGCAAAAACAATAATAAAATCACAAGTTAACAGTGCAATCACTCACTCACTCACGCAATCACTCACTCATTCACTCACTCACTCGATCACTCGCTCGTTCGCTTACTCACTCACTCATTCACTCACTCAGTATCGTAATCAATCACTCACTAAGTATTGCAATCACTCACTCACTCAATCACTCAATCACTCACTCACCTACCTATTATCGCCGCCAGGCTCAGCCACATTAAGCCAGGATCTCTTGACGTTGTCCTGTGTGCTCGGACAGTAGCTGAAGCCTTTGATCTCAGGGTTGAACTTGCGCAGTATATCTGTGCACAATATTATACACCATATTGTACACTCATATCACCTGTGCAGCTTGATCCTGCACGTTCTTGAATTAACATGCGAGAACGTTCATGGCAATGTCCGTTCTTGCATGTTAATGCATGTTAAAGCATGTTAAAACATGTTAATGCATGTTAATGCATGTTAATGCACGTTCTTGCATGTTAAAGCATGTTAATGCGCGTTCAAACATGTCCAAGTCCGTTCATGCACGTTTATGAGCGTTCATGTATGTCCATGACCGTTCATGCACGTTTATGAGCGTTCATGCCCGTTCATGACCGTTCATGCACGTTTATGAGCGTTCATGTATGTTCATGACCGTTCATGCACGTTTATGCACGTTTATGCAGCTGTAATAATTTCTGATTTTCATAGTCGCTATTGTAATATTCATGACTATGACATTCACAGGGTGTGCAAATCAATAGTGACTCAAACTGCCCTAGCGTTGGGCTCCATGTTATATTTGACAAATGTTGTTCGATATCAGCATGGATACGCATTTCACTGTAATGTGTGTTGAATGTTGTGTACTGTCTGTTATAGAGATACCGCAGGAGAGATTACAGAAAGTGTAAAAGTGACTTCTTAATTATTGTGTAAATATTGTAGAAATAAATTAATATAAAATCAAAATTAATTATCTGCAAACTTGTTAGCGTAATAACACCGTGGTCCAGCGTCTCATCTCCTCCCACGCTGAAACAACAACAACAGCGTCATCAACAACAACAACAGCGTCATCGACAACAACAACAACAACAACAACATGAACAACAGCAACACCTTGGCTCAAAATTTCATCAACTCCTACACCGAAACAACAACAACATCATCATCAGACAGACACAGACCGCAGACAGAGAGACTGAGAGGCAGACAAAGAGACAAACAGACAGACAAGCACACATAGAAAGAAAGACACAGACAGACAGAGAGACTGACAGGCAGACAAAGAGACAACAGACAGACAAGTACACACAGATAGAAAGACACAGACAGACAGAGAGACTGACAGGCAGACAAAGAGACAGACAAATACATAGACAGACAGACAGACAGATAACCTCCAGGATTCGCCCCTGTTTTCTACAGCCACTTGTGGCGCTGTCTCTGCGCCCAGCCCATTTCCTGCCTGCAACAGTGAGCAATTTAAATATATGCTCAATCAATCAATCAATCCATCAATCAATCAATAGGAATTTAAGTCCGGTTCCTTGCCATAAGGCAATGTTAGGGACGTCAATCAATCTAATAGCAGCAACAACTACAACAACTAGTGTAGCTGTGGTCTATGACAAAATTGAGATCATTGAACAAAAAAATAATAGATAACAAATCTTTTTACTACAATACTACTGATAACATTCAGTTTGCTTTATTCTTACTCCTTTTACATGAATTTAATTATTCAAAAGAAAATTATTCTGTTCATTCAAAGAAAATGTTTAACAAAGAAACATTTAACGCAGTAACTAATAGTTAGTAATAATTATTAACATAACAGTTAGTAATAATTATTAACATATGGATTAATAATAAAAGTAATTTATATTCTACAACAGGCTGGTGCTTACAGTGATGGAGTCGCCAAAAGCTCCTATGACGTCAATGTCACTGGGGCGGAGCCTGTGAACTAAAATAAGAACAGATAGAGCGTTACCACTTCTTCTTTTCTCTAATTACTCATGAATATGCAGCATTTTATGAATATATAACCAGTTTACGAATAAGCATCTCTCTCACACACACACACCGTGTACTGCCTACTGGCAGGTCCATGGTATATAACGCCACCACTCTTCTTTGTCTTCCGTTTTCCTCTTCGTGTCTACAGATGAGTGGGTCTGTCAAATGTTTCCCCTTGCATAAATTATAGGATACAGGCTTAAGTTACTGGAATCTGAAACAACTTCTCGCTCAATTTAAATTCTTCTTTTGGTGATTTTTTGGTAAAAGACTGGCAATCAAGACTTAGGGGCGTTTTATAAAAATAGTTGGTAAAGCCAACGTTAAAGCCAGTTTCTTCACTCGATAGCGATGTCAGTGAGCCCAGCGAGCCCAGAATTTGAACCCCGCACCTACTGATAAGCTAATTACATACTGTTTTGAAACAGAGTTGTTATGTTGTTATTATACTGATATAGAAGCTAAATGTAAAGCTGGTAAAAGCTAAGGTTAACGTCAGTTTCCTCAATCGAAAGCGATATCAGTGACGGGCGAGCCCAACATCTGAACCCCGCACATACTGATTCGCGGTCGATTACCGACTTCGCCACTGGCTCCAGTCTGTGAGTCACTACGTCCACAGCAACGACCATTGGGAAGAGCAGTATAAGATGAGTCAGTACTGATCCTTTCTATTATTTGGAACTAGGCTTTATGGGCTTTATAACTTTGTTAAAGAAATTAGAACATTTAAAGAAGTAAATAAGTTAAAATAACGAAATCGAAAAGTGTAATTTTAGAATGTGATAATGATAACTATTTTGTCACCTGATGTTGGTCTCTCTGTCGACTGCTCAACATTGCATTGGAACCTCACGTCAGGCAGCTGCGAGGTGAACGAAAACAAATTACGTAGAATTTGGCTAATGATCTACGAATATATTAAAATTCATCGAATTTCTTAAACTTAAAAATTAAAATTATTTTTGCGATAGAATGGATAGATTTTTGCATGCTTGTCAAAGGATTAGCCGGATACGGATTGTGTTAAGAGAAACAGGTATTGAGTAAGGCAACGGGAAATCACTTCACAGGATTCAGTGTGCCTTAGCTTCAGCCTATGACTGATAGCAAAGCCAGTTCTAGAACGTAATGCAAGGCTCGCTAATTTGAACTATCTGAATTCAAATAAAAGAGGTGTTTAATTAATATCACCGCGGTTTCACTGTCAATCATTAATTTAAAAATCAATAAATAAATTCATTCATTCATTCAACATTCATGCCTTCATTCGTTCATTCATTCATGCATGCATGCATTCATTCATTTATTCATTCATGCATGCATGCATTCATTCATTTCTTCATTCATGCATGCATGCATTCGTTCATTCATTCATCTAACCACAAGTCCATTGGCCAGCACGATATTTTTCCACTGCTCTCTCTTGACTGGGTCTGTCTCCACTTCATAGACAAGTCTCAACAGCTTCTGACTGTGAGACTCTCCATAGCCTACATCATCATCATCATCATCATCATCATCATCATCATCATCATCATCATCATTGTCATCATCATCATCATCATCATCATCATCATCATCATCGTCATCATCATCATCATCATCGTAATCATCGTCGTCATCATCATCATCATCATTGTCATCATCATCGTCATCATCATCATCATCATCATCGTCATAATCATCATCATCGTTACCGGTGTTATCACCAGGCCCATCAACTACGTTGATGACTATGTGACACTATCTACTAGGCTCATAATCCGGGCTCACCCGTCGCTAATGTTACTCTCATCTCTGAGACAGACGTTAACTACTGCTTAGCTGTTATAGTTGTAGTAGAAAAATTGTTGTTGTTTTGAAAGAGAAAAGAACCAACAAAAGGTATTGAAAAAATAACACAAAACTAAAGATTGTGAAAACATTCGTGTGGTCGAATGTATGGTTTTGAATCGTGGACACTAAGGGAAAAGATATCAGGTAAAACTAGTGGAAATGTCGCTATGGAGAAGGACGGAAAAGCTTGGTTTGTCTCAAGACATTAGAAATGAAGAAGTTCTTGAGAGAGTCGCGGTACAGAGAAACAGTTAATAAATATGATAAGAAGTACAAAGAAAATCTGGATGGGACGTACTATTTGGCAGTGGTATGCTGAGGGATGTAATAGAAGGAAGATTGCAAGGGAATTGCGTTAGTGGAAGACAAAGACATAGAATATAGGATGATCTGATAACAAATTCGTTCATGGAGCTGAAAAGGAAGGCGGAGGATAGAATTCGTTGTAAAAGTTATATGGCATGAGATGGACCTGCAGTTAGGCAGTGCACTAGAAGAAGCCGTTGTAACATTCAATTGAGAATTCTAAGATTTCAAGTTCTGATGAATTGCGTGTTCATTTTGTCGTATACTGATGAATGTTGGTAACATCGTATTTTTGCGCTAAATAAGAATTGCTACAACTGGAATAAGATAACGATTAGCTTATTTTAATCTATATCATTTAAATGAGTGATAAAAGAGGTGTTTTGAAATGTAAGGCTGTAATAAATGTAAAACGATAAAAGAGGTGTTTTGTTACGGTACCTGGAGCGAGAGAGTGAAGTATAGAGATGTTGAGAGAGAGAACCAATAGAATCAGCCGTAACATCATCGTCATCGTCGTCTTCATTATCATCTGAAATATATGCACAAAAGTTGGAGTTTTTAGCAATCTCTCTCTCTCTCTCTCTTTCTTTCTTTCTCTCTTTCTCTCTCTCTCTCTCTCTCTCTCTCTCTCTCTCTCTATCTATCTATCTATCTATCTATCTATCTATCTATCTATCTATCTATCTATCTATCTATCTATCTATCTATCTATCTATCTATCTATCTATCTATCTATCTATCGATCTATCTATCCTAATAGTGACCAGTCATTGTTGATCTCGTAGCACATTACTACCTCTAGTGATTCTAGCATTGTTTGCTTTATGCTATTTTTAATTTTACCAAATATTTTATATTCTAAACTTTCAAGTACTGCTATTATTAATTATTCTAGTCGACCCATTACGTTACGGTACGTTACGGTATAATTTACGTGTATTCTATAATAACTAATGAGAATTAGAGATTTCTAGGAAGCCTTTGACCTAGCTCAGTTCACGATAGAAAACCCTCTCATCTAGTCCACTGTATAGAACTGACTATCAGCGCCTCTAGCGACTGTTTGTTATCAGATCACCAGGCTGTAGTGGTTATCTCTTAAACTCTGCAGCAGCTGTTTTATCTCACTGATACGAATTACTTATCTACATATATGTAATCTCAATTAAACTAAACTAAGATCAGGATAACCCGAAGGTTTATGTAAACGTTCTGGATTATTAAGAATTATTAACTAATTATGATAACAAACATTTTTCACAAAGTTTATGATAATCTTTAAAAGTTAACCCATATAACATAACATAACGGCACATTGGGTCAGGAAGCACAGATGCTTGCTTTTTAAGACCCATTTCCTCCTTCCTCTCCATGGTTATTAGTAATCGTTGCCTCTTGATGGCGCATCAATTGCAGCCGGCGCGGATAACCTTCCATCACCCTGGGATTTTTTCCTTCCTAAGCTTTTACCACCACTCAGTCTTCCAAGGTGGTCACCCACAAAGTACTAACCGAGGTCGATGCAGCTTAACTTCGATAATTGACGCGCAACTAAACTTAGTGCGATAATCCCGCCGTTAAATATCTTAATATGTTAAATATCTTATCTTAAATAGCTGAAAGTCGAGAATTCTTTGTCTCGTTTACTGCCATTAGTTGTATTTAGTTGTATTATTCTCTCTCTCTCTCTCTCTCTCTCTCTCTCTCTCTCTCTCTATGTATATATATATATATATATATATCTTTCTCTCTCTTTCTCTCTCTTTCTCTCTCTTTCTCTCTCTCTCTCTCTCTCTCTCTCTCCCTCTAATGCTCTTCTATACATAATGCCTAGTGTATTTTTCCCACTTAAAAACTTCACTCTCTCTCATTAACCTAATATTAATATTATGCTATTTACCTGTCCATACGGTCAAAGCTCACTACCAAGAGGAATTATTGCGGGGCGAACTTTATAAGATGAAAAATTATTTGGGAGTGGGCGAAACTATTAGTTTGCCCCCTCAGAAATTGTTTGGGAGGCAATCACCCACTCTGCCCTCCAGGATCGCGTCCACTGCATGCGTGATGGGGGTCATCCCTGATATCATCATTGTATGAGGAAACGGACGTTAAACCTTTATTATTACTATACGGTCAGAGCCCCCTAGTGTTCAGAACAAGATCCACCAATTCTTCACTTCAGGAATCATGACAGTCTTTATGATTGTTTTTATTATTATCCGTCATTTGTTCCACACATTGCTATATGACGAGGAACCGGGCGTTAAATTCTTTTAATTGACTATGCAAAATATTTGAACACAAAACGTTTTTGATGAGAATTATCACAAATGGCGTAGTAGTTAATGATCGTTTTGTAAGATAAGGAATGAACTAAAAGATAAACTGGTTCGTGAAATTATGGTGTTCTTGTAAAGGTTTATGTAATGAAATTAAAATAATCAGCAGTTGCTATAGGGCAATGCGTTCTCGTATACGGCGTGTGTAATATGTTAACATTTTATGAAATACGAGAGTTTATATACTCCTATATAAACATTATTATTTTTTATATTTTCCCATTGCATATTAGAGTGAATATTGGTAAAATTAATTCACTGAGTTATTAGTGACATTTGCTATTTACTCGCTACGTGATAGAAGTAACTTTTGAATGACACTAAACAGTCAGCTGTGAATCGCTAACATTCAAATCTAAGCCATCCCACGGAAGTCATTTTGAGTTGGGATTTCAAAGGTCGCGTCATGCATGGATACATTTAATTGGAATTGGGCTTAGAGGCCTTCGAGACAGCTTTACACATATTTGCTTCTGAGATAAATGTCCACCTTGAAATAGGCCTAACGTCAATGGATTTATGAAGGTTTAGAGTAACTTTTAACTAATTGTACTTAATAAATGTAGAAAATATGTAAATAGAATGCTATAGAAATAATCAATTAGTCAAATAAGATTTAATTAAATAACTTAATAGTAATAACTAGCCTACATATCGTAGTCAGGTTAGTACTTGATTAAACTGCTTCTTAAGATGTCAGAGAGTGAAATAAATTTTACTGTTGCAGTAAATTTTGCAATATAGTTTTCAACAACAACAATTATATGCAGAAGTAATATAATCTAAATATGCCAGTAATCTAGGTAATCTAATATGAACTATTCTACTAGTATTTCCTCCTTGTTTTGTCAAGATGTATTAATTGAAACAAGTTAGGATAAGCATTCCGTATAGGAAGGCAATGAAATCTATTTATAGCATGGCTTTATGGATGTCTCCAGCTTGCAAAGAGTATTGCTGTAAGTTAATCGACGTTAAATTCCTAATGAATTGCATCGTTTCAGTGAAACATCCTTTAGAAAACATTCATAGAACACTACCAACATGGCGAATACCAGAATCTTTCTCCTAGTTCTTCTGCTGCACATTGGAGTTACTATGGTAACAGGTTTGTATCTCCTAGTTTTTCTGCTTACATTGGAGTTACCATAGTAACAGGTTTGTATCTCCTAGTTTTTCTGCTTACATTGGAGTTACCATAGTAACAGGTTTGTATCTCCTAGTTTTTCTGCTTACATTGGAGTTACCATAGTAACAGGTTTGTATCTCCTAGTTTTTCTGCTTACATTGGAGTTACCATAGTAACAGGTTTGTATCTCCTAGTTTTTCTGCTTACATTGGAGTTACTATGGCAACAGGTTTTCAGAATATGAAGTAAATACTTTATTATAAACAGCCTACTTTTAGTGAAACTTCATTATTATCACTACATTATTCATGCTCGCACATACCGTCACTTATGTGTTTAAATACTATGGTTTCACATCCTATGTGTTCACATCCTACGCTATCACATGTGTTACGTATTGCTGTATTTTAAAGTTATAAGTTTTCACATATACACGCACAGCTACTGTAGTATTACCTGTTTTTTGTTCGCATGTACAGTACTGTCATATGCCACATGTTTTGATATGTGCTGAAATGATTGAACATGTTATGCGAGTATGTGTTCACATGCATGAAATTGTCAAATAGACACATGTTGAATTGTGTTACCCGTGTTGAGTCCGATCCGAGTTGCTGAAGAATAGACCAACCGTGCACTGGACGTATTATAAAAAGCGACAAAGCACTAAGATCCAAACGTCAGACAGAGCATTCGGTTTGTAAGAGCCTAGGCTCCACAATTGCCACAAAATGTTTTAAAACGAATGGAAAGCTTCCCACCCCCAGAGAGGAGTGAAGAATATCTGTGCGTGCCCCTATCCTAGCTAAACTGGGATTCTAGGGAAGATGAATATGATAAGATATTATAACATGTTATAGTCACTTGTAATATTCACATGTTATGTGTTAACATGTTATATTCGCACGCTATATATGTGATATCATGTGTAGCTGAGCCTATCAGAGCGGTTGAGAATGAGAGTTTTGAGCAGAAGATCTTTAGACTGGCTCACGCCATTGAGGACAATCCAAGTTACAAAAAAGAGTTTGAGCGGCGAGTCCTGGATGCTAAAAATATAACGGTAAAAACATTCTGCAATCATTTACAATTCTAATAGAAATAACCTATTATATAACCATGAATTATATTCTAAGTAATAATTCTAAAAGAACAATTATTAAAGAAATGTGAATTATTAGAAATAACGAAGTATAAGCCTAATATAAATTACAATTTTAGTAGACGTTAATAAAAAGAAATTAATAGAAAATGTATTCTAGAAAGTGCAATAGCTGTGGAAGCTATTGTTTTACTTGCTTCCTCAACACACTCGTGTTTCTGGGAATTTTTTAATTTAATTTAATTTAAATGTTTATTTCTATTTGTATTTGTCAGTGATTTGGTGTTGATGCTGAAATAAACACATATCTCTCTCTCTCTCTCGTTCATATCCCAGTTTTATTTTCTTCTTTCGGTCTCTCTCTTTCCCTCTCTCTCTCTCTCTCTCTCTCTGTCTCTCTCTCTCTCTCTGTCTCTCTTTCTCTCTCTCTCTCTCTCTTTCTCTCTCTCTCTCTTTCTCTCTCTCTCTCTCTTTCTCTCTCTCTCTCTCTCTCTCTCTCTCTCTCTCTCTCTCTCTCTCTCTCTCTCTGTCTCTCTAGTTTTTCATTGTTTTCTTTTAGCTGCCACCTCTCGAGTGGAGATGTTCTGTGGACCTGTCACCAGAGATCCCCACTAGCGGTGAGATACATGCACTACATGCAATACATGCAATATAAACAATACATGCAATACATGTAATACAACGCAATACAATGCAATTCAACACAATACGTGCAATACATGCAATACACGTATTCAATACAATAACATACACAATAAAATTCAATAGAGTTACATACCATACAATACAATTCCGTCTATGATATGCAGTATATGATAAGATACAATGAGCTGCGATTCGGTACAATGCAATACAATACAGTGCGGAAACATATAGAAAGCTCTTGGTTTTATGCATAGAGTAATAATAAACCTCCCACATAACCTCCCTGGTTTTATGCCTACTACTCTTTGTCAGGTATAAATCAATTAAGTAATTCAAACAGTATTCAGTCAGCCTAGACTGGGCGACTTACATCATGCTGGACTTTAGTGTTTAGCGTTTAATAGACTATATTAGGTGAACGCAACCCTATACTTTAACAGTTACTTAAAGTAAAACAAGCAACATAGAATAAAATGCACAAGTTTTGGTAGAATACTTGTAGACATTAAAAGTATCACAATATTGAGATGCCTGTTAGTAAGCTTCGCGAAACCATTCAGGTCTAATGCATATATCATTTTTCTATTTTTATTTGTTTAAATATATTTTATTATATTATATTTCTATTGTTTGTGTGCTGATTAGTTCATCGGTTGAGGCCCAGTGACATCAACGTAATTGGAGCTTTCGGTGACTCTATTTCTGTGAGTTATTTTATCAGTATTAACTCTATAGTGCAGTTGTCGGTGACTCTATTTCTTTCGTTATAATGAAATTATAAACTATGTTGATATCTATCACTTTTCAAAACATTAAACTGTCAAGAGGACTGAGATGAATAAATGTCAAAGATGATTAATCAAGAATAATAATAAAAATAAAAATAATAATTATTATTATTATTAATATTAAAGGCTTAACGCCCGTTTCCTCATCCAAGTATGATGTCAGGGACGTCTCTCTTAAGAAGCAGAAATGTCTCAACCACTAACGGTACTAGTAAGTAGTAGTAACTATAGACTGTCTGCTTTACAAATATACAGTCTAACTCTGCTGATAGAAAAGAATATGTTGGAAATCTACTTGATCGGGCCTAATTGTGCATATTTCAGGCTGGAAATGGTCTGGGGGCGCAGACCGCCCCAGGGGTGGCTGTGGAGAATCGGGGGGAGGTCTTCACGTATGTATTAATCATTCCCAGTTGAGAACAGTCGGCTTGCTAAAGGCTGTCACTCTAGCGGCGGTCATTGCGACGTTGGCATTTGACAAGACTAGACTAACGTTGCTGATTGTGTTTTGTAGACTGGACAACTTAGCGATGTCGATACTTATTTAAAATAACTTAAATAACATATTATTTAAATTTATATCATGCATTCTTATGCACTATCAACGTTGCTGACTCATTATCATAATCGTCATCTTCCCTTGAATCCCAGTTTAACTAGGGTAGGGATACGAATATACTGTCTCGAATCCTCTCTTTTATACATCATATCATCAGTCAACCCCCAATTTGAGACTTTTCCATTCATTTAATTTTTAGTAGCAATTTCTGGAGCCTAGGCGCAACTAACTAAATACATGCAGGGAAGAATTCATTAGAATTCTCTGGGAAAATGTTGGGTGACTCAACCTCGCTCTACCTCATTCTATTGTCTACTGTATGTTAAAAATAAATAGTATATTAAAATCACATTGAAAAGGAGTCAAAGAATAGTACCAATGGGTTAAAATCCTTTCACGAAATCACCATCAGCGACAGTGTGGAAAATTGAGTACCCGCTCCCCCCACGCATGTTCTCTAATTACCTCCACGCTTAGTCCATATGACGCACTGTATGATCTCTGCTTATTTACTGCTGAATTAACTTTCTAATTTCTATAGAAAACTTTTTCAATCTCGTAAGTTAACTTAAGCAAATTTTAAATGGCTGTGATACAGAAAGCATATACTTATTTGTAGGATTTCTGAAATTGTTGACAAATATACCAACATAATATGTAGTATTGATAGAATATACAGATATTTCATATACACGTAGGCATAATTGTTTTCTTCTCTGACAATATGAAACTGTCTGCCACTAGATCTTTGATCTGCAACATTGCCTTATGGCGACTTGGCGAGGAACCGGACGTTAAGTTCTTATAGATTGATTAATTGATTAATTGATTTATTGACTGGTTGATTGATTTATTGCACTGTAGTATTATTTACTATTCCAGGATCGGTGGAGATGAGACGTTAGACGCTGGGATCATTACTCTAACTAGTAAGCCCTTACTTCAATTAGTTCTGTTCTGTTTCGTATTTATGAAAGTCTGCTGGAATTAAACTATCACGATCACGGAGACTAATTTATAAGTTTTTGTATAATCAGCCCCGTTGTATTATTCTCTTGTATTTCTGAAATCTCACATAGAGAGTAACCTTAATGATTCTAACTGTCAATCAAAGTTACAATGGAAAGAGGTGGCATATTTTTTCGCTCTCTTTGTGTCCCAATGCGCATCATAAGTTTATGCGTTCATTTTCTGTTTCGGTTCCTACTGTTTGGAACTCTCTGATGCTTGAACTTCGCTCATGGTCTGTCAGTTCTACTTTCTGTAGTAGGTTGAAAACACATCTCCCCCCCCCCCTCATATATTATATGATTATTAGGTCAAACACAAAACATAAATCAGCACATGTTAATAACTTGCGGCTATTAAACCACACCTGTACAACAGATCTAAAAGCTCTGAAGTTCTGTACACGCGCAGAGCTCTCTCTCTCTCTCTCTCTCTCTCTCTCTCTCTCTCTCTGTCTCTCTGTCTCTCTGTCCCTCTTCCCTCTCTCTCTCCCATTTTCTCTTTCTCTCTCCCTCTCTCTTCCTCTATTTATCTCTCTCTCTCTCTCTCTGTGTTTATTTTATTAATTTATTTTTTCAGATTTTCTGCGCAAGTTCAACCCTGACATCAAGGGCTACTCTCACTGCCCCAGCACTAGGGACAACCTCGTCAGATCCTGGCTCAACGTGGCTGAACCAGGTGGCGACAATAGGTCAGTTCTGCAGTAATCAACAATTATCAAGTGTCACAAAACTACCTTTATTTCACTTCTATTTATTGTATTAATTAATTCGTTTGTTGGAATGAGCAATGCTTTAGGACATTAGAAGGAACTGGAAAGTAAGAAAATCCAGCTTTGTAAGTTCTGAGCACTCATGGATCTTGAGTACTCTGTTAACGTCCTGTTAGCTTAATCTTTGTGACGGTAGCTCGAGTATTTTTGATGTTGTCAGGGACATGCCCACCCAGGCTCGAGATCTTGTAGTTCGAATGTTGGAGGACGAGAGGATCGACTTTGAGAACGACTGGAAACTTGTGTCGCTGTTCGTGGGGGGCAATGACCTCTGTGCCTCGTGCAAGCGTCAGGTAGCTATCAATCAATCAATCAATTAATCAACCAATCAGCCAATCAGTCAATCAATCAATCAATTAGTCAATCAATCAGTCAATTGATCAATCAATCAACCAATCAGCTAATGAATCAATCCATCAATCAATCAATCCCCAATCAGCTAATCAATCAATCTGCTAATCTATCCATCTGCTAATCTATCCATCTGCTAATTAATTAATCAATCTGCTAAAGAATCAAACAATCAGTCTGTTAATCTATCAATTAGTCAGTCGCTCAGACGATCAATCAATAAATTATAACCAATTCTTCTGGTAATCAGTCAATCAATTAGTCAGTCAATCAATTAGTCAGTCAATGAATGCCGCTCAAACAATCAATCTATCGGACAATCGATAGACATCTGGAGCATTGGGGCATAATAACAAATGTTATATTACCATAATAAGGGGTTAAATTGGGGGGAACGCGGCGGAACTCAGTTCCTCTAGCTCCCATTTTTCTGAGGTTTGTTCCCCTGCTAGGGGCCCAAATTAGATACTAGGAGATTTGTGAATACATTACAGGGGTCCTAAATATTCTGACCGTTCCACTAGCTCTCTATTCCCACTATTACCACTTACCATCAGGGATGCCGAAATATTCTTGACCTAAAAGATCAATCAATCAATAACTCAATCAATGAATGAATCAATCAATCAATCAGTCAGTCAATCAATCAATCAACTAGAGAAGACTTCATATTACCTCTCTGCCGTTGCTCGCTGCTCCAGGAGTTTTCTCCAGAGAACTACGGCAAGAAGTTCCGGGAGGCGATGGACATCCTGTATGGAGAGGTCCCGAGAGTCCTGGTCCAGCTCATCGTCATGTTCGACATCACTCCACTCACCAACTTCAGCACTGGACCCCTCTGTGACTATCTGCAGCGGTTAACTATCAATCAATCTATCAAACAGTTAATCGATCTATCTATCAACCTATCGATCAATCTATCTATCTATCAATCAATCAATCAATCATTCTATCTATCTATCCATCGGTCGTTTATCGAATCAATCACAAGTGAAATCACTTATCAAAGTCGTTGAATCAATCTTTACGTCAGATTTAAAGTCTATTAAGAATGTTCCGATTATTTTGATTGATTGATTAAATAATGATTGCTTTATTGATTGATAGATTACTTGATTACTTTATTTTTATTGATAGATTGATTGGTGGAGGGATTGATTGATTGATGGCTGGATAAATCCATTGATTGATTGATTGATTGGTTGATTGATTGATGTCAGTAACTTCTGTGACTGCGCTGTGAACGAGACTACCCGAGCAGATCTAAGAGGCACACAACTGAGGTACTACGAAGAGCTGGTCGCTATAGAGCAGGACCCTGTGTATCAGGATAGAGAGGATTTCACCATCGTAGTTCAGCCTCAGATGAGAGACATGGAGCCCCCTAGAGATGTGAGACAGTGCTCTATAATCTGTCTCTCTCTCTCTCTGTCTCTCTCTCTCTCTCTGACTCTCTCTCTCTGTGTCTCTCTACCTCCTTCTGTCTCTCTGTCTCTCTCTATATCTACATCTCTCTCTCTGTCTCTCTCTCTCTGTCTCTCTCTCTCTCTCTGTCTCTCTCTCTCTGTATCTATATCTATCTCTCTCCCTCTGGTAAGATATTGGGTCACGGATCAGTATGTGCGGAGTTCAATTCCTGGTCTTTCCGTCACTGATATCACTTTGGATAGATGAAACCGACGCTAACATCTACTTCATAGATTTCCCTCTCGCAGTGACACTTCTGATCAATGGAGTGCTCTTTATTGAGCGTGACAGCAGCCTCTGAGTAAGAAAATTAACCTTGGACGTGCCACTTGCCAGAAAACTAGAGAGAGATACCTAGCAGAGCAAAGCTTAACTCTTTTATCAGAGCTTAACTTTTTTATCAGAGCAGAGCTTAAATATTTTATCAGAGCAGAGCTTAACTTTTTTATCAGAGCAGAGCTTAACTCTTTTATCAGATCAAAGCAGAGCTTAACTCTTTTATCAGAGCAGAGCTTAACTCTTTTATCAGAGCAAAGCAGAGCTTAACTCTTTTATCAGAGCATTACAATCATTGTTCATAGGCCTATATGAATAATAGTATTTTCGATTTTATCGTGATACTTGATTTATCTAATAATTTATTTAATTTATTTAATAGTCTAATTTTAAAAGGAAAACTGAAATTAATTTAATTACCCTACGCAGCCGATAACAGGAGAGTATCTACCGGGATTCCTAGCTCCTGACTGCTTTCATCCCAATAGAGTGGCTCATCAAACATTCGCCTACTATCTCTGGAACGCTCTGGTCTGTTCCTAGCACTGGTTTACTATCTATAGAACGCTCTGGTCTCTTCCTATCACTGCTTTACTATCTATAGAACGCTCTGGCCTGTTCCTATCATTGGTTTACTATCACTAGAACGCTTTGGTCTGTTCCTATCATTGGTTTACTATCTATAGAACGCTCTGGTCTGTTCCTATCACTGCTTTACTATCTATAGAACGCTCTGGTCTGTTCCTATCATTGGTTTACTATCTATAGAACGCTCTGGTCTGTTCCTATCACTGCTTTACTATCTCTGGAACAGTGAGTATATAAGTCTATTAATATCATGGATGATGAGTAATAGGAAGTCCTGGAGAGAGTTGGCACAGACAGACAGTTGATAAATGTATTAAGAAATAGGAAAAAGAGATGGATAGGACACAAATTTAAGGGGGGAAGGTCTATTAAAAGGGGTCATAGAAGGTAGAATGGAAGGAAAAGAGGCAGGGGCAGGCCGAGATTAGGTATGTTAGATGATTTAAAGACCCACTCATATGTGGAAATGAAGAGGAAGGCGGAAGACAGAGAAGAGTGGAGGCGTTATGTACCACGGACCTGCCAGTTGGCAGTGCACTAAGAGAGAGAGAGAGATGAGTAATTAGACTGTTAGATATCATCATGGATGATTGTATGTATCTAGCTGACACCAGTGGGTATGAAGCCTCTCGACTCTGATACAACAGTTGACCCTGATGTACCCATGGTACCCTACTGCCCCACCGAGGTGCCTCAATCAATCAATCAATCAATCAATCGATCGATCGATCAATCCATCAATCAGTTAATCAATGAAGCAATAAACCAATCAATCAGTCAATCAATCAAACAATCCCTTAATCAATGAAACAATCAATCTATTAATTAAATCGAGAGAGAAAAACAGAGTAAGTGAGTGAGTGAGTGAGTGAGTGAGTGAGTGAGTGAGTGAGTGAGTGAGTGAGTAGCGATAGTGAGTAAGCGTTCATGAACTTTGAGAAGGCGTAAATTTGTTCGTCGTGTAGTACTCATTACCCAGCTACTTAAGTAAATTGAATTTATCTTGGGCCCGTCAACGGTCAATTAACTTAATTTTTAAAGATGGAGAGAGAATTGTAATAATATTGTAATTTTTATGTTATTTTGGTTTGTTATTTATTATGTTATTGTGGTTTTGTTATTTATTATGTTATTGTGGTTTTGTTATTTATTATGTTATTGTGATTTTGTTATTTGTTATGTTATTGTGGTTTGGTATTTATTATGTTATTTCGGTTTGTTATGTTATTGTGGTTCATTATTTATTACGTTATTGTGGTTTGTTATTTATAATGTTATTGCGGTTTGTATTTATTATGTTATTGCGGTTTGTTATTTATGTTATTGTTTTGTTTTCAGCACAACCCCTACATCTTCACAAGGCTAAATAGTGACGTCACGTGGCCTTGAACCTCTGACCTTCACCTTCCATGCTTATAACATTACTATGGACTTGCTACATAATGTAGCCTGTCAACATATTTAAGGATTAAACTTTTTACTAACTTCCTATAAATTAATGAGTTAAGAAATGTTCTCAGAAATTACTCGTGCATTTAGTAAAATAGGTGAATGCTTTAAAGTAGATAAATCTTTGAACTTTTACAGTAAGTTAGCTGACGATCCGCTTGGGATGTGCAATACTTTTTAAGAGAAAATGAAATTTATATAAATGTTTGCTTTGTCAATTATTAAATATAAATGTTGTGTAAATGGTTCACTATGTAGAACGTTAGGAAGCGCATACATAATGTCTTATATGAGATAAATCTCAGACTTTCACAGGACCGGTAATATTGACAGCTAAGCTATCTAATTAAAGTATTCTACCACAATTACATTTCAATTACATTACTACGTGACTCTGAAAGTCTGACCTTCACCTTACCGCTCTGTGTCATTATTGGCTGCAAAGTCAGTCAGCTGACAAGCCACGCCCATCGGTACTAGACCCCACTCCTAGATATCTAAACAATATTTATTAATATTGTTTACTAGATATAGTAAACAATTAATTTAAATGAATTAAAATTAATCAAAAATAATAAATATTAATCAAAAATAATTACAATTAGTCAAAAATTTACTAGAAGTGTATAGCGCGAGTGAAATTCTAACCAGGCACGGCAGAACCCTGAGATAGTTAGATTATTCCACTGCCACAAGAAGCGCTATTCACGCTACCTGACGTTCCAAATAGTGAACCATCTATACAATGTTTATATTTAAAAATTGTATCTCAGAATAACCTAAATAATTATTTACGTTATTCTGAGATTACTGAGTACTCTCTCATCTCTAGGATGTGGCTTTTAATTATTTAGATTGTAATCTAAATAATTAAGCCACATCCTAGAGATGAGAGAGTCTTAAAGGATAGGTGATAAACCTTCAAAGCATTGGTAGGTTCAACGCAGCTTTTAATATTTCAGAAATACAATTACAAACATTTACAGTTTAATTTAAATATGAAAACCCAACCACAATTATCAAATGATACGTCAGTCAGACATCAGTAACTTAAACTGTCAATCAATCTCAACAATTCATCGCTCACTGAACAATATGGCCTCATGTGACTATTGCATTACATAAGAACATAAATCTATGCATACACCACATCCATAAAATTACTTTTCAAATCTGTCCAATCAATCAATCAATAAATTAGCCTATCATTTAAATAAAGCCTTGAATGAAAACAGTTAGACAATGAACAAGTCACAGCATTCTCATTCCTGGTCAAGTGGTTTCATTGACATGATTGTTTGATAGACTGTAGTTGTGAAGGATTTCATTAAACTTACCTACTTGTCAAACTCTCGCACCAATACACTAACACAATAGAAAACATTTTATAAACTTGTGGAAGAGTTGACACTATAAACCCATAATTATAATTAATTAACAAATTATAATTACATAATTAATTATAATTAATCAATTACGGGTGAGTTATACTCTGTAGTTTTAAGCACTAAGCAGGTTCCACACATAGGCCCTACGTATAAATAAGCAGCTTTAAGCGTTCTGAGCATTTATAAGCATAGGACAAGAGAGAGGTTTGCCGTTTAAGCATCCGCAAAAAACTTAGCTCAAAACAGCAGCTGAAAGCAACTAACTGCAACAAGCAGCTTGTTAGATCCATACATTTATTATATAATTAGCCAAATATTTATTATATACTTAAGTCAAACATTTGTTATATACTTAAGTCAAACAGTTATTATATACTTAAGTCAAACATTTATTATATACTTAAGTCAAACATTTGTTATATACTTAAGTCAAACATTTATTATAACAATGACAAAGGAACCATTATTAATTCTCTACTACTTAATATAGGCGCATCACAATTTGATAAGAATAAAAAAATTACATACAGGAGCAGGTGTAACAGTAATACTGGTTAAAGGGGATGTCTTCTATTCAAAGCTGAGATGTAGCTTTCTAAGTACAGGTTGTGCTAAATGTACTCAGACAGTCTAAGCCAATCTGAACACAGCATGTGACTGCACCATTAGCAATGTACGCCAGTACATCATATGATAATACACCAGTACATCATATGATAATACACCAGTACATCATATGATAACAGTCATGTAGTAAACTAGTCAATAAAGTTCTATCAACACAACTCAATCATCTTGTTGCAACATCAGAAATAAGGACCAGCATAACTCTACAACATCTAACAACCCAGCATTCGCAGTCAAGTGCTGCGAGGAAGCAGCACTTGACCTAACAGACCAAGCACACAGATCAGTTACACATATTTACATAGACTACTAGAATTCACAAACACATAATGAAAAAATGCACGTAGGACATAAAAGCAGTTCACACTTGTGAGTACGTTATGACTGTTAGATGTACGCATTGTCAAATGTCTAAATACTCGCAAAGAATATTCACTAACTACATGAAACAAGCCACACCCCATGACACCTACCACAGAGCAAAGTTTACGGCAATGGATAATCCATCGAAACTATTTTCGCACACACCTCTACTATAGACACAAGAAATGCAGACTCTGATAGAATAACATGAAGGTAGAACTAATGATAACATGACGATACAACTAATGATAACATGATGATACAACTAATGATAACATGACGATACAACTAATGATAACATGACGATACAACTAATGATAACATGACGGTACAACTAATGATAACATGACGATACAACTAATGATAACATGACAGTACAACTAATGATAACATGACGATACAACTAATCATAACATGACGATACAACTAATAATGAGTGAATTAGGACGAAACAGAAAAGTTCAGAGTTCATCCACAAAGCACCCAGAGTAACACAGCGAGAGACGACTGATACATTAATATTCTTATTATTATTATTGTCCTTATTATTATTGTTATTATTACTATAGTTATTATTATCAGCAGTATGACTAACTAAGAGCAACAGCTGTTTACAAGTCATCACAGTAAACAGTACAGTGCAATAGGCAGCACATGTGCACTGGACAGTACATGTGCACTGGACAGTACATGTGCACAGGACAGTACATGTGCACTGGACAGTACATGTGCACTGGACAGTATATGCGCACTGGACAGTACAAGTGCACTGGACAGACAGTGTAAGACATTAATTTTGTGACACTTCCATTAACACCAATACTTTTCTAACAATAATATATCATCTTGCCCATTAATTCAAGCTACCATCTCAACAACAGGTACAGTTAATTGTACAGTTGGTAGAACACAATTTGCTCATAATATCAGCAACAAAACTTCAACAAAATGTCTCAATTAATTATACTCAGAAATAATCCAGAAAACATAATAAATGTGTGCCTATTACACATACAAAGTATCACAAACACATGAAAATAAACCACGACAAACCAGCAGACCTTCTACACTCAAAAAGCAGCAGGCACAGCACATATTGACACGCTGGCGGTTTAATATACTGAGGTTTTATAAATAGAAATATCTGATACTAATGGGATTGGCTGACGTTACAATAGCATACAATAAACATAAGATCAGGTTGATAATCCTCTAGTGCACAGGAGCCGTCGCTGTGCGTCTAATATCAGTTCAAACTTAGTCGTTTACATCTCAGTCGATTCAATCCGTTCTCTCTCCTCTAAGTCTATCGACAACCCAAGCCATGTACGACGAGTGATGCGGTTATCAGTACAGCATGTTGACTGCTACACAGAATTACTATTAAATCATCGTTTACTTTAATTTAATCATCGATCATTTATTAGAATTACTATTAAATCATTGTTTACTTTAATTTAATCATCGATCATTTATTAGAATTACTATTAAATCATTGTTCGTCTAAACAGAATTTAACTTACAATCAGCAATTTTAACTGTAATGGCAATATGTGGTATTAAATATTCCAATGGTATATGGTAATGTTTTTTACTAACATACTGCAATAGACATTGAAACTATTTTTCCACAGAAATTGCAAAAAATACTAAATTCTATTCAACATTTACACTAATAGCATTATTATTCGTTTCATATTTCATTCCTTTCCCCTCATTAATTCACTACAATCATTCCACCTACTCTCACTCCTCCCTACCACTTCTTGTGCTCATCCATGCTGTATCCACCCTACCACTTCTTCTTGTGCTCATCCATGCTGTAGCCTCCAGGTCCCAGTGCTACGACCAGCAGCAGACCTCCCACAACACTCAGGGTCTGGAAGAAATCGTACTTGAGGAAGTCTCTGTTGTAGGAGCGCGCTGGTAACATCCAGAAAGCGTTCGTGTACATGTTGACGGAGACGAGCCATATCGCGAGCACAAGCGAGGCAAGCTTTGTCTTGTAGCCGATGGCTATAAGCACCACCAGCGCCAGGCCCACGACGTTCTGAACGACCTGCACGAACGAGAGCTCAAACCTGAGCAGAGTGAGGAACATAAAGACGAGTAACACGCGACCACTCAGCTGTATGTACGTGCGGTGGCTGTTCTCTCCCATAGAAGGCAGGCCTGCTAATAGACTCCGCCCTTCTGACTTGATCTCAGCCAATAGCAGCAGCACACCGCCTGTCAGAGCTAGGTTCCTATCAATCAATCAATTAATTAACAGACTCTGCCCTTCTGACTTGATCTCAGCCAATAGCAGCAGCACACCTCCTGTCAGAGCTAGGTTCCTATCAATCAATCAATTAACAGTCGTACTGCTTGCATTACACAGATGCCTATCAAGTTGTTGCTAGCATGCTTTGATAAGATTCTCGCGGTACGTTAAAAGTGGGAAAAAAAGTAAACATGCATTATAGTGAATAATCAACTATGTTGATATCTATCACTTTTTAATACCACATGTTTAATCCGTTAGACAAATTAGACCATTTTCCGTATAGCTAGCCCAGTGAATGTCCGAGATTTTACTCTCAGATCAACGCGGCCGGGATTCGAACCCACGAGGGATCAATTCACCTCAGGATTTGTCATTTAAAACTTCATGACGTTACTCCTACGCTATTGAGACATTCTAGATTACGAGATTACATATAATTACGTAAGTACGGTAATAAGTAATTAAGTAAGTAAATAAGTACGGGAGTACGGAATGAATAACTTTCAACAACAACTAAACCAACATGAATTTTTACACAATACTCAAAAGCTTGGCTGTTGATTTGTGGTATTAATATGGCAAACTAGTCTACTTGTTCTGTAAATATGTTTAAATACCACTCTAGTCAATGAATGCTAAGTAACAGCGAATTTATCATTAGTATTAAGCTTACTACTACAACTATCAGAGGCTAGAGAGTACAGAGAGAATAGCAGGGATGTGGACTTACTTGAGAAAGAATTTAGGATCCCATAGGACGCTGTATGCAACGGACTGTACAGCAGAACAGAATGCAATAAATCAAAATTAATTAATTAATCTTACAATATACAGAGATATTCAATCAATTAATCAAACAATATTAATGAAAAAAAGCTGGTAAAGATAATGTTTACGTCAGTTTCCTCACTAGAAAGCGAAGTCAGCGACGGGAGAGCCCAGGTTTGAACCCCGCACATACTGATCTGCGGTCAAATATCTTATGGTCATCGCCACTGGCTCCAGCCAATGAAGGAACATATTCATAAAATAAGAGTCATCTAGTTTAAAACACAAGTCAGTAAACACATTAAGTGGTTAGAACTGGGATCCCTCATAATGAAGCTTAGTACTGACAGTAATCTTAAGCTCATGTGATTCAACAGAACATCAGCAATGGCATCAGCCAAGTCTTTAGCATTTACAGTTAGAACAGATAGTTATAGCTAGTTACTGCTTAATGGGCCTCTACAGCAAACCCTCAGCACTATTCTCTGATTATAGAGTTCACTAATCTGTAGAAACACTCTACTTAAAATCAACATCATTCACATGTACACTTAAAGGCACAGGCAATTAGGCTATTTCCTAACAGCACCCATACCCAGCAGACAAGCTGACATTATTGATTGATTGATTGATTGATTGACTGACTGACCTGCAGTACGATGATAGAGAAGAGCATGCCACAGGCCACATACACATATGTCCTAGCCATTGATTGATTGATTGATTGACTAATTGATTGATTGATACACTGACCTGCAGTATGATGATAGAGAAGAGCACCCCACACGCCACATACACATCTCCTCACCATTGATTGATTGGTTAATTGATTGATTGATTGACTGATGGATTGATAGATAGACTGACCTGCAGTATGATGATAGAGAACAGCACTCCACAAGCCACATACACATATCTCCTAGCGAGGACTAGACCACTACCACCGAGCTGTCCCAGCAGATTGATGATGACAAAGAGAGTGGCGATGAACCAGCCGCACCCCCACGAGTGGTTCATGTAGTCACGCTGCTCCCCCCATTGAAACCACATCCTCAGCCCATCCTCTATGAATGTGCTCACCAGGCAAAACCGTGCCACATGCGGCAACACGTGCTTGCACTGCCGCAGTCCCTGTGAGTGCACAGTCAATCAGTCAGTCAATCAATACCTCAATCAATCAATCTATCAGTCAGTCAATCAATCTATTAATCAGCCAATCAATCAGTCAATCAATCAATCAATCAATCAATCAATCAATTAATCAATCAATCTATCAATTTCAGTATTTGAATCCACTGTTACTATATAGAACTGAAGCCCATTTGAGATAAGATGATTAGCAAAAAAGAGGACCTGAGGCAAGATTTGCTTGCAATGACAATAAATACATAGATTTAATCTAATCACACAGTTAATCTAATCACACATTTGATCTAATCACATGTTCAATATAATCGCACATTTGATCTAATCACGTTTTATCTAATCACACCTTTGATCTAATCGCACATTCAAAATAATTGCACAATTTATCAAATCACACATATGATCAATTTGCACATTTGATCTAATCACACATTTGATCTAATTGCACATTTGATTTAATCACACTTCTGATCTAATAACACATCAAGAATTAACCTCCAGGTTTTTAATCTTAAGAAAAAGTCAACAATATAAGCATAAATTCTTATGCTTATCTTAGATCCATGTAACCATATGTATTTTTAAATGTAATATAAAAAAACAGAAGCCTAACTAAATTAAATTTATTGAAACCCAACTTAAATCTTAAACCCTAAACTCATCAATGATTAAATACTAAATTATGCAAACAAGATAAGAAGTTTAGAACAGATCTAGAAGATATTTCACTTAAAATGTATTACACAAACCAACCAGATTTCACTGAACATTAACATTCGCAGAAGTATAATTACCACAGTGCAATCAGCTGCAACAAGTTCAATAAGATAAAAAGGCCATTAAACTATTGATGTTTTTTTTGTTTTTAATTGTTGAATTGCACTGTTGTTGTTTTCTTTAAACAAATAGCACATACCCTGTCAGCCAGGTCTTCTGCCTGATTTATTAACTGTGCTCTCTGTGACATCTTTAACAGTAGCAAACTTCTGAAGATCGTCTAATTCCAGCCAATATTTGACTCTTCTCGCTACCCAACTGAGATCAAATGATATTTTCTATTTTCTAGAATGTCACTTTTACACAACTAATACATCACACTAATCCAAATTATACTTTTTCTGCAAATGATAAAAGAGCATCGAATAAAATATAGTGCAGACTTAAATAAACCACTATCGTCATCAGATATAACGTTACAATTTTCTAATAAACGAGGAAAAGAAATAGTTTAATACCGGTATTGAAAGTTAATGCTAGATTACATGATTATGTAGTTTGCTATATCGCACCAAAGTAACTGAGTTGCACAAAAATGATTAACACTATATAACACCTACATAGCACACCATGTGCAGCATTTATCAGAAAATAAGAAAATTAGGCAACAAAGTGGAATAAAAACAACAACATATGTAAGACACCAGGAACTGGATATTCGACGTGTACTAATCACACAAAACTAAAAGCAGTCGCTCTCTCGGTCTCGCAGAATCTGCATCTTTACGTTGTCCATGACAGCATTTTGCAATATTGCGTTAATAAATTCATTTCGACAGAAATATCTAAGATAAGCTTATAGGACAAGTAATTCTATATTCTATCGGATAAATAAATTATGATATAGCTAGTAATGTTGTACAACAGTTAAATTGGAATACTTTTGAGCAGAAGTATCTTTCGATATGTTGTCAACTTGTTTTGGTAACATTGAAACAATTCGGAACTTAACCTTTAAGTTTTTAACTTAACAGTTAAAGCAGAGAAATTCTATTATATCCATTTGCAAATATCAGTTTGTTGCTGTAGTCTAATAATATAATATAGGCTTTGGAACGTCAAATTAAGTACGACTAACTATTAAATTAATTAATCATTATAGGGCCTTTATAGCTTACGTTCACATATCTAGATAAATTTGATAAAAACGCAGATATTGATCGAGTTCTCTTAGCTAACAAAGATCTTTTATATACAATAGACTTTTACGAAATACAGAATTTATTTTATCAACATTATATTTTTTTGAAACGTTAGCCTATTTATTTACAACTGAGAATGCTGCAAATGAAATATAAATACAAAATTTAAAGCATGTCTATTTTAGTATTTGATAAATTGTGGGTTCGAATCCCAGCCGCGCTGATCTGAGAGTAAAATCTCAGACATTCACTGGACTGGCTATATGGAAAATGGACTAAATTGCCTAACGGATTTAACATGTGGTATTAAAAGAGATAGATATCAACATAGTTGATCATTTCACTATAATGTGTGTTATTATTATTATTAACTATTTCCAATAACTGATTAATTTAAGTAGTTTAAAGGATATTTAAAAAATAAAAATACGCAAACTTCAATAATATAATAACAATAGTCCAATTAATAAATGAGCATATCTGTTTATAAATGGGCGGATCTGTTAATAGTTAAGCAGATTTATCAACAGATAGATATAATAGTCTACACTTTAAATTGCAATTTGAATAGATATTAATGCAAAAAATTAGCCGTTAACTTAAACACACGGCTTAAATAATTAAAATAATAATTTATAAACAACGTTGTACGGTTGTATCATTTCTTTGGCTTTTATCATGATGATTCACTGTACCTCCTATAATTTTTCAGTAGCGTAAACAGAAGGTTTATTGGGTGATTTGGCGTATTTTACTAAAATAATAAAATTAAAATTAAATTTTAATTAAATGATAAGAATTAAGTTATAGACGCTGTTATAAGCTGCTACCATCTGGCGAGTAAAACTTAGTATATAATTTTTATTGATTTAATTATAGCATCAAATATCCTTAAGAAAAGGTATGGACTAGTACAAATTGATTTGGAAGCAATTGATTAGTATTTTTAAAACAGTGAGATTCGATTCAGTCGAACAATTCATACTATAAAGCAAAATAGCATTTTTTTATTGAGATCTTCTGAAAGACGTCATGGGCTGACGTTACACTGAAAAGTAAACAAATTATCAAAGCTTTCACAGCGGTTCTATGGTGTAATGGTTAGCACTCTGGACTTTGAATCCAGCGATCCGAGTTCGAATCTCGGTAGGACCTGTAGTTTTTTGTTTGAGACTAACAAATCTACGTTTATAAAAAACAAACAAATAATTTCGAGATTTGAAATGAGCCGAGATCACGAATATCTTAGAATTCATTGTCTTAGAATTCATTGTAATACGAGTTTTTACTATTTTTATGAGTTCTTACAATTTTTATAAGGCTGCATTGTTGCATGAATGTACGCAACACATGGCAGATTAATTTAACGTCGGTTTTCACTTATATAGACAATGTCAGTGTTGTCTACTTCCTTAAGAAATGATATATAGAAAGAATCGAAGGGATGATATAAGGAGCTATTTAAATAAGTATATAGGGTGTAATCATTGTTGAAAATTTGCAGCTAAAGATTAGAATAAAGACAACTTTACCATGGTTTTGCAAGACCTACTGTTTCTGTTAATTTTAAAACTAATATTTAGTTTAAATGTTGGCATACACAAGATCAATTGAAAATTAGGATGGGGCGAAAAATGAGAAAAACTTACTGGACCCAAAATGTTACAAATGAAGAAATTATTGGTAGATAGAAAGTTGATAAATGGGTTAAGAAACAGGAAGAAGAGCTGGATAGGAAACTAGAGGTAAACGAAAGAGAAGATCGCGAGTGGAAGCAGTATATGATATGGACCTACCAGTTAACAGTGGACTGTTTTCTTTTCTATTTTAGCATATAGTGCACTCGTTAAACTATCGTTGCTGTTGATCGAGTGTGACCGAGATTCATTTTTAGTGGAATTCGGTCGACTGGTCGGTTCTATTCTGCCGACAATATTCACGTTATAAAGTAAAACTAAGGCTAATGTAATGTATGAGGCTTTTATAAGTTTATTAGTCATGGGAGGCTTTTATAAGTTTATTAGTCAGGGGAGGCTTTTATAAGTTTATTAGTCAGGGGAGGCTTTATAAGTTTATTAGTCAGGGGAGGCTTTTATAAGTTTATTAGTCAGGGGAGGCTTTTATAAGTTTATTAGTCAGGGGAGGCTTTTATAAGATTATTCAACAGGGGAGGCTTTTATAAGTTTACTAGTCAGGGGGAGACTAAGACTTCACAATGGTGACTCGTTCATCTCTTGACACACCCTGGACTCTTAAAGACTTAACTATTCTTCTCTCGCATATCAACATCACACGATCTTCTACTGTGATCAAGTAAATCTTGATAGAAACATCTGGAGATGATGCAGAGAGCGCCGAGCTAATTCTCTTACAATGAGTCGAGTCAAGGAACAACCGTCTACTATCTATCAATCTACCATCTACTGTCTTGTTTATTCCATACAAAACATAACAATTCGTGCGCTACAGTATTTGCTAGACAGTTTATTATTTCTAACACAAGCACAGAACAGCACAATGCAAGTCTTACATGATAAGTGGTAGAGAACAATACAACAGCTTAGCCTACGAGACACGTGGCAATACAATGTAGAGCAAAATCTTACGTGATATATAAATTATAGCATAATTCAACAAATATCATCTAAAAACAAAATGTAAGTTTAAATGTTTGCTTATAAACAACAAAAGTACTGTCACAAACGACCTAAATAAATATTGAATCGGTGGTAAAGCTAATGTTAACATCAATTTCCTCACTGGAAAGCTATATCAGTGACAGCGAGCCCAGGATCTGAACCCTGTACATACTGATTCGCGGTCGAATGTCTTACCGACATCACCACTGGCTCCCTGCTACAGTCCAGTGCACTGTCACATCAACCCCTCCTACTATCAGATACCATCGGTAACATTATACATAGCTACGAAGCTTCTAGATAGAGAAGTACAAGAATAATTCTAACAAAAAAAAAAGAAACAAAGCAATGTCGAGATTCTGAAATGAACGTTCATATGATTCAATTACATAGGGCAAGCCAGAGCACAGAACTGGACATACATTGCCATTGAAAATTCCAGCAGTCTAGAAACAATTATTTCTCAAAATAAATCTACTCAAAAATACTATCAAAACCCGAATTAGCATTTCAAATGAAAACTAACCGATGAAAACAACGAGTTATAATTTAGAGAAACTGAACCAATAGCATGTCGCCCAGGCGTCCAAACAATCTTAACAGTGACGCAGTCGAGCTGCGAGAAAATATGGGAAAGTGGAACGTGATAGAGAATTTTAAAATAGGGAAGAAGCGTGAAAATTGTGTAAGGTTATTTAGGCGGATAAGGAAGTAAGCTTGGTTGTTCTAGGAGGGAGGGGGGGGGATGGACGACCCAGAGCTCGACTGATTCTGATCGAGACCTCTCAATGAATTCATAATTAGCTATAGATTTCATCTCCACTCAGAGGCGACTGCTGATCTACCTCGCAATAAGTACATGTGATGGCATCATATGTACTTATACACATGTACATCATTATATATATATATATATATATATATATATATATATATATATATATATATATATATATATATATATATATATATAGTTTATATACATATATATACATATACACACGCATACACGCATGTGTATCTTATCTAACAGTTTAAAGCAATACGATTATAGTGTACAGTAGAATGATAGTAGAGGAATTTAAGAGACAACAAACGTAACTATCACGCACATCAGCTGCAGTACAGGTTCAACCTGCTGCTGATATACCTTCAGGATGTAAATAAAAACACTGAACACACCTTTGACATTTAACAGTCAGAGACATTTACATCTAATCATACTAAGCAATCAATCAATCAAATCAATCAATCAGCTATTAAATCGATAGATATTATATATTTACGTAAGGAAAGCATTTAGAGATAGCATTGTATATCTAGAGACAGTGATAAGAGCATCAAGTGTTAGCCAATCAATCAATCTGTCAATCACTAATCAACACATCAGCTGATAGGAGTGTATGGAGAGCTATGCTGATAAAGGAGTCAGAGATCTGTGCGCTCAATCCATCAACCTCTGAACCAGCCTGTAGTAAACAACAACAACATCACGTAGCATAAAACATCGCAACGATTTAATTCCATCTGATTTCTAAAATAATAGACTAACCAAAATTTATAAGCAACAACAAATGCAGTAACCATAGAAAGCGATAAAAGTTATGTCAAAGACATAAATTTCTATTCGACTTAGAAATGAGCTTGTCCATTGAAAGGCTCAGTCTAATGAATACACTGTGTTGTTCAAGAGGTCAAGGTGAGCTCTGTTTGAAGAGCGAATGCTAATTCTAAGTTCAAATATTGGCTTAGTCCTTTAATCCAGTTGTATGATGGATATACGATTAATAAAATAAACTGTTACAACAAAACACATGACTCCTAATTAAATTAGAAATCTGTCAAACCATCAAAAAGTCAAGGACAGTAAACAATTAGTATTTCATTGAACTATAGTAAATAAATTCCAGTATATAAAATTGTGAGATATAAATTACTATAATGTTAGCATTTATTTTACAATAAATAATGCTACAGACGATTGTCCTGATTAGTAGTAAACCGGAAAGTTAGATGAGCGGGTTAAAGGCTAAAAAATTTGATAAAATTGATGAAGACCAGTAAACCCACACAACACCATACAGAGAAAACTACCAGCCCACAGACACCAAGTCAAGATGATCAGCTAAGAGAGTCAAGCAGCTCATAGCGAGTTGTCTGGTTCACACACACTTAGCTACATACATACCCTATATGCTACAAGATCTGCTCCTAGATATCTAATCAGTCTTGCTTACAGTTCTTTAACATGCACTGGCTTAGTGTTCGGACTTTGACTGAAATAATCCAGCAGTCGATATGCTGAAATATTGCAATCACATGATTTCATTTGAAATCCCCCTAAGGACCATCATCATCATCTTCCATTGAATCCCAATATAGCTAGGGTTGGGTTTTAGAAAATTTTATAGCAACTTCTTGGGCCAAGGCGCCTACCAACCGAATTCCCTCTCTGACGTTGGATTAGATTTTCATGTTTTGTCGCCTTTTACAACACGTGCAGTCCACGGTTGGTCTATCAGCAACCTGGACACAAATGGGTGCACAACCCAGTGAATTACTACAAAAATTAAGAAAATAGGTTATATTTAAAAACATAAAAAGTACAAAAAAGTCTACACAAAAGCAAATATTTACATAGCCTAAGAAAATAAAACAGAGACAGAGAAGTGGTACAAGAGAACAAAGTAGTGAATGAGTATTAAGTGAAGAGAAATATACAAACCTTTGATGATCTTATAGATGATGCATGAAGAGAAGAGAGCGACACAAACATTGAACCCATCAGCAGGTGTCAGCACTGTGTGCAGGGTGTCCATTAGTTGTCTCAACATGTAAGGAGCCTTCCCATTGGCTGGCTCATTATGAGCAGGATCCTGCAAGCAGAGTAAAAATCATTAATAGAAAAAAATGTTATCAGTATATATTTACACAAACCACAGTATATATTTACACAAACCACATTATTTACGAGATAACAAAATACTTTAGTTATCACATTAAATTAAAAATTGCAGATTGTTTGCTTGGGTTGTTTAGATTAGTATTATTTTAAATATAAACTTAAAACTTTCATATTTTAAACTGATTAATTACAAATGTGTAAATTATATGAACAGTTTTACTGTCTCTGTAACGTATCAGAAAAACGGGAGAGGTTGTATACGAGTATAAACACTACTCAACCTTGCCCATTCCTTTTCAATTTACAATAACAGATCAATAGAACCCTACGTTCAGAACAGCAAATCCTTTCAATTCTGTGCAAAGAATTAGTTGATCTATTATATCTATATATTAGTTGATCTATCAGTATCTATATATGCACAGAGTATACCAAAGGGTTTGTATAGCGTATGAAAACTTGGGTTTGGACCACACTACTGTAAGGATGTAAAACATGCACCTTACGGAAGGAAGATATTAGGAAATTGGAGGCGTTGGAAATGTGGATTTGGAGAAGAATGGAGAGGATTTGCTGGACTCAAAAGGTCACAAATGAGGAAGTTCTGGAGAGAGTTGGTACAGATAGACAGTTGATAAATGTATTAAGAAATAGCAATAAGAGTTGGATAGGACACATCCTACTAAGGAGGAAGGTCTATTATTAGAGGTCATAGAAGGTAGAATGGAAGGAGAAAGAGACAGAAGCAGGCCGAGATTAGATATGTTAGATGATTTAAAGATCCACTCATATGTGGAAATGAAGAGGAAAGCGGAAGACAGAGAAGAGTGGAGGCGTTATATACCATGGACCTGCCAATAGGCAGTGCACTAAGAGAGAGAGATGCACAGTAGAGGTGCAGACCTGGTAGATGTGGGCCTTGTCTCTGAGGTAATTGACAAACCCTGGCTCATCTGCCCACAGTATTGGTAGATACTGTCTCACGTGCACTCTAGTCCACCAATCAGAGCTATGCATACAAATAACAACCAATCAGAGCTGAGCAAACAAATAACAACCAATCAGTGTTAAGTACAAAAATCAGAGCTGAGCATAGAATAGAAAAGAATCAGAGCCAAACACACAAATAAATATAATAACCCATCAGAGCTAAGAAAACAAAAACAACCAATCAGAGATGGGCATAATAATCATAACTAAATATAGAAATGATGTTAAGTATTGAGAAGACATCAGTGCTGGGGTAAGCACTGGATCAGTACCCACTGATCCTCCAGTAGTTAATTGTACATATAACGGACCATGCTACGGTTTCAAGATTTAGATCTATCACCTAACCCAAATGTCTTCTGAGTATGGAACAGGCACTGCTTAGGATCTTCTTTCTCCTGAACACAAGGCTTCACAGAGAGCTTTGAGTGAATTGAGTTGCAAAGAAATGTGGTGCAGTGTCATCCCTTACATATTACCAGGATGAAGAAACAGATGTTTAACTGTTCTTTAAATTACTATTAATAGTACAAATTACTTATAGAAGTGTAGTGGTAGGACTGATAGAGTACCTAGAATCATTGATAGAGGTGTAGTGATAAGACTGATAGAGTACCTAGAGTCATTGATAGAGGTGTAGTGATAAGACTGATAGAGTACCTAGAGTCATTGATAGAGGTGTAGTGATAAGACTGATAGAGTACCTAGAGTCATTGATAGAGGTGTAGTAATAAGACTGATAGAGTACCTAGTCATTGATAGAGGTGCAGTGGTAGGACTGATAGAGTACCTAGAGTCATTGATAGAGGTGCAGTGGTAGGACTGATAGAGTACCTAGAGTCATTGATAGAAGTGTAGTGGTAGGACTGATAGAGTACCTAGAGTCATTGATAGAGGTGTAGTGATAAGACTGATAGAGTACCTAGAGTCATTGATAGAGGTGTAGTGATAAGACTGATAGAGTACCTAGAGTCATTGATAGAGGTGTAGTGATAAGACCCTAGAGTCATTGATAGAGGTGTAGTGATAAGACAGTGAGTCATTGATAGAGGTGTAGTGATAAGACTGATAGAGTACCTAGAGTCATTGATAGAGGGGCCATGATAGAGTGTGAGTGACTGCTAGTCATTGATAGGAGACCTAGAGTGAGTTATGATAGAGGTGCTGATAGAGTACGAGTAGAGGTGTAGTGATAAGAATAGATAGAGTGCAGTGTAGGATAGGACTGATAGAGTACCTAGAGTCATTGATAGAGGTGTAGTGATAAGACTGATAGAGTACCTAGAGTCATTGATAGAGGTGTAGTGATAAGACTGATAGAGTACCTAGAGTCATTGATAGAGGTGTAGTAATAAGACTGATAGAGTACCTAGTCATTGATAGAGGTGCAGTGGTAGGACTGATAGAGTACCTAGAGTCATTGATAGAAGTGTAGTGGTAGGACTGATAGAGTTCCTAGAGTCATTGATAGAGGTGTAGTGATAAGACTGATAGAGTACCTAGAGTCATTGATAGAGGTGTAGTGGGACTGATAGAGTACCTAGAGTCATTGATAGAGGTGTAGTGATAAGACTGATAGAGTACCTAGAGTCATTGATAGAGGTGTAGTGATAGGACTGATAGAGTACCTAGAGTCATTGATAGAGGTGTAGTGATAAGACTGATAGAGTACCTAGAGTCATTGATAGAGGTGTAGTAATAAGACTGATAGAGTACCTAGTCATTGATAGAGGTGCAGTGGTAGGACTGATAGAGTACCTAGAGTCATTGATAGAGGTGCAGTGGTAGGACTGATAGAGTACCTAGAGTCATTGATAGAGGGTAGTGGTACTGATGAGTAGAGTCACTGATAGAGTACCTAGAGTCATTGATAGAGGTGTAGTGATAGGCTGATAGAGTACCTAGAGTCATTGATAGAGGTGTAGTGATAAGACTGATAGAGTACCTAGAGTCATTGATAGAGGTGTAGTGATAGCTGATAGAGTACCTAGAGTCATTGATAGAGGTGTAGTGATAAGACTGATAGAGTACCTAGAGTCATTGATAGAGGTGTAGTAATAAGACTGATAGAGTACCTAGTCATTGATAGAGGTGCAGTGGTAGGACTGATAGAGTACCTAGAGTCATTGATAGAGGTGCAGTGGTAGGACTGATAGAGTACCTAGAGTCATTGATAGAAGTGTAGTGGTAGGACTGATAGAGTACCTAGAGTCATTGATAGAGGTGTAGTGATAAGACTGATAGAGTACCTAGAGTCATTGATAGAGGTGTAGTGATAAGACTGATAGAGTACCTAGAGTCATTGATAGAGGTGTAGTGATAGTGATAAAGCTGGGCTCTTATGTACTTAGGAGCTGCGGCGTCGAAGGGTCCACGATCAATCAGTGCTGTAACTATACATACAAACAATTATCCATGACAACATCTTATGTAAATTAATTACGCAACTTCAAATACTAGACGTAAATTGAAATGGGTTTTAATTTTTGATTTGGCATAAAAGAAGCCCTTTATCTTTTTGTTCATTAGTCTCATGTAATGTATTGTTTTCTGAATCAACTCATAACATTGACAAATGTTGCATATAGCAGAGGGTCCTGACCAATAAAGCAATTTATACCACTAAACAATTTCTTACTCTACCGATAATACCAGTTTTCCACAAGCTTCAGCTCTAACGTTTCACAAAGTGTGATAGATAGTCGGGTGAACCCGTGTTGTGCCCAGGTTGCAGAAGAATAGACCAGCCGTGTACTGCACGTGTCAAAAAAGGTGACAAATCGCTAAGATTCAAACCAACGGAAATACCAAACTCAACTGAGTTGAGCAGTCATCAGTGAACAAGCGTTTCAGTCAACTCAAACTATTTGCGTTATTTTCTGGGTTTCTTTAATTCTCTATCCTACAAAAGATAAAACTTTCATCCATGCAATTTCTGATAAAAGTCTTTATACACCAATTTTCTTCTAGCTACTGCGATGAACGGTACATTTTATAATTCAGCAGATTCACAGAAGCACATGCATGCGCACTTACCGTCCCGCTCGTTTTTGAGCAGCCTGTAGACGAGATTGAGCAGCCACGGGTTGTGCTCATATGAGCCCAGCGCAGCAAACCACATCTGCCAGTCGAGTCGAGGCTGATGAGGAGCTGCAGACAACAAAAATGAGTCGCTCAATAGCGCCACTATTATGTGACACATGTGACAAGAGTCGTTCAATCGCTCCACTATCATGAACCACATCTAACAACCTACTTGCTGTGATCTCGCTGCACATAGCTCTATTTTTTATTTATGTTTATTCAGTGCATTCTAGAGAGGAAACAGACTGGCTATGACAGACAGAACTATACAATGATAAAAACATCCACGGAAGAGTACAGTTCTGGCAACCCACTCTCCTCCCATCCTCTACGCTGGTTCTGTAGATTACTAAACCAAACACTTTCCAACACAATACCATACACCACTATGCATTATTATATTACCCACGTAGTATCCAGGTCGTTGAAAAATAGACCAATCGTGGACTGCACGTGCCATAAAAGGCGACGATAAAGCTCTACGATCCAAACCGAAGTCAAAATGGACACTTGGTGGGTGAGAGCCTAGGCTCCAGAAATTGCTACAAAAATTACTAAACCTAGTTAAACTGGGATTCAAGGGAAGATGATGATGACATCTATGCGCTACTATACAGATCATCATTATACAATATACAGAAAATTTAAAGTTCAATACAGGACAGGTAGTTATGCTACTAAAACAAGGTAGGACCATTGCCCCTGGGTAGAGAATAATAAGCTGGATGTAAAGCTTAAGTCGACATATAGAACAACTTACCCACGACAGGTGGAGAGCGTGCAGTGTTACCAGGTTTATACAGAAAATTGTACTCCTGCCACGGACCCTCCATGGAGTCACTGCCCTCCAAAACAACCTCCGGTCTGCCTCCAACCCCCGTCATACTGTTCATCAATCAATCAGTGTCATAATCAATCAATCATCAATGAGTCAGTGTCATAATAAATCAATACAGCAAAACCAATCTGTCAATCCATCAATCAATCAATCAGTGTCATAATCAATCAATATAGCAAATCCAATCAGTCAATCCATCAATCAATCAGTCAATAAGATATTCATCTAGCCAGATTTTTAAAAACTTCAGACATAATTTGATTCCTCTACAAACAAGTGACATTTCTGTACTCGGACAGGAGAGAGCAGAGAACGTCTTACGAACCTCCTGAACAGCCCGTAGGCATGAGACAGCTGAAGAGAGTTAGCAGTGGAGTGGTGCCAGGCTTGTACTGTTGTCGGTAAGCGTTGTTGCGTAGTTGAATCTAGAGTTGCGTATGGTACCTGTGCACCAATCCATCAGCAAATCAATCTATTAATTGAACAATCAGTCAATCCATCAATCAGTCAATCTACAAAATCACTCCAAAACAATCTATTAGGCCTTTTAATATAATTTATTGAAGAAAAATCAACTTCAGCCTCATACGGCTTATTCCTTCCTGATTTAGCTAATGATGCATACCAGACTGATGCAGAACACGGCTAGACTGAAGTAACTAATGATGCATACCAGACTGATGCAGAACATGGTGAGACTGATGATGCTGATGATAACACAGCGACTGAGGGAGACAAGTCTTCTTGTGGAGCTCTCTTTGGACATGATCACACTACAAGTAAACACATTAACATCAGAGCCGTAGACGTGCAAGTGCTAAAATAGAAATTCATGTATATCGTGAAACATGAGCACAAACAATTCTGTCAAGACAGTCATAATACCAACAAATCAAATAGAGAAAGAGCGAGATAGAGAAAGAGAGAGAAATAGTGAAAGAAACAGTTTGAGAGTAAGAGAGAGAGAGTGAGAGATAGAGAGAAAGATATATAGATAGAGAGAGAGAGGTGCGAGAGAGAAAATGTGTGATGTGTGTGCTACAGAGCAAGTGAGAGAGAAAGAGTTAGACAGAGTGAGAGAGTGTGATAGAGAGAAGGACAAAGTGAGAGAGAGGGGAGAGAAAGAGAGAGATTGTGTGCGAGAGGAAGAAAGAGAGAGTAGAGATTGAGAGATAGTGAGACAGATAGAGAGAGAGAGAGAGATAGACAGATTGAGAGAGTACTTGATGAGAGAGGTTATAATGACAGCAGACAATGAAATGAGTCCAATCCATATACTGAGAGGTACAGCATGTGACAAGAACCACGCCAAGTCAGCCGACGTGAACCCTGCATTCAATCAATCAATCGATCATCAATCAATCAAGCAATCAATCAATCAACCTTACTTTGAAAGAGTAAGAGATACGAAACGACTTATTTGCTTATGTGAGTGTAAGGATATAAAGACTAGGTCATAAAAGTTCAACTAAACAGTATAAAAAACTAGGTCACATAAGTTCAACGCAGCAGTGTATAAAACTAGCTGAGATCAAGTAAATTAAAGCATCAGACAGGCGACCAACCAGTAACACAGGAGCTCATCAGAAGATATTCGACCGCGGATCAGTAGGTTCAAATTCTGGGCTCGCCTGTCATGACTTCGCTTTTGAGTGAGGAAATTGACGTTAAGCTTGGTTTTACGAGCTTTTTTAAGTAAAACTGATAATAGTAATTAGATAATATAATTAAAATTATCATAGTAGAGAGAGGTACTTGTGCTGGACTCGATGCTGTGGTTGATGGTGTCCACTCTTAGGTTGAACAGTCTACACGTCCAGTACAGTATAGACCCGTAGACCACAACATTCAACATCAGTCTCAGTATAGCAAAGCTTCTACTGCACGACACTGCCGAAACTGTAGCAGTCTTCTGAGATTTCAGGTCTATCAATCAATCATACTCAGTCAGTGCCACTACACAAGAGAAGCAAAGACATCATTTCTGTTCGACTGAGTGTATAGCATAGTTTAACAAGTAAGTGCTCAAATGTCAGACTAAGACAGTGACATAACGTTGAGCAGATTGTGCTGTTTCATCATCCAATCAATTGAATAACACTTGATGGGTCATACAGCTTATAATTATTTGTGAGCATGGCATAAAGATTTTAATTAGAGTTACTGATAGATTGATTGGAGGATGTTTGTCTACATGTCTTGAATATTGACTAGAGCAAAAGATCTAAGAACCCGAGGAGTAACTATATCAACAGACACCCTGCCAAAACACACACACATAGACTCACAAACATATATATACTAACACAAATATACATACATATATATGAGCATACAGGGACAGATACAAAAGAACGCATACACGCACAATGCAGACAATTATTAACAATAATAATAATAATAAGGTTTAATGTCAGTTTCCTCATCCAGGTACGATGTCTGAGACGTCTGAAGTTGAAATTGACTATGAAGTGTTCACCGTGTTTAGAGCTGAGCTTGTTTCTGCCGTTGCCTCTCAGCCAATCATCATCGAGGACTGAAATAAAGAGAACTGTCGTGAGCGCGTTGAAGAAATTGTAGTTACCAGTCAAAGCTATCAGTAGCATCAATAAAACCTGCATCCATAAATCAATCAACAGATCAAGCATTCAATAAATTAGTCAATCAATTGTTAAATCAATCAATTAGTTAATCCATTAATCAAACCATAAATCAATCAATACATTAATCAATCAATCCATCAATCAATCAATACATTTATCAATCAGTCCATCAATCAATCAATAAATAAAACAATCAGTCAGTCGATCAATTGATAAATCAATCAATCAGTTAATTTATTAATCAAACCATCAATCAATCAATGGAACATTCAGTCAATCAATCTGTCAATCAATAAGTTATTCCATTAATCAAACTATTAATCAATCATTAGACTAATCAATAAATCAATCCATCAATCAATTAATAACTTAATCAATCAATAAATCAATCCATCAATTAGTCAATCAAGCATATATTTATGAATATGGTAAAACAGTTGAAAATCAAAAAGAAATCAAGTTATTTAAACCACTGAGCACATATCAAAGTAAAACTGTTCAGTTTATTGAATTAATAATGAACTGTTAAACATCCATTTTAATTAATTAATTTCCACAATCTATCTCCCTCTCTCACACACACACAGACACACACACACACACAGACAGACCTGAGAGTAGGCAGCGAAGAGACGCTGAGATCTGATGGGAGAGAAGAAGAGGAATGGCAGGATGATCTCTATCACAAACACTATCACCACGCTGAGCTTGTGAAACCAGACCGGCAGCTGATGAAAGTACCACGACAGCGATGTTGGTATACACTATCATCAATCAATCAATCAATCAATCAATCAATCGCTCAACCAATCAATCAATCACTCAACCAATCAATATGTCAATACGCAATGAGATACAGCTCGATAGAGTCTTGATGAAGCATTGTCATAGCGACGGCTGAAGAAATACGGGCCCACACCACTAATCTATGAAGTCCTATACTATAGAACATCCTATATACATTAGCTACAGTTAGAAATTAACAAGTCATAGTGGTGCAGTCTGGTGACCGCTGAACGAATCACATAGGACAGAGTGAGAGTAGCTCAGATCATCAGTCTATTAGACAGTTCAGTTTAATGAAAGCCATTGAACAGCCTATACAGGTGTAGCTCTAGAGGTCACTGCACTGACACAATACTAACAGCACTCACACACTACATAATATTCATGTTGATTAAAGTCACTTGTTTTTAATATAGATTTGATTCGTTGAGGCAAAACGCAGGCTGATGATAAGGCATAGTCGTGAAGTGTGTATCAAACTCTTCGTCGTGGAACTGATCCTTACCGGAGAATGAAAGCCTACTGAGGGTTGAAATATGTAGCTAGTAAGTTGACAGAACACTAAAGAGTGAGAGACAGGAAGAGACAGAGAGAGGCAGATAGAGAGAGACAGAGAGAAAGACAGTTACCTGTGACTCATAGTGGTAGGTCATGGCTGTGAGACCCCACCACGTAGGACAGTTGCTCGTCAACTTGACGACCCCCGATGCAAACATCAGCCTGAACGCCAGCCACTTGATCAACCACAGGCTGACAGTGCTACCATGTACATTACAGCCCAGCAGTGGCAGTGGTGCCACTAACATTGTCAAAAAACCTGTCTCCAGCAACAGTGTGTCCCTGAAATGAAGAACAACATAAAATCATCATCTATCATAATAGCCCATAACCCGGGCCCTAATGTCATAAAAGTCTGCACCCAAATCCTAATTATCTAAAGAAAAAAGCACGTTAAGAATGAATAAAGAGAATAAATAAATATAATAAAAGGATGTATAGCAAAAAACTTACCATTGAAACCACAGGAATGTTTGTCCCACCTGCGGCACACACACAACAGCATAAGAGCTGAGATACACTATAAAACAATTACAGAGTAGGCAGTATAAAATAAAACATTGTTGCTGTGCAATCTGCCTGACATCATTGATGTGCATTGACTGCTATGACAGAATAAGTTATGGTTCAATGAAATGAGTATTACTATCAGAATCTAAGCCAAGGATGCCACAGAAGCATGCAGATGCTTCTGTGGCATCCTTCTGTGGAAAAGATAGAGAGAGAGAGAGAGAGACACAGTGAGAGAGAAGATATAGAACTTGAGTACATATATGGAAGAGAGAGAGGTACAAGATGTAGAAAGATCTAGATTTAGAGTCTACCTGGAAGAGAGAGAGGTAGAAGATCCAGAGCACAAAGAAGCTGAGAACATTCCGGAACCTCTGCACAAGTAGAGCAGCGAGCGAGACAACAACTCCCAGCAGTGCCAGCAGGTCCATGCCGAGTCTAACATCATTGATACCAAGTCTAGGCAAAAACCTCAACAGCGTTACCTGATTCCACATCTCGGCAACACTGTGGGGCTCTGTGCAATGATAGTTCATACTAATCTTAAAAGTGTAGAGAAGTTTAATTAAACCACAATTAATCTATACCACATACACCAATCAAATAATAATAATGTCAGTAATTATATCAACATTAATTATTACTCTGCTACTGTTGTAAACAACACCATCTACAAATGGATAACTTTTCTCCACCCAATTATGTAACAATCTCTTAGGCAATAGGATCAGCTTAACCAGATCTATGACTGAAAAACTATGAAACTAATAAATTAGAATCTAAAACTATTAAAGTCATCTATTAAATCAAGAAATTTCATTATGCACTGTGTATTAGGAACAGAATATGTTTTTATTCAGTCAAGAATGACTTGGACTTGATTCCAGAATCTGATAGATTTTGCATTTGAGCACATAATATAAGACTGAGACTCCATTGCTCAAACAGGGCTGTATATTTACCTGAACATTTATATAACATGTATAGATGTTGCAGTACTATCTTTCTTTAATACTCAGGTTTCACATGTGTCAATTTCTATAACTCGAAACAGTCAAAGCATAGACAGCAAAACAACATCTTTAACACTAATTTTCTATAATCACCTTCCATGAGAACAAGCTTTGCAGGTTGAATTCCATTGTCACCATATAAACCTACAAATTATACATATAAAATTAATGACAGTATTTTTCCAAACAAAAGCAATCACAACAACTTTTGTTCTTCATTTTCAATAACATTACTAATTCAGTGTGCTTGAAAATGAATTTCATTGTGCTCGTAGTATTTAGATAGATTTACGAGTTATCTAGTGTCGGGGCCAGACAGAACAATAGCGACATCTCACGAATCCACGTCATAATATTTTTATTTTAATAATTTTTAACTCAGCTACTCATCTTAGAGGCCAGTATTTGATAGTTCTTTTAATTTAACCAGAATTAAATTAAATTTAACCGTCAAGTTCTAATTGGTCTTCACACAGCATATTGTTATGACTCTGCTTAGGGCCACGGTTATATAATGACAACTCAAACCCTCAAAAATATCTACACTGTACCCCCTACAAAAATGTTAGCAAAAATCCTGCAAAAAAAATAAGTGAGGCCTGTGAAGCTCTTACATCAAGAACTGCCATTTGATGAAGTAAGACTATAGCCAGTAGTAAATATTTTTGTACAGCAATTTACCTCCTCCACAGTACACATCTGATAAACCTTTTTAAATGAATAAATCAGGATTTATCTTAGAGTGTTCCACCAGAAGAAGATGTCCAAAATATCTTGCGCATATATATATATATATATATATATATATATATATATATATATATATATATATATATAACTAAATATATTACTAAATCACATAAGTTTTAGACATTAAAAAATTTTATACTGTGTTTCACATTGCATTTAAGGTCAAAGCCTACACATTTTTAATAATGCAATACGAAGGAAATATCAGAATTGTTAACATACCAGGTATTTGCACAAAAAGAGAGGCAAATGCAAACATGTAGATACATGACATTGCCATAAGAAAGAAATCTGCAACGAGATAATTCTCGCATTTTCTAACGCAGGCACTATGTCTGCCTAACGAACTCTTCCCATCCAATTGTCGCTTATCCATTCTTGTCGTTCAATTTCTCAGAATTTAATAATAGGACAAAGCGATGAATAGTTTCAGCCGATAAACAATAGTACGCGTAGAGTATAATTTGTTATTTTGGTTAATTTTATGCGCTAAATATTAGCAAATGTTGTTATCTTAAAGTTTTTTAATAATTTAGCTGCAGGTTTAAATGTTGGGCGATATTAGAGTGTGGAGGCGTCAGCAGACAAGCCACGTTACAATTTTCTCACATGTACTTTCTCGGGATCCAAAGAATGTCCAACTCTGGAGTAAACCCTTATTCCTTACTAGAGGCCGAGAGTTCGCTAATTTCTAATATTCTATGAATGTGCAGATAGAGCTAGAGCCATCGTCGCCGACTCTCGTAGATGTAGATGAAATTTAGCGAGCCAATGACTTAAGTTACTTTGATTTCAATTTTTATTTAATCGTTTCTCTAACCCTGTGCATTAAAATATAAAGAAAATATTCGTCATTATCATCAGCATCACCATTATCGATTCATCATTGTTATCATCATCACTTATTTATTTCAGACACATAGCTGTCCACTGAGAGATTTATATTTATTTTTGCATCTTATATGTTAACAACATCTAAAACTCAACAATAAGAGCAGCCCTTAGATAGCTTACTCATTAGTATGGCTGACTCAGCTCTACTTCATATCACAAATAATCTTTAACATTTTATGTTTTAACGTTGAGGAGAGTTCTTTTTCTTTTGGGTGGCCTGAAGACTTTTTCTGGGAGACAAGAGAAGTGACGAGATTTAGCGACACAGCATGTTGTGAATGTAAACAAGAAAGATGGCGGCTGCTAGTGGTGCTTGGGTGGAAGTGGATAAAGTTATCGCTGAGAACAGAAGAGAATTAGTCCTGTCCGGCAAAGACGTTCAAACAAGAATAACTGAACGTAACGGTCAGCTTGACGAGAGAATATTCGCATTGAAAAGTCTGAATTTTCTAGAAATCAGTAAAGCCGGACTTGCCTCGTTGCCGGTGACTATTGCACAACTTGATGGCCTGACTAATCTTGGTTTGGACGGGAACAAATTGAAGGACCTTCCGGCAGAAATAGGCAAGCTGGTTAAATTGAAATTTTTGGATTTGTCTAATAATGAACTGGTGTCTTTACCGGAGGAATTAGGTCAACTGAAGGAACTGCAGACATTGAATGTCAGCAATAATAAACTGACAGAATTTCCTGATATCAGTACGTTAATTCAGCTTCACTCGCTAGATGCTTCTCACAATGAACTGGTTGAGTTACCTGATGGCATAGCTGACGAAAAGTTAAATTTACTTTCATCCGTCATTGTGCACCACAATAAAATATCTTCTCTACCGGAAGATCTGTTCAGCCTTGAAGCCTTAAAACTTCTCGATGTTACTGATAATGCATTGCAAAGCATTCCCTCGTCTCTTTGTGAATGCGGAAAGCTTAAAGATTTTCGTTTTGGTGGAAACAAGCTTAAAGACCGACGCCTTGCTAAAATGAGCGGAGATTGCTCCACGAAGGCAGTGCTCGATTATCTGCAAACTATTCGAGGGAAGGAGCAAAAGACGGAGGGCAAACAGAAGGGAGGAGGAGTGGTGAGTGCTGCCGAGAGAAAGAAGCAGAGGAAGGCTAAACAAGCGATAGAGAATGAGCCTAAGATTCAAGATACGATAAGGGTGCTACATTATGATGTTGAGAATGGTTTAACGGTGACTGTCACGGCCGCTGCGTCGGCAGCCAGACCTTACATAGTCTGCTGCATTGTACGAAATCTCAATTTCTTCAAGTCGCAGTCGATGATGAGACGCTTTCTTGCCATCCAGGTGGGTTTAGCTATTTCTGCTTCTAGTATCAATTGTTTATTTTTCTGCACATGATTGATCGCCCCAGCGATTGAGCTTAATCACCCATCACTGACATCGCATTCGAGTGAGGAAACTGATGTTAACATTAATTTGCCAGCTTTTTTGAAGATATTCTACTTTCTTTATGCTCTACCAGTGACTGACAGTATCAAAAGCTTTAGGCAGATTAAATTATATGGCTGTGTGTATTTATGAGTGATCTTTGGCCTCCAATACTCTCAGTAAAAAAATAATTTGTAATTCAAACTTGTTTGAACTAAAGTCATCACCTTCTGAGAGTATGCTGAGTGCCAGACAGCTGGTGATTTAGTGATTGATTGATTTCTAGGTTAATTGACAGATTGATTTATGTTTTGATTGTTTGATTGCTAGGTTAATTGACAGATTGATTGATGTTTTGATTGATTGATTACTAGGTCAATTGACAGATTGATTGATGTTTTGATTGATTGCTATGTTAATTGACAGAATGATTGATGGATTGATTGATTGCTAGGTTAATTGACAGATTGATTGATGTTTTGATTGATTGATGTTACGCAGACAAATCTGCACAAGACGTTTTGCTAAGTTCCCCAGAAAACCAAGCATTGCTGATTTATTGATTGAGTAAGGACTAAGTTATTTGATTTATTGATTGATTGATTAGACAAAGCTGCATGAGACGCTGTGTGTTAAGCGGCAGACGGCTACTATAGCCACCCATGATCTTGAGTCAATCAAACATCCGCTGATCTACGATGCTAGGCCTCCTAAAGACATGACGGTATGCTCTGATCCTATTGAATAAATGCTTTACTTAACTAGTTATATGTACACCTACATTAGTTCTACTAAAGACATGATGGTACATTCTAATCGTATTGAATAAATGCTTTACTTAATTAGTTATATATGCACCTACACTAGTTCTACTAAAGTCATGATAGTACATTCTAATCGCATTGAATTAATGCCTTACTTAACAAGTTATGTGTATACCTACACTAGTTCAACTAAAGACATGATGGTACACTCTAATCCTATTAAACTAATGCATTTCTTAACATTGTTTGTGTGTATGTATGTGTTCATGTAACAGTTGATACCACTAAGCACATGTATATGTGTGTTTATACTTGTGTAACTATGTGTGCGTGTAACAGTTGACGCCGCTAGGCACATGTATATATGTGTGTTTGTATGTGTGTATATATGTGTGCATGTAACAATTGATACCGCTAGGCACATGTATATGTATGTGTGTATGTTTGTATGTATGTGTGTATGTATGTGTGCGTGTAACAGTTGATACCACTGGGTACATGTATATATGTGTGTTTGTATGTGTGTATGTATGTGTTCATGTAATACAGTTGACGCCACTAGGCTCATGTATGTATGTATGTGTATATATATGTGTATGTATGTGTGTATGTATGTGTGCATGTAACAGTTGACGCCGCTAGGCACATGTATATGTGAGTTTATACTTGTGTAAGTATGTGTGCGTGTAACAGTTGACGCCGCTAGGCAGGTCCAAGGAGACTACTGGCCTGGCTCTGGTGCAGAGACTGAGACAGGAGGCGGAGGCTCAACGCAAGGAGAGCAAACGTAGCACTGTCAGCGGTATACACAAGTACGACAACTCTACTTGATCTCTAGCTGCTCTTCTTCTCTTTCTCTACATCTCTCTATCTCTCTCTACCTGATCTCTAACATCTCTTCTTCTTTACATTTCTCTATCTCTCTCTCTGCTTGATCTAGTCTCTTTTCTCTTTCTCTACATCGCTCTATCTCTCTCTACAAGCGTTTACTTATCTCTTCATTTCGTTACGTTACATCTCTCTGTCACATTTATAAAGAGCTTTCTATGTCTCTCTACTGGCTCGTTAACTTATCTCTTTATGATATATCTCTCCGTCACATTTATGAAGAGCCTTTCAATGCAATATGCAGCAGTAACACTAAATTAAGATATGGAAAATCCAGTAATCCCATCTAAGAATCTACTGCCAGTGGCTTACATTGCAACAAATAAGCTTTTCATTGAATTCATCGTACCACTGATGTCGGTTGCTCAATCAAAATCAATCAATAAGAATTTAACGTCCTGTTCCTCACCATATGTCAGGGACGTCTCTTGTAGATTCTACACAAACAGGCGCCAAAGTACTATACGATCACGACTGAGTATACAGAGACCACAAGAGAAAGGAAGTCTGCTCGTGCTTAATTTCTTCTTAAGCTACTTAAAACTATCTCGGCATACAGCATGGTGTGTTACATTCTCACGCAGCCTGCGGGATAAAGAGTTTCTGTTAACCCGTCGACTTCCTGCATGATGTTGATTGTCTAGTGTTGTATTGTACAGATACCTGGACCTGTTGAAGGACAAGCCGTTGTACCCGTGTGTAGTGGACAACACTGGCCTCATCATTTCCTTCCCTCCCATCACTAACAGTGACGTCAGCAAGGTATGTGTCTCTATTCACCTCTCATCACTAACAGTGACGTCAGTAAGGTATGTGTCTCTGTTTATCTCTCATCACTAACAGTGGCGTCAGTAAGGTATATGTCTCTGTTTATCTCTCATCACTAACAGTGACGTCAGTAAGGTATGTGTCTCTCTTTACTAACAGTGACGTCAGTAAGGTATGTGTCTCTATTTATCTATTTATTTATCTATATTATATTTACAGCTAGTTCTTGTGGACCTCAACAACAAGCCTGTAGCTGTATGATTATTGACAGTCTAGCTCTCCGTGGTCCACGCTGGAAGAACGCACGTTCTCTGTCACAACGTGGGGGAGGCTGTGGCAGTGTTGTGAACAATGATTGATTGATTGATGTAGGTATAGAACACCACACGACACATACTGGTAGAAGTAACTAGCTCTGTTAGCTTAGACACGTGTAACACAGTTGTGATTGATTGATTGATGTAGGTACAGAACACAACACGACATATACTGATAGAGGTGACAAGCTCGGTTAACTTGGACATTTGTAAGACAGTTATGAATGTGCTGCTGGCTGAGCTGCTAAAACTCAACATTGGTCAGCTGACTGAGCCTGTGCGCGTGGCGTTCAACCTTCAACCAATCACACGAGCTCTTCCTGTTGACCCAGCTGCTGCTGCTGCTGACCCAGCTGCTGCTGGTGACACAGCTGCTGCTGCTGGTGCTGACACAGCAGCTGCTGCTGCTGATACAGCTGCTGAGAAACAAGAGAACCACACAGCTGCTGCTGAAGATGCACAGGAGGAGGAAGGGGAGGGGACAGCTGCTGCAGCAGGGGTAGGGGGATGTGTGCTGATAGTGGAGCAGGTTAGGGTGCTATCTGAGGGGGGCGGGCTGAAAGTCGTCTACCCCTCAAGGGTTGACCTTGAGTCCCCTGATTACAAGGTCATCAGAGAGGGTGTCGACTAGCCCTAGGCTGTGTGTAGTCTAATACTAGCGTCTTTATTTATAATAATACCAGAAGTTACCAGAACTGAAAATAGGAAGAAGAGTTAATAGGACACATTCTAAGGGGGGGGGGAAGGTCTATTAATAGAGGTCATAGAAGGTACAATGGAAGGAAAAAGAGGCAGAGGCAGGCCGAGATTAGGTATGTTAGATGCTTTAAAGACCCACGCATATGCTTTGAAATGAAGAAGAAAGTGGAAGACAGAGAAGAGTGGAGGCGTTATATACCATGGACCTGCCAGTAGGCAGTGCACTAAGAGAGAGAGAGAGAGAATGTCAATAGTAGAAATATTAAACGTCTACCATTAGTTTTCTCGTACAAGGATGATGTCTGGGTCAGTCCCTCAGCAGACAGTTTCATCTTGTTCTCTAAACATGCATGGGATAAGTCTATTTTTCTGAATTAAAGATGAAAAAGGGTTACACTGTAATCTAAACTACAATGACAACGTTAATCTTAAAAAATTATCTGGACATTATTTAAAGATATAGATTAATAGCTATTTAATTATTGAAATTATTTTATTAAACTCTGCATGTTGTGCTTCATGGAAGATTTCTTTCGTAATTTTGTTGCCACTGTTCCACATTAAATTGCAGTTTTGTTGATTCATCTGAGCACTGACTAATGGGATTTAGTATTAGTGCTGATAGAGGCACCGTGACAATTTAAAGTGTCATAGCACAGCACATGACACATTGGCACAGGCTGATAGAGGCACTGCAAAACTTTAAAGTGTCATAGCACAGCACCAGCACGACATATTGGCACAGGCTTATAGAGGCACCGTGACACTAAAGTGTCATAGAACAGCACCAGCATGACACATTGGCACAGGCTGATAGAGGCACTGTGACACGTTAAAGTGTCATAGAACAGCACCAGCACGACACATTGGCACCTTATAGAGGCACTGCGACACTTTAAACAACAATTACAGAATTAGTGCTACTGGCGTCCATAACAACATTGAGCAATGTGATATCAAATCAAATCCGATGAGCAGAGTGTGGGGTCCAAAAACAGTGCAAGCCAAAATCCGGGAGTTCGATCCGAGAAAGGGTACTAGTGGAATTAAAGTGTCATAGCACAGCACCACGCATTGTACAGTATGTCAAAACACTAAGGCCACGAGTAACACCATTTTCCTATCTAGAATGCATGTTTAGAATGCTGTATGTGGTGAATATAGGGTCAGGATTTGAATCTCGTATCTAGTGGTCCATAATTAGAACCTTAAAAATATGACACCAACTCAGTTCGTATAAGTTTTGTAAATTTCGAACAATTAATAATAATAGTAATAATAATAAAGGTTTAACTTTAAAGTCTGTTTCCTCATCCAGGGCTGATGTCAGGGACGTCCCCACAGCACACTGTGGGGACGTCCATTTTGATAATTATGATTTAGCTCGTACGACGTTATTAGAGAAAAAGAGATATTCCATTTTCTAGCCCTAACCTCTTCTACGTTAGCCATCTCCTACCAAACTGCGGTTTTTACAAGTTCAAATTGTTTCCATTAGTGACGCTACAGTCGACGATCAACTGATATCTTGAAAGATTTATTGGTTGAGATATTGGATGGAGGCCATGGCGATATCGATAAGATATTAGACCACGGATAAGTATGTGCGGGTTCAAATCCTGGGTTTGCCCGTCACTGACATCGCTTTCGAGTGAGAAAACTGACGTTAACATGGCGTTACCAGCTTTTTTTGCCAGACAGAAGACCGGAGTCCAGAGGAACGAATGCAGGCAAGGCTCTAAAGATATTCCACAATAAGATAATAAATACAATCTTCACAAGAGCATTATTAGATTAAGCCACTCCTACTCTAGCTGTGCTATCATTTCCACTAGCTCTCTCTCTACAATCATCGCAACTGTCTTCAAAGGCGCGTTGGTCAGTTTTTATTATCAGAAAAATTGACTCGCTTCTCTCTGACTTCGTTGTGATTGACATAATCTACTTCCTGCCCCCGGGGCTCATCGTCTGATTCCCCGCCCTCAGACTCTGATTCCCCGCCCTCCTGTCCATCACTGCTCTCACTGTCAGCGCAGGGGGGCAGCATGTCGTCAGGTATCATCTGTGTGCTGGAATGATCAACCTTGACCTCTGTGCTGAACTGTGCCGGCCTGTTAGAATAACACCAGAATCACAAAGTCCATTAGAATAACACCAGTAACACAGTCTATTAGAATAACATCAGTACAACAGAGTCTGTTAGAATAACACCAGTATAACACAGTCTCTTAGAATAACACCACAATAACACAGTCTATTAGAATAACACCACAATAACACCGTCTGTTAGAATAACAACAGCATACAAAGATATGCTTGAGGATATATAGAGCGCAGAAAGCAGGAAAAGCCAATGAACATACAAATCCAGGGAACATACCATAGATTAGATAAGAAAAGGAGGAAAAAACAGCAAATCTTTTAAACAGTAAGATAGACAGGCACGTACCATTTGTTCTCCTGCTGTATATAAGATATCTGAGGCTTATATAGAATGTGTGTTATCTCTCCCCTCACTCTATCTCCTTCTTCTATAGGTTTAACCATCACATAGTCACCTAAATACACACATACACATACATGTAAACATACACATCTCTCCTCTCACTCTATCTCCCTTTGCAATAGGTTTAACCATCACATAGTCACCTAAACACACAATAACACATACATGTAAACATACATACACAAATCTCACTCTATCTCCCTCTTCTATATGTTTAACCCTCACATAGTCACCTAAACACATACATATTATTATTACTGACATTTAGACAACTGACTACTGATGTCTAGACAACTGATCACTGATGTCTAGACAACTGACTACTGATGTCTAGACAACTGACCACTGATGTCTAGACAACTGACTACTGATGTCTAGACAACTGACTACTGATGTCTAGACAACTGACTACTGATGTCTAGACAACTGACTACTGATTTCTAGACAAACGACAACAGGAATCTTTCTGCAATAATAAAAATATTTGACAATATTAAACCAGACTGATCTTATTCCAGTTCTCTGTACCTCTTTTGATCCAGACATTCTTGCGAAACTTTGTTGGCATGCTGACGAGAAACGTAGCGTTATCTGCAGCCATCACCTCATGCAGATTGTTTCCTCTGCTACACAGCACCTGCGTAACCACATAATCACATTGATTGATAATCTTAATTAACACAGCTCTGACAATGGGCACGTGAGAACAGAAAAATGAACCAAGCAATAACTGCCTGTGAACATAGGAGTGCCTTAGTAGTTTACTAGCTGCATCTTTAAGATTTGTGGAAGTCCAGCTATTATTTAGTGAGGAAACTGACGTTAACATTAGCTTTAACAGGTTCTTATAGTGGTTGTTTTGTTTACCTCTTAGATACTCTATGCCTATTAGTTGGTTTGGCATTGCTAAGGGATTCTTGCGTGAAGGGGATATTACATAACATTTGATTGACTAGAGCACTGTCTATTCTGCATACTCTCATAGAATATCGTTTACCGAGTTTCATTAAATATATTAACAGTTAACTCCAGCACATCAATCGTTGAGGGCACAATAAACTACAGACAAGCATGGAGCTCTAAGACCCGCAAACTACTACAACAAACTTTTATCAAAACTCAAATTTATTCAGTGATTCAGGGTATGGCATAACCAACTGAGAGATAACCATAAAGCAAGATTATGACTGATTGATTATTCTGCAATCTGTTCCTGTAATTCAGCTTGTGAAATATATTAATTACGGTTTGTACCATATGATAAAATGCAAGCATATAAACTATTATACCATAAATACAGTTCTTAATATATGCAGTGAATTCACTCTGATATTAGCTTCTTGGAAACATTAATAGAGGGTTTTCATGGGCAGTCATCTCTTTGTTTACATAACAGAGCCGCCATTTTTAAACACCACACTCTGTATGATACACTGCTATATATGCAACTTTAAGCAGTTTTTCATCTTAATTTAGCATACAATTTTGTGTCGCATGTGGACATGGGCTCTTTTTTACAGGTCAATGAACTGGTAATGGATAAGATGGTTCTTGAAAGCTTTGTTACACATAATTTCGGTGTTTCTGCCATTTCTGCCAATTAATGCATTTCCTGCGCAAATTGGCAGAAATGGCTTAAAGTTGGACTCAGATGATTTATTCTATAGTTTTTTGTTTACAGATCTATGTATAATTTAATTATTTTTCTCTGTTGTGAGAAATTTGACCTTAATTTGCATACACAAATGGCAGAAATGGTAGAAGTTTTGCAATTACAAATTTCGTCAAACCATTAAAGCTTGCCAGAAATATCCTGTATTTCGACTACTACTTAAATACAAAAGTACACAACAAAACCGGAACACATCGTGTAGATTTTTGTCTAATTTCCCTTAATTCCTCTTATAGAGTCCAAATTTGCACTAATTGGCAGAAATGACAGAAATTATGTCTAACAAAGCTTTCAAGAATCATCTAATCCATTACCAGTTCATTAACCTGTAAGAAAAAACCCATATCCACATGCCAGACACAATTTTATGCTAAATTAAAATGAAAAACTGCTTAAAGTTACATATATAGCAATGTATCTTACAGAGTGTGGTGTATAAAAATGGCAGCTTTGCTATGTAAATAAACAAATTACTTGTCCATGAAAACCCTCAATCAAATCAAATTTCCCTCATTTTCAGAATTGAAATGTTACAGAATTTAGCTTTTATGCACAAATTATTTTCAGTTATATATAATTATTTATATATATTATTATATAGCCCTTCTAGGCTACTTATTACAGTGCTTAATAAGAAATTAACTAATTCATTTATTTCATTATGCTTATTGTTAATATTATGTCAATATGTCCATTATTATCTATGCAAATACTAAATATTTACAATGAAATATTTTAGTAACAACCTTCACAATTTGCAGATCGTTTTCAGGCAGTACAAATTCTTCAGTCACTTCTTTGGTGACATGTTTTCTCTTAGTTGCCTTAGACATTTCTTTATGAATATCAATAAAATACTTCTATCTCGATCGCTAATAAACTACAAGAAATAAAAGCAAAATATAATTTAGGCAAATTGTTGAATTATATTTAGGCAAATTGTTGAACATGCGTGATTGAGCTCAATATTACACCATGTTGTGTAACAAAATAAAGAATTTAACTTCATACTTAAACATATATAAAAATAAATATCAGCAAAATAACTACATATTAAATATATATTCATTAATGAGCTACTGTTTTCACTTAATCATTTTTAATGTCAATTTAGAATAATAAAATAATCTTTATCATCCACCACACTTAAACTTTGTTTACCACTGTTACCAATACAAAGAACTTTTGGGGTGGAAGCAGTGATATCCCAACAAAAACAACTTCCCAAGTTGAGACAAAATCGTTGAGAAATTTCCCAAGAATTCCCAAGTTCTAACAATTATTTCCCAAGTGCTAAGAAATAGCATATACTACAAAACCGTAAGGCCTGATAAGAGATAGCATGAGAAATAACTAAAATTCGGTTCATATATACTTAGGTGACTGGAGGGTGGAGGACACTGGAAGGTGGTAGGTCCCAAAGATATTTTAAATAGGTAGATATGGCATAACTGTTGTTTCAGCGATGCCAGTTTTGTAAAAAGAGCGACTTAATTTCCAGCATGATTCATTTAATCGCGAGGGTAAACAAATCCCTTTGCCATATGTGTATTTAATAGTAATTTCTGTAATTTCATATATATTTCATGATATTCGGTCTCTGAACGGTTTTAGGATGATGTATTGTTGCGCATTTGGGCATACAAATTCCAGAAATCCGGAAACTAAAGAATGGGGAAAATCTTTGAAGAGATTTTAAATATAATTTGCTAGCATTTTGTATTATAAAAATATACATCCAATTAATAGGAATTCGTTTCAAATAATTTGTTGTCATGACGATATGTTGGATAGATGTGACTATAAATGTGCTCCTAAAGTGTTTCATTATTATTCAAAAGCTTCACAAATGTTCAAAAACTACATTATTTATGCCTTTAAATAACGATCAGCTGATATTGTTTACCTCTGGCCAGCAAAAATTAGTTGTTGGCATCTGTGCAATTCTTGAACTCAATGTTTATAATGGCTGAGATTGCCTTTGAGACTTCTATGGTTTTTCTTTATTCTATGGTAGGTCCAGACCTCATGTTATGTACGGGGTCGTAATACTTAAAAGCTTTTTATTGGTATGACCAACTGCATCAATCCGCGTATGATTGCACCTTAGAGCCTCCAAATATAGTTTTGGTCTTGGTTTGGTCTTGCCGGTCATTGTCTTGTTCTTGGTCATGCGGGTCAGTGTCTTGGTCTTACAAACATTGTCTTGGTCCCATCACCGACTATTAGTATTAATCGATCAGCATCGAAACGACAAAAGAAACTCCGTGGCTCGGTGTTCTGTTGTAAAACACATATCTGGCACGCAGCGGTTTGGATGTGGACCATTAAATGTAAGGTACTAACTTTTCAGTGCGATATGGTAGCAGCGTTAACATGGCGACAATAATAAACATTTAATGGAGAAAATGAAAATAACGTATACTGAGAGTGATTTAGTAAACAATTTCTCCTAATACTGGACTAACCTCAGTGTGCAGGACTGCGTCACTGCTTCAGACAGACTGTTGACTTGTTAAACATTGGACCAAATGAGCTTCATTATGAAAATAAGTTTGAACGTCTAAAAATTATTAGCCTAACCCGGCTGATCCTACGAATTTGTTATGCATTTACTTTTCTAAACATCATCGGTAATATATCTTGTTTCGTTATTGAGTTTAAAATTATATTTATTTTATGATAGCTGTCACGGTTAATATTGCAGTACTAAATATTTTCCTTGATTGATTGATTAATGGCATGAATATAACATCAATGTTTGGTGCAAAATTGTGCTCGTAATCGTAGTTGTATTACTGGTATTGTCTCGCTGTGTCTGCTGCATAATAGTTCTCCAAAGTTATTTCTAAACTAAGCAATTATTACAATATATTTAGCGAACACTGATAGTATTGTAAAATATTAATCTAGACTACTACTTATTATAAAATAAAACTTATAATGAATGGTATAGTTCAACTCCCACTGTAAGCACCATAATTCCATTTTACAATTAAGCCATCGACATGCTCTGTTGATCCTCAGCAGCCTTATGCAATTGTGCTGCTGTGGAAAATTCATGTGCATATCATATTTAGAAATAAATAGCGTCCGAGCTTCATCTTTTACCGCAATTTTTGGAACTATTTATATATAATTTATTAGATAAATTTCTTGCCTGGTAATATCACTCATCAGTGAGCTACTGCCATGTATTGTAGTAGAGAGACTGTTGAATCATTCGGTCCAGTTTATATTCTCTAAGAAGCAATTGTTTGCAGAGTGAGTGTTACATCTTTCTATTCTAATATTTGACAGAGAACTTTGTATAAGCAACAACTAATTGAAGAAGTCAACCATGTCGGGTCAAAGGTCAGATGAGTCATACACTAATTTCACCTTTAACCCTCCTCGGAGCACCGCTCGACTGAGATCATTCACGAGCCGAAGCCGATATCGGATGATGTCTGGACTGGCACCATCAAGTGGAGCACAGCTTGGCTCCAACTCTAGCCTAGCGTCTTCTTTCTCAAGTATCTCATAGTGCTTTATATTACCAGTATCTTATAGTTCTTTGGGCTATATATAGTTGTTTATATATAACTACTTGATAATAAAAAGAGCTCTAATGCCTGCATTTACTAAATTTTCTTTAATCAGTTGATCACTTATGCATCTGTTGTTGTGTAAACTATTGTTCAGAAAGTTTGGTATTCACTAAAAAATGTTGCGTGGTTATTAACTACAAAGGTCAACCGCCAAAATTATGTCACTCTGCCAATTACAGCACTGTCCTTCAGGCTGATCGACCAATTAGCTTACTTCGTAAACAAAGCCTGAATATTATTTCTTAATCAGTGGTGTAATAAATCAACTGTTTAAATGCCCGAAAACAGGCGCGCAGCTATGCATTACTTTACACTTTGATTCTAGCTTACAGAATATAAAATGGTGACTAAATAGTATGTCAGGGAAGGGTTCTAAGGGTAAACCCTAGCCTGGACCAGGTTCATAAATTCTAAAACTCTAAACTTAAAGTTAATGATGTATAATAGTAGATAACTACTTTCCATTTGTAATTTCTAATTACAGTTAAATTATAACAGACACATAGGTAATGTATTATAAATGAAGTGTAATTAGTTCACTTCAATTATATTTTATTTTACTCAAACACAATATAACAAAATAATATATTACAAGAAACTGAAACTTGTCCTGATATGACAAATAACGGAATTAAATCTAATAATCAAATATTAATAATAGAGTTGAAAATAACTTAATAATATACAGACTAAAATGCAAGAACCGAAAATACTACTAATTAAATGCCAGACTATAAACAGGTTGAGAAGTACCTAGTTATAGAGAAATCGCAACACTTGTCACCAAATTCTATCTCATCAGAACCTAAAGGCAAACTAGTTCCTATTCAACGTCCTCACTTCTTCCATAAAAATATACCTAATGACTACAGCATCAAACCCTATAATCCTCTCTTAATGTAATGACACAAGTCTATCACAACTTCCTTGAGTTCAAAATACCCAACTCAACTTCGGACCTTCTCGAAGTAACTATCAGCAACGCACGACCCTAGAACCCTCAGCTCCCTATGGCCGTTTAACGTCCTGTTATCTTCACTGGCAGTTTCTAATAAACCACAATAAACCCAACTCAGGGGTTACCTATTCATAGGACTTTCCCCTCTAAATGAGTCTAACACTTCCTAGGCCTTTCTTAACATACAATCCGATATAACCTTACTGTCTCATGTGGATCGATACCTAGTCAAAACAAATGTACACTGTAATAAAATAGTCACTAGCGAAAAATATAACGTCTAATAAGATTTATCTTACATCTGAAAACTAAAGTTTATCAACAAAACAAAATCAAAGCTCCTCGCTTGCGGCTAACTCTCTAAGTCCCAACCCTCGTGTTCCCTCCAGCCACAGACCCAGGCACGGAACAATAGGCCTGCAGGATAAGAAACTTGCCCTGTGCTTGTAAAGTACAAAGATCATTGTGGAGTATCTGGTAATAATTAGTATTATCTCTACTCCTACCTTGACATAGTAGTTTTGCAACTGTGAGGTTTAAGCAGTTGATTATCTCACTAGTAAATATGATCTTTAGATACTGGTAATATTGTGCTTTATTCTTACTGTTAACATATATCTACATTTAATCTTGTGAATTATTTAAACTTAAATTAGGGATTTTATTTATTCCAAAATGTTGTAATTCTAATTTACATGCTGATTGAATAATGATTACCTAGTTGCTAATTGCGTTGATTTGTTAGATCAACAATTTCATTGATTTTTTGATGTATTCATCACAAGTGCCATGGAGCTTAATGACTGTTATTGATTGTTAAAGTATTGATTGATTTAAGAGTAGATTATAACCTGATAGATTGAATATTGTTTGATTGGTTATTTGATGATTGATTGATTGATTAGGTTCATAGTCTAACCTGATGGACCCTTGATGATTGATTGATTGATTAGGTTCATTATCTAACCTGATGAACCCTTGATGATTGATTGATTGATTAGGTTCATTATCTAACCTGATGATCCCTTGATGATTGATTGATTGATTAGGTTCATTATCTAACCTGATGAACCCTTGATGATTGATTTATTACGTTCATTATCTAATCTGATGGACCTTGATGATTGATTAATTGATTGATTAGGCTCATTGTCTAACCTGATGGACCCTTGATTGATTGATTGATTGATTGATTGATTAGGTTCATTGACTAACCTGATGATCACTTGATGATTGATTGATTGATTAGGTTCATTGTCTAACCTGATGAACACTTGATGATTGATTGATTGATTGATTATGTTCATTATCTAACCTGATGAACCCTTGACGATTGATTGATTGATTGATTGATTGATTGATTGATTAGGCTCATTATCTAACCTGATGGACCCGGCTAAGTTCATGTCGATGCAGGACGACGCCCATTCTCGTCGTATCTCGTCTGAGGTGATGAAGCAGTGTCTGTATGAGTCTGTCGTCTCTTCTCCATACCGCAGGTACGTACTACCTCTCTCTCTCTCTCTCTCTTGCACCTCCAAGTCTACTTACTACCTCTCTCTCTCTCTCTCTCTCTCTCTCTTTCTCTCTCTCTGCACCTCCAAGTCTACTTACTACCACTCTCTCGCTCTGTTTATAGTGGCACGTTATATCTATTTCTCTACATAAACTCTTGATATTTCCCCGCAGACATCAGCAGCAGCAGAGGCGGCGCATGTCAGCCTGTCCGTCAGACTATCGTAACTCCACCCCCTCAGGCTACCCCGTCATGTCTACATCCACGACGAATGCCATGGGTCCAGCGGGGGACACCGGGTTCTACGACGTGTACGGGCGCATGGTACAGAGCCTGCCCGTCACCCCTGCGGCCAGCAAGACCGTCACCCCCTCCCAGAGCCCCACCTCCATGAAGAGGTTCAGAGCCTTCGTCGCTAGCGGTGGAGCGGGGCAATGGGGCGGGGTCTGCGAGGCTGAGGAGGAGGGAGGAGGTAGAGATGGGTACAGGGTGAGGGAGGATAGCTGGAAGGGGCTGCCCAGTCTGTTCAGGCCCTGCCCTAGGTACATACCAGCAGGGGAACTCAGTCTGAAAGATGTGACGTCTTGTGAGTCGTTGGACCTGCTGTCTGGGAATCATGTTACTAGGGGCGACGCTGTTACCATGGCAGCAAGAGAGAACGAGGAAGAAGAAGAGGAAATGGAGATAGAAGAAGGGGAGGAAGGGAGGGGAAGCGTGATTAGGCTGAACGCTCCGCCGTCTCGGAATAAACTGAAGAATAATTCACATAGTAACACGTAGCGATAAAGTGCGAGAGATAAAACGTTGTTAAATCACTTTGTTGACTTGTAGTTTATTGTGTGTTAGTTAAACGTGCCACTCGGTGTATTAGAGATGAACTTGTAAATCAATCAATCAATCAATCAATTAAATCAATCTGTGTGGTAGCGGACATGTCGTTGTCACTCTGCTCTAGATATTTGTGCTAGCGTTTTGTGGAGTATCAAGTTTTTTACTTGTTAATTCATTTATTGTTCTTTTATGAACATCAGTCTCTTCAGATGTGTCACAAATGTGTTACAGCCTTGCTCAGTCACACGTGTAAGATGTGAACACATGTGGAAGTAGCAATGTCACACTTGTGTTATGTGCAAACATGTGAAAGTATCAATGTCACATGTAAGATGTGTACACATGTGAAAGTATCAATGTTACATATATTATGTGTAAACACGTGAAAGTATCAAGTATCAGTCTCATTTAAATACACAATTGTTAGTGCCATACTGTTTTGGAATAGTACTGCTGAACTGTTGACAAGTTGTCAGTAAACAAGTAGAAATAGCAATGATTAAACTGGATGGGTCCACTAGATGTGTAGAACTGACTGCTGCATAGTCTCCGCAGTGTAACTATCCTCTAGTCAGTGCTGCTATGATTTGCATGTGTCTAGTGGTTGAGGCATTCTGCTTCTGAAGCTTGATGTTAAACCTTTTGTTTACTAGTTCAGCTGGGGGTCCATATTTGAGTTATTTTAAGTTTTATTTTTAATTAGTTTGGACTGAGCCCGTTGCATGCTGCAAGTTGTTGGTCTTTGGATCAGTAGGTGCAGGGTTCAAATCCAGAGCTCTCCCTGACACTTACATGCTGTCGAGCAGAAAACTGACGTTAAATCTGGCTTTAGCTTTTTTGTTCATTATAGAATTATAGTTTTGTAGTTTTTTTATTTCTCTCTAGTTTTGGCACCATGTTTTCTGTTGTACTATTGTAATTTTTAGTATTGTGCCATTTTAGTATTGTGCCATTTTAGTATTGTGCCATTTTAGAAGCTTTACTGAGTGTGTATAGTAGTTGAGCTGTCGATGTGTCAGTATTTGAACTAAGCAATGACGTGTAAAACAGCTTGCTGAAGGCACAACAGCTCTTATGGGTGCTATGCCACTAAGACTGTTTGAGTCATTGTGACTCGAGTCTGGAGTCATGTGAAGGGAACAATTAGAGTTAGATTGCAACGTTTTATCATTGGTAGAACTTATATTTTATCAACTCCTCTGGAAGTTAAACATGAGTTATTTACTTGAACTGAAGGAATCATAGAGAGCTTTAGTGGCGTAGCATTGTTTACTAGTTCATAGGTAGTAGTTGTCTCGCCGTATTGGAGCTGTATAAATATACTTGTCATTCATTCGTTCATATGAAGATCACATGTGTGTTTATTGCAGATGGTATATGAAGATTACACATGTGTTTATTGGAGATTGTGTTTCGATGTGTCATAGAGTTTTGTTATGGAGGCATCAGTGTATAATTCTAGTCACTTTACTCTCTGTGCTGACTTGTGTATGGTTAATAGATTGTATTGTATTATATTTGTATCGTATCTGCGTTATGTCTAGTTGAATGCATGTAGATAATTATATTATCGTCTGTTATCAGAAGTCAGATCGAGGAAGACATTAATATACAGATTAACACAAGTAAATGTCATCTCTTGCTCGTCTTTCTAGTGTTCTGCCAAGCGGCAGGTCCAAGGTGTATATTCCTACTCACATGCTTTTAATGCTGCATAAAGAGCACACCATCGATTAACGAGTTAATCTCTTCACAAATGGCTTTGCCTTATTCACTCCTTAATGTAGCCTATACCTTGGGTATAATATGGTTTCTGAGGTGGTTTCCCATTGCCTTCCTTACTGTCGAAAAAACGTAAAATGTCACGAAACAGGTGAAGAAGTAATATCAGTTTTTATGTTAGTTGTTTAGAAATTCCTGTTGATTGGTCATAAGCACACACGACTGTTGGGTTGGTTGTAGAGGAATACCAAGATTAAATTACTGCAGCTGAAGTGTATTAGTGTGTGTGTGTGTGTGTGTAGATAAGCTGTTGTGTGTTTATGTTCACATGTGCTAACATTTAAAGATACCTCAGACACTGCAGTGTCCTGGCGTTGTTGTCTATAAACCTGTGTATAAATACCAGTGAAACTATGAGAGAACTATAGAAATGTGCTTTTAATCTGTTATAATCTGTTAGCTTTCTCATCATTTGATAAAAATAATAATATTAATAACCTCTGACAATTTCTATTGCGGTGTCATGGCAGTTGGCCGGTCTTCGAGACCACTTTTACAGGTTACTGGCAGATATGGATGTTTAGTTGCTGGCAGAGCATGGAATCAGTGAGATTATTATCCTACTATAGAAAGACTTGCACATAACATACTAAACACTATGCCACAACTTACAGTATAAATTTCTGTCATTACTGAGACGATATTTTTATTTTATTTGCTCATTTGGTTTGCCTTTTACTAGTGCTTTTTGCTCAGTTTAGCTACTTGCAATAATGGCTTTTAACTGATTTAATTTCAAATGGAGCTTTAATGAAGGAATCCGTTGTGGTCATCTTCAGTATTTTGTTTTACGGCACTGTTGAATTTACAAAGTTTTTTCAATGTATACATTATTTAAAGTACTCGTTCTCTGGTCAGCTCTGCATCAGCTGTGCATCAGCTGCTCATCAGCTGTTCATCAGCTGTTCATCAGCTGTTCATCAGCTGTGCATCAGCTGTTCATCAGCTGTTCATCAGCTGTTCATCAGCTGTGCATCAGCTGTTCATCAGCTGTGCATCAGCTGTGCATCAGCTGTTCATCAGCTGTTCATCAGCTGTTCATCAGCTGTGCATCAGCTGTGCATCAGCTGTTCATCAGCTGTGCATCAGCTGTTCATCAGCTGTGCATCACCTGTGCATCAGTACATAGTTATGTCATAGATATGTTGCATTTCTGTTACATTTGTTTTCATCCTGCGTTTAGTCGGTAAGATACTCGACTGCAGATCAGTAGGTGCGGGGTTCAAATCCTGGGCTCGCCCGTCACTGACATCGCTTTCGAATGAGGAAACTGACGTTAACATTAGCTGTTTAGCTTTAGCAAATGTTTAGAGCATTTCATGGACTACATTTTCTACTTTGTCCTTTTTCAAAAAGTCTGGAGTCAAGTCACACTTCAGTTTTGTGCGGTAGATAGTTTTATATTGTACAGGGTTGAATTGCTGTGTTATGTGGAACGTGGGCTTGATGATGTCGTGGACTCAACTCCCACGTGATAATATCCATGTGCTGGAGCCAGTGGCGATGTTGGTAAGATATTCGACTGCGGATCAGTATGTGCTGTGTTCAAATCCTGGGCTGTCCCGTCACTGACATCGCTTTCAAGGGAGGAAACTGATGTTAACCTTAGCTTTACATTTTAGCTTTTGCTATCTCTATGGTATCCCTGTGGTGTCCTATGATATGTATCCCTGTTCTATCCCTGAAATAAATATCATTGTATAAAAATTTTACGTCTGGTTTTTTCGCCATATGGCAATGTCAAGGACGTCTCTTGCAGACTCTACACACAAACAGGCGCCCAAGCATCACACGATGACGACTGAGTACTCAGAGACCACAAAAGAAAGCGAGATCAAAACAGTGCAAGTCCAAGATCCAAGACAAACGGATCAGAATTTAGACCCATGGCGGAAACAGATGGGTTTTTAGCTTGCCAAAGAAAGTACCAATACAATTACATTGAAACAGACATTGAATTAGCTTTATAGTTTTTGTTACTTTCAGTAGATGTATGAATAGGTTTTGTTACATTCAGTAGATGTACCTAAGTACTAATTATACAATACAATAAAAACGGGTTTTCTTGTCTGTGTTCTGTGCAAGCGTTGTAAGAATATGTAAGAAGTTTCGTGATTCGTTTTGAAATCAAGTACGGTAAACTTCAGTCCAATCTTAAAAATAACTCTATTAAGAAGTTATAAACTACTGCAAAACTACTACATCAGTTTGACTAAATGATTTTGTCTTAAATAGTTGTCGAATTTTTGGACCAAGATGTTTTATTGTTGTCTAAAAGTATTTTTATATTAGCATTTGTCTACCAGAATTGTAATTCTATTCGTTTTTATTTTTAGACTATTTTATCTCAATATTTATAGAGATTTTTGTTTTGTTAGTTGGTTTTGTCATGTTACTTACTCAAGCCTGCTGTTGATGTAGCAGTATTAGCTTGTGAGTTAGACGTTAAAATATAAATGAGTTAGAAAAGTCAGCACGTTCTGAGTGGTTATTAACTGCATATCTCAGTACCTCAGTTAGTCGTCTCTAATCTATCTGTAAGGAATCAGTTCTAATCGGTCAACAGCTCACAGGTGATGGCTAATCCTGGGCTCGCCCGTCACTGAACTCGCTTTCGGGTGAAGAAACTGACGTTAAACTTAGCTTTACCAGCTTTTACGGCTGTGAGTTTGCTGCCCCTCACTTCTTAGCTGTAAACATGTGCGTGTTGTCATAGTATTGTGCCCTTTCTGTGCCCTGAGTGTGCTGCATAGGCACTTGTGTGTGTGGGCACTTTTGTGCAAATCTTGTGCTTGTATTGACTTGTGTAGCATGTATATCTGTACAACTGCGTACTACACTTGTGTACACATAGACTTGTGTACAACACTTGTGTGTACATAGACTAGTGTATAGCTGATATGTGTACATCTGCGTACTGCACTTGTGTGCACATAGACTTGTGTACAACACTTGTGTGTACATAGACTAGTGTATAGCAGATATGTGTACATCTGCGTACTGCACTTGTGTACACATAGACTTGTGTACAACACTTGTATGTGTGTAGATTAGTATGTAAGTAGACTGCACAGATTAGATGATATCATAGAGCTGCACTTAGATGATCTTGCCATTGTCTTATATCACTCATTGAGTCGCTGTATATATCAATCGTTTCTACTTCACTTGTTTAATATTGATATAGCGGACTATTACTAATTAATTAATTAATTAATTACTAATTATTAATACATTTCTATGTCTAGTCGAGTTACCGGTTCAAGTTACAGATTTATTTAAATAGTTGAAGGTTGTGCTCTAACTAAGCGGACTTTAGCTAGTCAACTAGTGTTCATAAAATCCAAAAGTGACTATCCGTTTCATAAAACTTTCGATAGCTTACTATCGGAGTGTCATAAAATTGGCTATTAGTTGATCAAACTGTTAACCCACAGGTGAATTCATCAAAGTATTTGATAGGACATTTTAACTCTACAGTCTGTAACGTAGAGCGGAGTTAAACGATTGTTGAGATAATCTCGTTTGAATGCCATCTTGATTTAGCTGAGACTGAACACAGATGTAACTACTAAAGAATTATAATAATATTGCTACTATTATTAGCATTATTATTGTTACTAATACTAGTAGTAGCAGTATTAGTAAACGTTTAACGTTTGTGTTGTCATGCGGTGATGATGTTGGTGATGCCGTTGATCACGTGATCTCTCGAAGCCACGTCATTGGTTGACCTAACCCACGTATAACTGAAGAGAAAATTGTTCTTATTTGTGGGTAATGTTGAATAAATATTACGTTATTAATAGTACATGACGTTTTGTATGTGGCTTAGCTCTTCTACTGTTTATTTCTGTTGTAGCATTTGAG
>CAJHZI010000898.1:172500-177500 GCA_905160935.1 Enchytraeus crypticus | reverse complement strand
TATTGACCATGTATTCTGTAATTTTGGTATTGATTGTGTGCAAGGCTGTAGAATTAAGTCATTAACAGTGGCAAGTGATGTTAGTGACCACTATGCCAACATTGTTGCTATAACTGCAAACAAGAAAAGGGTAAATTACTGTGATCGACCCACGACACGAATTTTCTCTAAAAAGGCTATAAATTCTTTTAAAAATCAACTTTCTTTTACCGATTGGACACCCATTTATAGTTCTGATCAGATAGACACGTCGGTCGCCTACCTAACTGATACCTTAACTAACGCCATTGATAACAATTTTCCGTTAGTGCTACTGTCTCGAAAAAGTTTTAAGGACAAACCATGGATATCAAAGGAATTGAAAAAACGTATCAAAATAAAAAATTCTCTCTACCTACTTTTCAAAAAAACTAAAAGTATTGAAGATGAAGATAAATATCGTGCCTATCGGAAATCAGTGGAAAAGGAATTAGAAAATTATAGAAAGATATATTTCAGCGATAAATTAAATATAAGATTTAATTCCGCTAAAAATATATGGAAAAATCTTAACGACATCACTAGCCACAAAAATAAAATAGCTAACAATTTTATTGATAGAGTTTACTCTAAAAATGGTTTTATTTATGATAAATATCAAATGGCGAATGAATTTAACAACTACTTTATCAATGTCGGTATTAACTTAGCAAATGAAATATCAAATAATTCTAATGATTACCAGTCTTACCTTCCTGAAAATTTCCCAAATTCTATATTCATATACCCAGCCATCAATAATGAAATCTTCAATATCATTCAAAGCCTAAATAAAAGTAATGCCACCGGACATGATAAAATAACTAGTAAAATTCTTCAGCTCGGTGCTGAATACATTATCAACCCAATTACTTTTATTATGAATAAATCTCTAGAGCAAGGCTTCTTTCCTACAAGCTTTAAACTAGCTAAAGTAATTCCTATTTTTAAAAAGGGTTGTAATCATGATGTATCTAATTATAGACCCATTTCTCTACTTAATAACTTGAGCAAAATTTTTGAGAAAGTGATCTACAAACGCCTGGTTGATTTCTTTAATTTTAACAATACTTTATCTGACAGCCAGTTTGGTTTTAGAGAAGGCCATTCCACAATTGATGCACTTTTCAGCTGTATCAATTTACTGACAAATAAAAATGCCGAGAAAAGTAAAACTATGGGCATGTTTTTAGATTTATGTAAAGCTTTTGATACAGTCGACCATGGTATCTTGCTCTTCAAATTATCTAATTATGGTATTCGTGGTATAGCTTATAATTGGTTAAAATCATATTTGTCCGACAGACAGCAATATACTGTAATAGGAGATATACCATCTGATATAAAATATATCAGAATGGGCGTGCCCCAGGGCTCAATATTAGGACCATTGTTGTTTTTAATTTACGTTAATGACTTACAATTTGCCTGCACCAATGCCACATTAAAACTTTTTGCTGATGATTCCAATCTTTTTGTGCACGGTAGCAACCTTGAAGAACTGTACCAGGCAGCTAACCAGGCTTGCTCACAAGTTAGTCGTTGGTTTATCTGCAATCGTTTAACAATTAATTGTTCCAAGTCGGCATATATATTATTTTTTCCTACAGATGACGATAGTGCAAACATTACGGCAAATGATATGTGTGTTAAATTAAATAATTGTTCAATTGGTAAAGTTTCAATCACTAAATTTCTGGGCATTCTAATTGATGAGAACCTTACTTTTAACAATCATATCGATGCTTTAATAAGCAAGGTTAATAGCTTAAATGGTATGTTTTACAGACGAAGGGACTACATCCCTCAGGGATGCCGTAAAAATCTGTATTTTTCTCTTGTTTATTCGCGCATTCAATATGGTATAGAAATTTATGGAAAAACAACCTCTAAGTTATTACAGCCTCTGCACTATTCCTGTAATAGAATTTTACGAACTCTACAAAATAAATCCAGGTTTTGTAATGTCAAAGAATTATATGCTAATTTCAATACTTTACCTGTATCTCAACTCTATATACTCTCTATAAGTAAATTAATTTATAAGTGTATTAATTTTGACGGTATGATATCTAGGCAATTCGTGACATCTTTAATTCTCTCCATCAAAATCGTTATTACAATACTAGACTGTCAAGCACTAATTATATATTTTCTAATAATAGCAAGCTTTTCTTCAAATCTTATATTTTTAATTGTGTGATGATTTGGAATAATGTTCCCTTAGAAATTCGTAATAGTAAATCTTTGAATTTATTCAACAAGAGATGCAAAAGCCATTTAATTAGTATTTTGTAATGATAAATATATCTTAATGTTGACAATTATCGTGCTATTTCTGTCTTTACTTAGGTTGCTTGCTTCAATAATTGTGATTTCATTTTTATGCCATCAATTGTTGTACAACAGTTTTTCGAACTTGCACGCCGGTTAGTCGTTACTGCTTTTTCGCTAGTAACTTTTGCTAATTTTAAATGTACATGTATGTTTCACTGTTTTTTTGCGTGTTTGCTGGCTGTCAACTAGATAGGGTATATATGCCCTCTTTGATGACCTTGTGATTGTATGTATACTTGTATATGTACTTCAATAAACATAGTTCTCTCTCTCTCTTATAAAAGCTCATCTTGGAGATTTGTCTATTTTTCACCTCAATATAAGAAGTCTTAATGCAAATTACATTAAATTGCTTGATCTGTTTAGTACATATAAGAAAAAATTCGATATTATTATTTTCTCCGAAATCTGGGGGTCTAATATTGATTTCTTTGACAACATATTCCCTGATTATCATATTATTTTTTCATCTCCTCTTACACAAAGAGCTGGAGGAGTTGCAATTTTTATCCTGAATAAATTCTCATATAATTTTATTGCCTCTTCGAAAGATACAAATTTTTTCAGTAATGCTGCTGAGTTTATCGTCGTTGATGTAATAGCCAACAATTTTGGTAAAATACGTTTTTATTGCTTCTATAGGCATCCCAGCCAGCCTACTAGGGAATTTATTGATTTATTCTTTGAATTCTTAGCTATATATAAACCTGTGAGCAATAGCTTTATTGTTGGTGATATGAACTTGAATTTGCTTAATTATAATAGCGATAGGATTGTTGGTGAGTATGTCAATAACCTTGTTAACTTGCACTTTACACCGTTCAGTATTATACCTACGAGATGCACTAGAAATTCGTCGAGCTTAATTGATCATGTATTTACTACACTAGGCTTTTGTGATAGTAATGACTGTAAAGTAAAGTCTCTCACTGTTATGACTGATATTACCGATCACTATGCTAACTTAGTAATAATTACATCGAGACGTAAGCAAATAAAATACTGTGATAGACCGTTCATTCGTATTTATAGCGGAAAAAATATAGAAAAATTTGCCTATCAGTTGCAAAACTTAGATTGGTCCCTCATTTACAATTCTGAAGATGTTGATAAATCTATAACGTTCTTAATCAAAACACTAACCGATACGGCAGAAGTCAATTTTCCCTTGATCAAATGCTCCCGTAAGAAACTAAAGGATAAACCTTGGATTACAAAGGAGCTTAAAAACTGTATAAAAATTAAGAACAATCTATTCTACAAATTTAAACAATCCAAGGACAAAAATGACGAAATGGTTTATAAAGCTTATCGGAATAAGCTTGACAAGAGGTTGCGCCACCACCGAGTGTCTTTTTATCATGATTTACTTAACGACAAAATGAATTCTATAAAATGTATTTGGAAAACACTAAATTCCATTTGCTCCTATAAACGCAATTCCAGTAATTCCTGTATTAAAACACTAGCAACAGATGGCGGCATCACCAGGGACAAGACAGAAATGGTTAACGTTTTTAACAATTATTTTTCTAGCATAGGCAAGAACTTAGCTTCAAAAATTGCCGGTGTAAATCACAGTTATAAAAAATATCTTAATAACAGTATATCGTCTTCATTTTTTTTTTTTTTTTTCTCCATAAGCGAGGTTTACAACACCATTAGATCGCTTAAGAACATCTCTGCAGCTGGTTCTGATAATTTAAACACCAAGATTCTAAAATTATCTGCACAGTTCATCTCAGCACCTTTAAGCCATATTATTAACCTATCCTTCCAGGTAGGTCACTTTCCAACCAATTTCAAAGTATCTAAAGTTATCCCAATACATAAAAATGGAAGTCTGGACAATAAGGAAAATTATAGACCGATCTCACTTTTAAGCAACTTAAGCAAAATATTTGAGAAAATTATGTATGAAAGAATTTCTAATTTTTTTAATAAGAATGACATCTGGTATGAAAATCAATTTGGCTTTAGATCTGGCCACTCCACTGTCGACGCACTTTTTAGCTGTACCAATATGATACGCAATGAAAAAGGAAATAAAAACTTTGTTATGGGCTTATTTTTTGATTTGACAAAAGCGTTCGATACGGTCAATCCCAGTATATTGTTAGATAAATTATGGCATTATGGTGTGCGGGGTCTTACACATACTTGGTTCAAATCTTACCTTTCGGGCCGATTTCAATACACAGTTATAGATGATATATGCTCCTCTGTGTTACCAGTTGATGTAGGTGTCCCGCAAGGCTCTATACTCGGTCCTCTCTTGTTTTCAGTATATATAAATGACATTCAACATGCCTCGAGCACAGGATGTCTCAAACTTTTTGCAGACGATTATAGTTCTTTTGTTTGTGCCAAAAATCTACCAAATCTGTTTAATAAAGCTAACATTGAATGCATGCTAATTAGTGATTGGTGCAAAAGTAATAGGCTAACTATTAATTATTCTAAATCAGTTTTTATGATATTTTTTCCTACTGAATTTTGCGAGTCCTATATATCAGAAAACAATCTTTCAATTACAGTTGATGAAAAATCCCTATCAAGAGTAAAGGTAATTAAGTTTTTAGGTGTTCTTATCGATGAAAAATTAACTTTTGCCGAACACATTAAATCAGTTACCTGCAAAATAA
>CAJHZI010000898.1:122500-170000 GCA_905160935.1 Enchytraeus crypticus | reverse complement strand
ATTAACCAATCAATCAATCAATAAGAATTTAACGTCCGGTTCCTCGCCACTAGGCAATATCAGGTGGGTCTCAAAAATAATATATGATCTTATCTATCAAACAATCTGATATTAGTTGGCAGAGGTAGACTGCAAGTAACAAACTCACAAATACTAATGTCCTCTTTCAGGAGCCCTGAGCCGCTTAGTAAAGTTTACGCTCTAATGAATCTGTGCATTGAACTCGCTGTTTATGATAGAGCAGGTTAGATGAGCACTGCAGTACTGCGGCACACAAATGAACCATTGGTAAGTGGTGAAGAGGCGACAACGAGATACCAAGCTGACCGTTATAGTCTAACTACAGTCCTACAGTGATACAATAATGAAATGGTCATTCGTGATTATATCGTTCACTGTTAATCATTATCATCATCATAATCATCATCATCATCATCATAATCATCATCATAATCATCATCATCATCATCATCATCATCATCATAATCATCATCATCATCATCATCATCATCATCATCATCATAATCATAATCATCATCATCATCATCATAATCATAATCATTATCATAATCATCATCATCATCATCATCATCATCATAATCATAATCATTATCATAATCATCATCATCATCATAATCATCATCATCATCATCATCATCATCATCATCATAATCATAATCATCATCATCATCACTTGAACCCAGTTTAATCAGGATCGGGAAACGAATAGACTGTCTCAAATCCTCTCCCTCTTACAATTAGATTAAAATTCTATCAACCAATTGACAGAGATGTAAGTAACGAGTTGTACATGTTGTCTCGTAAATGTAACAAGATCCTGTCTCACACCTGCGTCGAAGGCGGGATCGTCCTCAAGGCACCTGACGGCCTCCTCCACGGCGTCCAGGGCGGAGCCCCCGCCCCTCAGCACCCCGTAGCCCCTCCTAGCGGCCCTCCGCACCCCCGCCCTGCTGGGCTCAGCTAGATGATCTGGAATGTTCCACGCCCCGCCGTGCACGGCTATTGCGGGCAGGGGCCCTGGGTCCACCAGGGAGTCTGTTAACATTGGGTCAGTCGCCACGATGTTGTGTGGAGGGGGTTATATTTTAATTGTGTCCAGTGATCCAGCCTAACTACTACCTAATGGCTATATGCCTATCAATCAAAACCTAACTAGTGCTTAATAGCGGCAGATATATCAATCAATCAACCTAACTATTAGCTAATAGCTACAGATATATCAATCAATCAACCTAACTATTAGCTAATAGCTACAGATATATCAATCAATCAACCTAACTATTAGCTAATAGCTACAGATATATCAATCAATCAACCTAAGTATTAGCTAATAGCTACAGATATATCAATCAATCAACCTAACTATTAGCTAATTCATACAGACCGATCAATTAATCAACCTAACTATTAGCTAATACCTATAGATCTATCAATCAACCTAAGTATTAGCTAATAGGTACAGGCCTATCAATCAATCAACCTAACCAATCATTCATGAGGCCAATGGCGGGTCCATTATTAGTTAATAAACTAATAATTGACCCGCCATTGGCCTCATGAATAGATTGATGGAGGCATTGATGGATTGATCGACGGATTGATTGATTGAACAATTGCTGTCTTTGTATTTGCAGTGTACCTGTAAAGATCTAGAACTTAGCATTAAATGAGTTCTACTGTTACATCTAAATTTTACAATTTATCCACTGTATCAAAGCCTAGTTCAACATGTAAGTTATCACCGCAGCAACTGTGCGGTCTACAGGTTTATGTTTATGTAATCACACATTGTAAGACACTCTAGATAAGACAATGTTTTAGGTTGAACTTTCAGCACATAATGTTTTATAGCTGTTAAAGTTGCTGTTGAATTGGTGCTTAGGATAATAGAGAAAGTGTCTCAGTAAACCAGATCAAAGTCTTCTATATTCTCTTCACCAATAGTGCTACTGATGCGTAGAGACTATACTGGTGCCTCAGACACACTGGTGCCTTGTAAGCACTGGTGCCTCATACACACTGGTGCCTCATATGGTGCCACGTACACACTGATGCCTCATCACACTGGTGCCTCATACACACTGGTGCCTCGTACATACTGGTGCTGGTGCACCATACACACTGGTGCCTCACATACACTGATGCCTTGTACACACTGGTGCCTCGTACACACTGGTGTCTCATACACACTGGTGCCTCATACACACTGCTGCCTCACACACACTGGTGCCTCATACACACTGGTGCATCATACACACTGGTGCCTCATACACACTGCTGCCTCATATACACTGGTGCCTCATACACACTGATGCCTCATACACACTGGTGCCTAATACACACTGGTGCCTCATATACACTGGTGCCTCATACACCCTGGGGCCTCATACATACTGGTGCCTCATACACACTGGTGCCTCATACACACTGATGCCTCATACACACTGGTGCCTCATATACACTGGTGTATGTTTTGGACTCAAATGGTCAGTTATAGAAGCTGCAATACGTCATTGTTGATCTAATTCCGCCTCTCATTAGAATCATGTCACAGTGGTAACCAATGCGTCATTGTTGACCTAATTCCACCTCTCTTTGAAATCAGGTCATCAGTGGTAACCAATATGTCATTGTTGACCTAATTCCACCTCTCATTAGAATCAGGTCATCAGTGGTAGACAATGCGTCATTGTTGACCTAATTCCACCTCTCATTAGAATCAGGTCATCAGTGGTAGACAATGCGTCATTGTTGACCTAATTCCACCTCTCTTAGGAATCAGGTCATCAGTGGTAACTCTATCACAGTCTATCTGTGGCAGAGCAACTATTGAGACGTATCTGATCTACTATGTTCTACACTGACGTTAAATTCAAAACTTTAAATGTTTGAATAATCTAACTACATGATATTGCAGACTAGAGTGCGAGAGAATGAAATGTATAGACTAACAATTAGTGCTATAGAAAGAATGTGCGAAACTACTGTATAAATCAGCCAATCAATCAATCAATCAATTAATTAAACCATCATTCCAATAATGTCAATATGTTAAAGAAAATATCGTTCGATATCAAAGAAATCAATAAGGAGAATAAAGTTCTACATTTTTAAACTACGCAATGAATAGTCATCAATAAATCAATCAATCAGTCAATCGCTACTCCACGCACACATCAAACGGTTTATTGATATTGATTCGATCACGAGAGAGATCGATAGATCGATCGTTCAACTTCAAATCCCTCAAGCAGCCGATGAAACCGGAGTGAAATGACTTCCCCAGTCCTTTTAGAGTCGTGTCTGTGCCTCCTAGAAACACAATCAATCAATCAATCAATAAAACAGTCAGTAAATCAATCAGTTAATCAGTAAATCAATCAATAAATCAATCAATCAAAAATCAATAAATTAAGCAATTAATGTCAATCAATCAATCAATCTATCTAGCTATCAATCTATCAATCAATCAATCAATCCATCAAGCATCCCATCAACCGTTCAATCAATCAATAATCAACCAATCAATCAACCAATCAATGAATTATTTAATGACTAAATACTTTTAATTATATCAGTGTAATTAATGCATTTAACGCTAATTTATTAGATTGTAGTATATCTCCTCAGTCAACTGAGAAATTCATTAACTAACCAAATTTTTCGTAAAGGACTATTTGCCATTTTAAAGTAATAAATTTAGAATGACTATTTACTGCTTATACTATTTCGCATATTGGTTGATTAAGAGACTGACATTTGGAAGCTATCTAGACTGATTGATTTATTGGATTATAGACTTTTGCGATTTATTTATTGACTTATTGGTACCTTTTCAATTAAATTGACTAATAAATTGCCATGATATATTGACAAATTACAAGATGATTCTGTAACATTTATATGAAGGCAAAATAATAATTTAAACAACTTAAGCGTTGTACATTGCTTTGCAACACACGCCTGACAAATAATATATATCAGGTCCTACACTAAAACAGAAGTTTTATTTTATTTTTTATTAAGATCAATTTATTTCGAGCAAAGATAAGTAACAAATGTATAGACCTTTTCTAATAGGTAGTGGTAGCACTGCACAAATAGTAAACAAAGCTGAGTACGGGAGTGGGGAGGGGGTTGTGTTTACATTCACGGCAGGCATATTTACTCATATAATAAATTATGTATTTCTCAATTTATTATCATAATGACATTAAATAAATTTTAATAAAATTACCTTTCAATTACTTATAAAACTACGACAAAATAATGCCTCAATTTTCATTTACCAAGACTCTGGTTAGAATATATAAACAGGATATCTAACATTTATGGGATATTTTACATGATAAATTAAAGCCGTAGAAACATATTCCACAGATAGCACCTATTATTAAAGAGTTCAGGGTGATTACTCAAACTAAATACATTTCGTAAAAGGTCTATATAACAATTTGATGTGAAACTTATAGCCTAGCAGATGGCAGCACTGTATAACCTAGATAGATCAGCCCGTTGGTGTTGAGAACACGGGCTCCGGGTGTTGCCATAGCAACCACTGGAGTCTCGTGATCCACTGACAGCTTCAGCAGACGTCCGTCCCTGCCAAACAACAACACGATCAGAGTATTGTTGTTCATAACAACATCGAGCACTGTGGAATCAAATCAAAATCGATGAGCAGAGTGGGGAGTCCATAAACGGTGCGAACCAAAATCCGAGTAATTAGTCGAAGGAAGGGTACTAGAGGAATGACGTCCCTGACATTGCCTAATGGCGAGGAACCGGACGTTAAATTCTTATTGATTGATTGGAATGGAGGTTTACGTGTTGGTCTCAGGTCATGGACTTTAGGTGGATAGGAAAGATCAAAGAAGAAAGCTTTCAATCGCCTATGAAACTATTCGTAGAGTAGGAAAGGCTGATCAGGAATAGATGAGGGGGTGCGCAGAGTGGAAGGAAGAGAATTCCAGATCTGCGGGGCAGCATGCTGGAAGGAGCGCCTAGACAGCTTGCTACGTGAAGGAAGGCTCGGTCTCTGAAGAGTAACTAACTTAGAGGACCTGGTGGACGACTAACTGTTTTTCCCTGACTGCGAGATTCAACTACTGATCTTGAATGACTCAATATCGTAGGGTTAGGCGTAATAGCGTACGTCATGAAGTTTTAAATGACTGATCCTTAGGTGAATTGAACTTTCGCGGGTTCGAATCCCAGCCACGCTGATCTGAAAGTAAAATCTCGGAAATTCACTGGACTGGTTATACGGAAAATGATCTTAAATTGCCTAATGGATTAAACATGTGATATTAAAAGTGATAGATATCGACAAAATTGATCGTTTTACTATATTGGGTGTTTACTTTTTTACTTAACTGATCATGTTGTACACCATGATGACTGAGACGTGCTTGATGTTGTCATTAGTTTATATATTGCGACAGTTAAATTCATTTCGATTGAATTGGTTTAAAGTATTTCAGTACAACAATAGTTTATAGATGAATGATTCCACAATTTTTAAACATTGTCAACAACGAACAGATCATGACAACATTGAGCATATTTGGAGTAATATGGGTAGAGAACAGAGCATACCTGACAACGTTGAGATGATGCCACATCCCGTCGCTGATATACCTAGAGGAGTTGACCACTGGCAGAGTGTCCAATCGATCTTTACCCAGGTTAAACATCACCTGCCCAGTTACCAACATATTTATTCCTCGTCCAAGATGGTATTAATAATACGTTTATCTGGTCAGCTATGACCAATCTTAGTAAAAGTCTTCAAAACCATGCTATGCCACTGTTCTTCCAGAGTCTCCGTGGCTTGATTGAAAAAATTTGTCCCGGTGAATGATTGGTCCTCACCAAGAGGAATATGAAGACTAGACAGCTCGAGCTACCGTCACTCTTTTGACTCATCGTTACCATGACAGTTCTTCAGGCTTTGTTACCATGACAACTATCTACATGTATTGTAGGCTATGTTACGAATCAATAGAGTGCAAATTAAATAGAAACACGTTGTACACTTGTGGTACACTTGTTGTGCAGTGTTTTACAGAAGTGGTACGGGGTTGTACAATGTTGTAAAACGCTTGTTCAGTGTTGTACATGCAGTGTTGTATAGTCTGTCTGCAATTACTTAGAAACGAGAGAGAGAAAACGAGAGAGATACACAGAGTGAGAGGCATACAGAGACACGGAGCAGCACCTGGACTCTACCCTGGACCACGGATACAGACAGGAAGTCCTGTGCGGCTGATCTACGTCGTCTCTCCAGTAGAATCAGTCCGTCCTCTGAGCTCTGTGCGCGAAATAGAACCTCGTACCTGTTGCTCGAGCGTCCCGTGTCACTACAACACAATCAATCAATCAATCAATCAATAAGAATTTAAAGTCCGGTTCCTCGCCATAAGGCAATGTAAGGGACGTCTCTTGCAGACTCAACACAAACAGTCGACAAAGCACCACACGATGACGAGTACATAGGGACAACAAGAGAAAGCGAGATCAGAACTGTGCAAGTCCAAGATCCAAGGCAAGCGGGTCATAATTTAGACCTATGGCGGAAAGAGATGGGTTTTTAGCTTGCCAAGGAAAGTACCAATACAATTACAAGGTCGAAGATCTTGTGGCAGAGAGTTCCATATTGTCGGAACAGAAAGACTGAAGGAGTGTCTGCCCATGGCAGATTTAATATTTGTTACAGTGAGAAGGCTTTTACTAGAGGAACGAAGACTACGAGAGGTTGCTAGATGGATAAAAGATCAGATAGATAGGATGGTTTACCATAATTTAAACTTTTGAAGGTCAAGGAACCTATCTTAAATTTTATACGTTCGTATACTGGTAGCCAGTGCAGTTTCTTAAGAAGACAAGAGGTGTGAGATTTGAGTATTTTTACATACAAATACACAAGTAATTGTCTGGTGTCTCTACATCACCATCAAGTAATAGTCTGGTGTCTCTACATCACCAGCAAGTAATAGTCTGGTGTCTCTACATCACCATCAAGTAATTGTCTGGTGTCTCTACGTCACCATCAAGTAATTGTCTGGTGTCTCTATATCACCATCAAGTAATAGTCTGGTGTCTCTACATCACCATCAAGTAATAGTCTGGTGTCTCTACATCACCATCAAGTAATAGTCTGGTGTCTCTACATCACCATCAAGTAATTGTCTGGTGTCTCTACGTCACCATCAAGTAATTGTCTGGTGTCTCTACATCACCAGCAAGTAATTGTCTGGTGTCTCTACATCACCATCAAGTAATTGTCTGATGTCTCTACATCATCATCAAGTAATTGTCTGGTGTCTCTACATCACCAGCAAGTAATTGTCTGGTGTCTCTACGTCACCATCAACTAATTGTCTGGTGTCTCTACGTCACCATCAAGTAATAGTCTGGTGTTACTACATCACCAGCAAGTAAGTCTGGTGACTTTAGAGGACTGGATTTTAACCATTCATCTATTGATCCGTTGTGGAACAAGCTGCCAACGAGCCATCGGCTTAGCCCACAATTTGTTTCCAAATTAAAATCTAAAGTAACGCACAACAGAGCGCCCAAACGCTAAACTGTCTGTTTACATAAACTTAATTACTGCAGTTAAATAAACGTTTAAACGTTTACTTAAGATTTTTTAAATTTGTTTTTTAAGTTAATTAAAAGTTCTTTTTAAGGCAGCTAAAAAGTTAACTAAAATGCTTTTCTGTTGAATATTGTTCTTATCTATAACCACTGTGTGTAAAATTAAGATTCGGTTGGTGAAATGAAAATAGCAAGAAAGTAAACTACATAGAGTATTACGATGTATTTTTTAAATCAGTGAGTGGAGAAGTGTAACATGCAGCATAAATAAACAATGAGAAGCAACTAATACAATTTAGGATTGAAAGTAAAACTTGAGTATATTTATGCAGGATAGAAAAAGACAAAATAGCGCAAACCTTATGTTAACGTTGTTCTTGTATTCGTAGAAATATCGACCTGTGAATTTAGCAGAAGACTTGATCTCTTGTTTCATGGGAGCTGTGTAAGACAATTATATCGGTAATACAGTACAATACAACACAATACAATAATACAATAAAAGACAATATACAATAAAATGCATTACATTGAAAGAGAGAAAGAGAGAGAGACAGAGTGAGAGAGAGAGAGAGAGAGGGAGAGACAGAGAGAGAGAGAAAAAGAAAGAGACAGAGAGAGATATGCACTCACGCTCTAATGCAGCAGCTTTGTGGTTCAAAGCTTCTTTCAGCTCAGCCGATGCGTCATTATACAACGTCCAGCTCGTGTTGCCTAGCAACTCAGCTGTGAATAAACAACAAGATAATGTGACGTCACATAGGGTCACAGCTTGTGTTGCCTAGCAACTCAGCTGTGAATAAACAATACGATGTGACGTCACATAGGGTCACAGCTCGTGTTGCCTAGCAACTCAGCTGTGAATAAACAACAAGATAATGTGACGTCATACAACGCCCAGCTCGTGTTGCCTAGCAACTCAGCTGTGAAAGTAAACAGATACAATATGATGTAGTTCACAAAAGTCAGGCGGTGTTGCCTAGCAACCTCTAAGCTGGGACTGAATGATATGAGAAGTACATGAGTAAGTGGAAGATATTTTTTCAATCCCGAAGATGAGCGAAAACCAAAACAAAACTGACTTGATCCGAACATATCTCACTAGATGAACACATCTTCATTAATTCGATATTTTCCAAATAAACTTAGACTCCTGACAAAGTCATCGGTGGAGCTAGTGGAGATGTCGGTAAGCTATTCGACTGAGGATCAGTATGAGCGGGGTTCAAATCCTGGGCTCGCCCGTCACTGACATCGTTTACGAGTGAGGAAATTGACGTTATCCATAGCTTCACCAGCGTTTGCTGTTAAAAGGTCCGCGGGACTGTTACCGGTGGAAAGGCTACATGCATAGCAATCTGATTATTGTAGAAACCTCAGTACACTTAACATATGCATCAACCACGGGGGACGTCCCTGACATCATCCTTGTAGGAGGAAACGGACGTTAAACCTTTATTATTATTAGTATATCCCCTCTTTCACAACACATATGCTAACAGTCACTGAAACTTCAATAATGTGTCATAAAATGACTTTCTTGAACTCTCTACAATTAATTCAATTAATAATTGCATTAAAAATACAAAAAATAAGAAAAAATTAAAAAATACAATCAAAAATGAATTCTACAGCGTACTAGTTGAACAGCCTAGGGGGCCTACATCCTTTCCATTAGAGCACTTAGAACATTTGATGCCGACCATTCCTGGCTTACAGATGCACTTGCCCGTCGTCTGTTCGCAATCTTCTCTCACTGACCCATGGAGGCTGCATCCACAAGCTGTGATCAATCAATTAAACAAATCAAACAAATCAATCAGATAACCAATCAAACTTTCAGTCAAAAAGTCAATCAACCAGTCAAATATTTATTGAAACATCCGCCAATCAATCAATCGATCAATCAATCAATCAATCAATAAATAAATCACTCAATAAATCAATCAATCAACCAACCAACCAATCAATCAATTAATCAATTAACACGCCTAGTAATGACGATCTACGTCCTTGAACAAATAAAAGTAGATCAATAGGCGGTGGCGTCTGCCCCTCCCAAAACACATTATGCAAATTCTTCCTCCCCCTCTCAACTTAAAATATTCATGTATAAATTGAATAATTTAGTGAGATAATGCAAATGATACCGAAATTACATACATTAATGACAGTATTTAGGGATACTTTGAATTATTTGTAAATGGCGCAAAAAATCCCATTAGTTCTCTAAAAATATCCCCCCCTAAGATTTTGACTACGCTTTCTGCGTAGTCGATAAGTTTTAACAATATCAATAATAGCAATACTATAAAAAAACTTTACAAAATTCTACATACGTTGACATCCTGGCTGATTTTCAGCCGATGAAGAAAGTTGGGGGGCAGTGAGCCCCCAGTACCCTGGGAGACACCTGTCACACCTCAGACCCCCCACCCCTGACCTACATACACACTGAAGGCTATCTGGGTCACAGGTGAGGTCACGTGACCCCAGGCGATTGCACTGACATATATCTGCACATAAGAATTATGAAAATAGAAATAGTTGTACAGAGGTGTGAGAATGTAAAGAAATGCAATAGTAGATAACTACTTGGCTGGAGCCAGTGGCATCATAATACTCCATCCCAGACCAGAGTTTGATCTGGATTGGAGACGCCAGAGTTTGCTCTGGCGTCCACAAAGTGACGTTACGCAGAGAAAAGAAGAAGAGGAGACAGTGGCGATGTCAGAAAGAAACTCGACCACGGATCAGTATATGCGTGGTTCAAATCCTGGGCTCGCATGTCACTGACATCGCTTTCGAGTGAGGAAACTGACGTAAACATTAGCCTTACCTGTTTTTACCAAAGTCACCACTGGCTTTAACTAGTGCAACGCTATTTTACTATTATAATATTACCGTTTTATAAATTTAATGTTTTTAATAATTATTGTTTATGAAATATATTGCATAGAATATATTAGTAACAATACAGTATTTACTTTATTAATCAACATATATACAGCTGCGCACACATATATATATATATATATATATATATATATAATATATATATATATATATATAATTATATATTTATATAATTATATCTATATATATAATACTATATATATATATATATATATATATTATATATTATATACATATATATATAATATATATATCTATATATATATATATCTATATATATATATATATATATATATATATATATAGTATCATGAAGACATTTTTTGTTCTTTTTAGTATTTTTTTCTCAATAGCTAAGCCTCACCCAGCTTCTTGTCACTGTCTGACTCTCTCTGCATTAGCTGTTGTTGTTGTTGTTGTCGGTGTTCTTGTTTCACACTGTCTTGTTCTTGATCGTCGCCCAGATGAAGTCGATGACGTAGACGGTGATGGTAACTCTGTTGTGAGAACTCGAGTCTATTCACCTCAGCATTGCCTGCGGGACAAACAAAAACATCCTTGGTAACACTGTAACAAGTACACACACTCTCTCTCTCTCTCTCTTTATTTCTATTTCTCTCTTTCTTTCTATTTCTCTCTTTCTCATTGTGCAGATCCATGGCACATAACTATGATATACAACTCTTCCACATACTGTATTTCTATCCTAAGCTTTCTGTTACACTCACATAAGAATATTTTATAAAATAATTTAGCGTCTCCACTTAAACCTCGGCTTTTAACGAACAACCGTTTTCATCCTCCTCTCTTCCCCTTTAGAAAATCTTTTCCACTCAGAACGCCAACTTTATTTTATTCCCAGTTCTCAACACATTTCTCATTTGCCTAATGCTGCCACACTGCTCAGTTTGTCGTCAGTCATAATGTTTCACTTCACTTGAAATCTTCCCACGAACAGTTATCTGAGTATAACTTTTAAAAATAAGCATTCTCCGATTGATCATTGGATTGATTGACTGATTAATTGATTGATTGATTAATTGATTGATTGATTGACTGACTGATTGATTGATTGTGAGTAATTGACTGGGTGAGTGATTGATTGATCGTTTGATTAATTGATTGATTGATTGATTAATTGATTGTTTGACTAATTGATTGAGTGATTGATTAATTGACTGATTGATTGACTGATTAAGTGTTTGATTGACTGATTGATTGATGATTAATTGATTGATTGATTGACTGATTGATTGATTAATTGAACGATTGATTGACTGATTAAGTGTTTGATTGACTGATTGATTGATGATTAATTGATTGACTGATTGATTGACTGATCGATTGCTGGATTGATTGATTGTTTTATTGATTGATTGATTACCCACCACAGGTACCTCTACTCTGCACGTAGTATTTGGTGGCATCTCTGCAGTTAGCTCTTCTCAGCTCACACTCGCTTTTATACGTCCTTCCATCACTAGCACACACCTGCATCATCATCATCATCATCATCATCATCACGGCAATTGTTTATCAGTCGACAGGTATCTATTAAACAACATCTAATCCGGGATTTTGCATCTAGTAAAAGGTTTGGAACTATTAGAAAGACTATAAATGATTATCAAACACATATGAGATGTTAGAATGAAGAGGAAAGCAGTAGACAGAGAAGAGCGGAGACGTTACATACCATGGACCTGCCAGTAGCAGTGCACTAAAAGAAAGAGAGAGAGAGAGAGAGAGAGTAAGAGAGAGAGAGAGAGAGAGATTAGAGTTTAAATAGAATGGTTGAAAGCATTAAGCGCTGATCAAACCGGCTGATGAGGATGATCGGAACAGTTAAGACACTGACAGACGGGCAGTCCATTGACATCAGAGCACACGGCGTCATAGGGGCAGTCATGTCCAACGCACGAGTTCTCAGAACCTACGTGTACATACAACACAATAAAACTTAGTCAAATACCACCACACAATACAGAAATATACAATAGAAGGTATTCTAATAATACTCTACAGTACAATACAATGCAATAAAACATAGTAAGCGCAATTTGAGTACTATTCAATAGAATACAACTCAGTACAATAGGACACAGTGCAATACTGTACAATCTAATACAATAAATGCACTACAGTCTATCGTAGAGTGCTAGGATATGTGATATAAATCCACATGTACATGTATAGATTACTGCTGTAGGTTTAGCGTATGGTAACATCTCATGGAACAAAAGAAATAAAATGTAAAAATCTCACGGGACATTTTCATCTTTAAAGCAATTTTGCTGCCAATTGGCGATCTCAGCAGCTAAGAGATAAGTCATGGAAAGAATCAATTATATCGGGTTAGGAACTTCTAAAGTAGTCTCGACGACCAGCCACGACCGTGAAATGAACGTTTATTAACTAAGCGGACTTTAGCTAGTCAACAAATGCTCATAAAATCCAAAAGTGACTATCCGTTCCATAAAACCTTCGATAGCTTACTATCGGAGTGTCATAAAATTGGCCATAAGTCAAACGAAATACAAGTTGTGTTGATCTAAACATTGAGAAGATTCTAGACCTCAACAGTAAACAAGATTAGCTCAGTAGCTGAACAAAACATAAATTACTTCTTAGACAGTCATGAACGTCTACCGTTTAACGTTCATTTCGGTAATTAACGATGCTGTCAGTATCATAGGCTGCATTCATGAGTAGAAAAAAGCGCCTAAACCTCCTTTTGTTTAATTCCCTTTAGTTTGGACTGATTTTCTGAATTTTAGAATTTTCACCGTTTTGGACCTTCTTAATGCTCGACGGCTTGATTTTGGCTCAATAGTGCTCGATGTTGTCATTGATGACTGTAGCATTGTAATTGTTGTTACTTTTATTGTTCTATTCATCTTATATGATGTAAGCCGTGGGACTATAATTAAAATGCTTTAAAGAAAATACACTTATCTAAACGAACACAAAACTCAAAGTCATGTTATACATATCATGACTTAGTCATTACAGAATCAATCAATCAATCAATCAATAAGAATTTAACTTCCGGTTCCTCGCTATAAGGCAATGTCAGGGACATCAAAAGGAGCGAGTCCCAGATTAATTCTTTTAAGTCTCATATCAATTCGTCAATCCTTAAGCAGCCGAGGTTTCGATATCCTACATCTGGATCCGTGTCAGTGGATGAGTCCGTATGGACTCACGTGGATTGAAGCTCCAGTTCCGGTCGAATGCTAATGTCCATCACTATATCCACCCAGTGACGTCATCAGCCAACAGTTACTAAAACTCCGAGGTGAGTTTCCAGTATAATCTCATTTAATCTTAGTTGAGATATTCTCCAATAGTGCCTAATGACACAGATATGGCTGTCTCTCTCTCTCCCTCTCTCTCTTTCGCTCGCACTCGCTCTCTCTTTCTCTTTCTCTCTCTCTCTCTGTCTCTGTCTCTGTCTCTCTCTGTCTCTCTCTCTCTCTCTCTCTCTCTCTTTCTCTGAGAACTTTCTAATATACACAGTTTATACGAGAAATAAAAAAAGTCTATAATTATTCGACAATCCGCACAATTACGACACATACTCAAATTTAAAGGCAGCGAACATTCTAGTAAAATAACATAAGCAAGTGTGCATTGCATGCAGTAAAAGAACGCTGTTTATTTCGATAATACTATATATATATATATATATATATATATATATATATATATATATATATATATATATATATATATATATATTGCATGCAGTAAAAGAACGCTGTTTATTTCGATAATACTATATATATATATATATATATATATATATATATATATATATATATATATATATATATATATATATATCAAGCATATATATATATATATATATATATATATATATATATATATACATGTATATATATATATAATGTATATAGATCTATATATATATATATACAGGGTGAGTAAAGAAAAGTGATAACACCTGCATAAGGTTGAATATCTCAGGCTATTGTTAATATTTTAAAATCAAACTTTTACCAATTAATAAAGGACTATTTTCTGACGGGGTGGCCAATTTTCATCAACTCTGGTACATAGATTGGTTAATTTTGAAAGTTTCAGCAGAGCAACCCCCCATTTTTGAACGTACTGTAAATAAAATTTCATTTTATTTTATTTTTAGTTTAGCTCTGAAAAGGGTCGTTGTGGTGGTTCAGAAAGAACCATTTGTATCTGTTAGCATTACTGCCTATTCGATATGCTTTCCTCCAGTTGCTTTTCAGGACTGCGAGCAGCTTTTGGAAAGCTAGGACAGCCTTGTTGATTCCAGTTTGGGGGAGTCTCTCCCAAATTGATGGTAGGTAGCACTTCCTGCAGTTCTGCCTTGTTTTTAGGCTTCGACTGGTGTTTCTGACAGAGATGCAGCATGGTTCCCCAGACATGGTAATCCAGAGGATTTAGATCGGGAGAGTTTGGAGGCCATTCACTCTTCATGATAAAATCCGGGTTTCTCTCGCTGATCCATTCATGTGCTTGGCGAGATGCATGAGTCGGAGCATCATCCTACTGAAAGATGAAACCATTTGATAGAAGAGCATAGCAATCATCAAACAGCTCGGAAAGTAAAGTATTGACGTAATACTGAGAGTTTACCTTTTCCTTCTCGCCAAATGGCAATTTGCCCTTACCGTTGTAGCAAACGTCATTTTTAGGTAAAAAATGGGGGGTTGATCTGCTGAAACTTGTATATCTGGCCAATTCATAGATTAAAATCGATTAAAATTGGCCAATCCATCACAAATTAGTCCTTTATTAATTGGTAAAAGTTTGCTTTGAAATTATTAACAATAGCCTGAGATATTCAAACTTTTTGCAGGTGTACTCATTTTTTTACTCGCTCTGTATATATATATATATATATATATATATATATATATATATATAATATCAGTATATAACAATACAATATATCAATATATAACTATATAGTATAGGCTATCAATATATAACAAAACAGTATATCAATATATAACAAAACAATATATCAATATATAACTATATATCAGTATATAACACCAGGCCTATAACAATATATCAGTGCTGTCTACTCAAACTTCTACGGTGCATTTACAGTCAGTGCATTGAGTGAATTACACACACATACACAAGCAGATGTGATCCGTATCACAACAGAGCTTACATCAGAACTTACAGAACTTACAGAACTTACATCAGAACGTACAGAACTTACAGGGTTTTGTGGAGATGATCGGAGCATCGTTAACTGTTTCAATACATCACACGTTATTAGAATTATACACATCATACTTTCATCATATATTTATCACACATTCATCAAACACTCATCATACACTCATTACTGATGTGTGCTGTGGTTTACCTTCATTACTGATAGTGATGTGTGCTGTTGGGGACGTCCCTGACAACATCCCTGGATGAGGAAACGGACGTTAAACCTTTCTTATTATTATTATTATTATTAGTTTATTTTTATTTTTTATTTTATTTTACCCCGGTGTAAAGAACCTGGGGTTTGATAAAAACGATTCAAGCAATACGTGCTGAATCGCCGCCCGGCTACTCGAGGTCATCAAACGGCTTAAAAGAATTATTGAAGCAGACTGCATTAAATCTTTGCAAAGTCATGGAAAGCCTTAGCCAAAGAAAAGAAGTCTCTCGCTTATCGCCGGTTTGCTCTGCAATAAGTCTGCCTATGCCAAATTATTATTATTATTATTATTATTATTATTATTATTATTATTATTATTATTATTATTACACATTCATCATATATTCATCCTACATTCATCATATATTCATCATACATTCATCAAACCTTCATCATACATTCATCAAACACTCATCATACATTCATCAAACACTTATCATACATTCGTCATGAATTCATCAACCATTCATTACACATTCATAAAATATTCATCATGTATTCATTCTAGCTTTAATGAAGTCCCTGACTTCTCCTATGGGCGAGGAAGCAGACGTTAAATGCACATTTTTGTATTATGAAGAAATCTAGCAGCAACTAAACGCCTGAAATACGCAGGTTGATTATTGACTCGATAAATTTATTATTTCTGAAAAGAGTTATTCATATTAGTATTTAAATCGGTGCTCTACCTAAGTCTAAAAGTAAAAACAAAACAGGCAACCTCAGTACGTTAAAAACTAAACTTTAAATCAGCCCATCCACTGATGAGTTATTTATTAATATATATATATATATATATATATATATATATATATATATATATATATATATATATATATATATATATATATATATATATATATATATTATCATATATATTAGATATTTGTCACGAGTTTGTCTCCAGTAGAGTAGAAGCCTTTCAGTCATCCGCGGTCGAGACGACCAACCGATACGACAACGACTCGTACATAGGCATAGAAACTCCGATGATGACTGTACAAGAAGAATGAAGCGACAAGACCACTTTGAGAAAATAAATTATCGAAATTTACCTATTAGGTTGATATTAATGTGCTTAACATCAAAGTTCAATACATGTATATATATATATATATATATATTATCATATATATTAGTTATTTGTCACGAGTTTGTCTCCAGTAGAGTAGAAGCCTTTCAGTCATCCGCGGTCGAGACGACCAACCGATACGACAACGACTCGTACATAGGCATAGAAACTCCGATGATGACTGTACAAGAAGAATGAAGCGACAAGACCACTTTGAGAAAATAAATTATCGAAATTTACCTATTAGGTTGATATTAATGTGCTTAACATCAAAGTTCAGTAGCACAAGGCTTCTCAACAAGGCGACTCGACACACTCCAGCTAACTTTTATTCAACTTGGATACTAATTTGTTAAATCAAGCTAGAACGCGCAAACACTCAACGTATTCACCGATACGTGTTTGCCTTTATATTGTAATTCTTTCCTAGTAAATAAAGGTATTTTAACCTTCAATTTTAAACTCATTTATATTCCATTTTAATACTCCTAACATTTATTACGCAGTAACTGATAAATAGAAACAATAGTGACTACGTTACTCATTATATCAGAGCTGCCTCGTTCAAACCTCTCACCTAAAATAACGCAAAATACATTGAAAACAATTTATTATGTACGTGGCACTTGATTCACAGCATCTTGTTCCATTCACAACCCTGCCGCCTTGGGATGGAACTTTTTTGCATTTTTTTCTTAAAAAATGAGCTTTTAAAGGGGCTGCAGTCAATAGTTCAATGATCTCTAAGACCTGTAGACCTATGTGGAGATAGAAGACTGAAATATAATCTAAAAATAATTTAACAAACGAGACGTAGAAACATTTACAACCAAAATGCGCACGAATACAACGCTTCTTATTACTGTAGAATTTTAAATTTTTTTAAAGTAGTCATATAGTCTACTCTCATTCAAGTAGGAGATAAAATAAGATGTCAAAATAACGAATGAATTGCAATACATAGAATACATTGAATGCAAGGTAATGAATTCAATACAATATATCGAATACATTTAAAGTATTTGAATACATTGAATACAAGGTTTGGACGTCACGTTCGTCGGATGAATATGACGTCTGAGACTCGGCGTATAAAGACACTAGCAGCGATGAGCGAACCTGAATTTCACAAAAGAAATCCTAGAGAACTGATGAGATTGTATAAGCGGTCGAAGGCATCATCAGCACCACGTGAGTAATAGCACTGGATCCGAGCAGTGGTTGAACAAGAAATGTGAACTATGTGAAAACCTGGAGAGGCTAAGATTAAATTAAGATTAAATTGACTGTCATTCATTTATAAATTAATAAGCTAATCGATCGATTGATTGATTGATTGATTGATTGACTGATTGATTGACTGATGAATAATTGATTGTTCGGCACAGCCTCACTAAGTGTCTGACTGATTGAATGGCACTGACTGATTGATTGATTAAATTAATTGATTGATTCATTCATTGTTTCATTTATTGATTAATTGATTGATTCATTCATTGATGAATAATTAATTGTTCGGCACAGCCTCACTGAGTGTCTGACTGTTTGACTGGCACTGGCTAATTGATTGATTGATTGATTGATTGATAACCAAGTATACTCACTGCACTTGCCCAAGTGTTTAACCCTGACTCTGCGCCTGTCCAGACAAGCCTGCCTGACTAGCTCGCACTGCTGCTCGTAGCTCCTCCCATCAGTGCCACACACTGGCTTGAGGATCTTCTGACAGGGTGGGGGGCACACACACCGCGCTCTCCCTCCCTTATCCACCTCACACTCTTCCCCATGACTACACGTGACGTCGCTGCACCCGTGGTTACCTAGGCAACCGAGATACGTATATTTGTACAGTAGTGGTTAGAAACAAAATTTAAATGCGAAACATACGCCAGAGGTAAGGATAATCCATGATGAAATAAAACACTTTTTATAGGCCTACGACGTTTTAAAACTTTTATTCTATTTAGAGTTATAACCAATCGAGTTAATTAGTCTGCTGGCTGGAGCCAGTGGTGATTTTGGTAAGATATTCGACTGCGGATCAGTATGTGTGGGGCTCAAATCCTTGGTTCGCCCGTCACAGACATCGCTTTCGAGTGAGGAAACTGACGCTAACATTAGCGTTATCAGCCTTTATCTCTGTTTAATCAATCAATACATCATACTAGAGGTCATAGAAGGTAGAATGGACGGAAAAGGAGGCAAAGGCAGGCCGAGATTAGGTATGTTAGATGATTTAAAGACCCACTCACACGTGCAAATAGAGAGGAAATCAGAAGACAGAGAAGAGTGGAGGCGTTATTCAACATGGACCTGCCAGTAGGCAGTGCACTAAGAGAGAGAGAGAAAAAGACATCAGACTAGGGGCCTGACCCTTGGAGCACTCTCCCGCATAGAGGACCCTGAGGTCCCTGTTGAGCCGGCAAGCCTCAGCCTGGAGGAGACAGGCGCTGGGGTAGGTCCTAGCGTCACTGCCGCACACAGGGGTCGCGGGTTCAATCCTAGGACAGGCCTTCCAGTCACAGCTGCACACAGGCCGTCTCCACTCGTCGAGTCTACAGGCTTGATGGGCGGGGCACTCGAACCCTTCACATGGGTCTGTCAATCAATCAATCAATCAGTCAATCAATCGATCAATCAATCAAGCAAGCATGCAAGTAAGAAATCAGCCAATGAATCAATCAATCGATCAATAAATCAATCAATATATCTTATCTATCTATCTACAGGAAATCAGCCAATGAATCTATCAATCCATCAATAAATCAATCTATATATCTTATCTATCTATCTATCAATTTATTAACAATCAATTAATCAATCAATCAAGCAGCAATCAATCAATCAATGAAATATTCAACCCATCAATAGATAAATCAGTCTATAAATATTTCAACCAGTTAAAGGTGCGCTATTGATTCATGTGGTTTCCTCATCAGTGAAAGAGGCAGAAAAATGTCCAGTCTGTCATCAATAAATTACACAATCAATCAATTATACATCAAATCAATCATCTCAATAAAATCAACTAATCGGTATAATAAAAATAGCCATGCCAAATTAAGTAGTCAAGTAAAAATTCACAAAATCAATAAATCAATACTTGCATTGTATAACAATCAATTCACTACAGCTTCATAGATTTGAGTCATTTTGTACTGAAACTATTAAAATGGCTGTTGTGAATGATGAATATTCTAAAGAAGATGATAAATTAAATCTGTTTTTTACCTATTCTAGTCGCTGTTGTTAAGATCTCTCAGTCATATCATGCAACCCAGCTAAAGATGCCAATACGTTTAATATAAATCTTCATCAATTTTTAACCTTTTAATATCTCGCGGTATTTTCCACCTGATCCTTTTCCATAATCCAGTTTACATGGCTAGACTCTAACGCTGATTGGTTAATTAGAATGAAGAACGGCTGTGATTGGTCGGATATGCTATGCATGCAGTACTGGATGAGATGTGCTAATGAAATTAGTTGGACAAAAGAGTCGACTTTGATGTGATTAGACGACTAATGGAATTAAAGTGATGGAAGGGCGGAAAAGATATATCCATCGCTCCACTGGAAAAATAGTCTCACGTTATCTAGCCCAGAGCTTCTCCCAAAGCTTTTAACTTCTCATTCTCTCTCTCTCTCTCTTTCTCTCTCTTCTCTCTTTCTCTCTACCTCTTCTCTCAATCTCTTCCTCTCTCTCTCCCTCTACCTCTCTCTCTCTCTCTCTCTCTCTCTCTCTCTCTCTCTCTCTCTCTCTGTCTATAGCTATATATATATACATATATATATATATATATATATATATATATATATATATATATATTTATATATATATATCTCGTTCATCTTCACAATCCCTCCATATTTTGTTCATTTACGTCACTCGTCCTTCTCGCTCATTGTTAGGCTCATAAGATTCAGTTTAAACTTTAACGTTCACTTACAGTCCGGTTGGGGGTTTGAACAACAACAACAACAATACGATTAGAGTGCTACTGTTGTCCATGACAACAACGAACACTATGGACTCAAATCAAAACCAATATTAAATATTCATGACTCATCACATGTAAAAAAATAAATATTCTTGACTCATCAAATGTAATAATAAATATTCATGACTCACCACATCTAACTATTACATATTCATGACTCACCACATCTTACTAATAAATATTCATGACTCACCACAGGTAAATAATAAATATTCATGACTCACCACAGGTAAATAATAAATATTTATGACTCATCAAATGTAATAATAAATATTCATGACTCACCACATCTTACTAATAAATATTCATGACTCACCACATCTAACTAATAAATATTCATTACTCACCACAGGTAAATAATAAATATTCATGACTCATCAAATGTAATAATAAATATTCATGACTCACCACATCTAACTAATAAATATTCATGACTCACCACATCTTACTAATAAATATTCATGACTCACCACATCTTACTAATAAATATTCATGACTCACCACAGGTAAATAATAAATATTCATGACTCACCAAATGTAATAATAAATATTCATGACTCACCACATCTAACTAATAAATATTCATGACTCACCACATCTTACTAATAAATATTCATGACTCACCACATCTAACTAATAAACATTAATGACTCACCACGTGTCACTAATAAATATTCATGACTCACCACACTTGCCGTCGTATTTTTTTTGCACGTCGGTCATGTCGTTGCAGGCGGCCCTGTTCATCTCGCACGTGTTTCTGTAGTCCCGCCCGTCACTGCCGCACACCGGCGTGCTACCGACGTTGTCGCCGTAGCTGTCGCAGCGCTCAGGGCACTGACAGCGCGCCGTCAGTCCGTCCAGGGAGGGCACGCACATTGCGCCGAAGCTGCACTGCTTGTCCTGGCATGGGTCTTTCGAGTCAGGGGGGTAGACGTAGCAGGGTGAGAGGGGAGCTGGGAGAGAGAAGAGGAGAGAGAGAGGGAGGAGATGAGAGTGGAGAGCCATGAGAGATAGCGAATTATGATAACCAAGAGATGTTATCAGTGATGTTATCAGTGGTGTTATCAGTGGTGTTAACAGTGGCGTTATCAGTGGTGTTATCAGTGGTGTTATCAGTAGTGTTATCAGTGGTGTTATCCTGTGATGTTATCAATCTGGTTATAAGTCTAGTTATCAATGATGTTATCCTATAACATTACAACTCTGCTGTGTAATAATCTTTAAAATAAATAAATAAAGGTTTAACGTCCGTTTCCTCAGCCAGGGATGATGTCAGGGATGTCCCCAACAGCACACATCACTACTTTTCATAATCATCAATAATTTATATTGTTTTACCTGTACATTATTACAAATTATTGCGTGAATTCATACCAAATAAGAGAATATAATTTCAGACTGGAAAGGAGTATTTACCAATCCCACCAGTTGAGAAAAAACGAATTTAAACCTGAGATTTTAAATTTCAAATGCCTGGGTTGAATTAGGCCGCCCAGTAATTCCTTTAAAGAAATTCCAATGCAGGAAATCCTTTTAAATTCATAATTATAATTCAATCAAATGTTTATGTAAACCAATGTAATTCATCTACGTGTAAATCACTTTTTAATCTAAGCAAAGGATTAGAAATTGTGTAATCTGCTGTAATCCGTGATGTACCGCCGTAATCTGCACGCAGCCGTATTTTATACCCTGATATCCAGTACAACTTAAACTATGAACAAAAAGGCTGGTAAAGCTTATGTTAACATCAGTTTCCTCACTGGAAAGCGATGTCAGTGACGGGCCAGCCCAGGATTTGAATAGAAATTTGAAATGCCAATTAACGGCTGATTAATATTGAATAGATATATAACGTATAATAGCAATAAAGAAAACCACTAGTATCTATTAGACTATCAGTGTATGATAGCAGTAAAGAAAACCACTAGTATCTATTAGACTATCAGTGTATAATAGCAGTAAAGAAAACAACTAGCATCTATTAGACTATCAGTGTATAATAGCAGTAAAGAAAACAACTAGTATCTATTAGACTATCAGTGTATGATAGCAGTAAAGAAAACCACTAGTATCTATTAGACTATCAGTGTATGATAGCAGTAAAGAAAACCACTAGTATCTATTAGACTATCAGTGTATAATAGCAGTAAAGAAAACAACTAGCATCTATTAGACTATCAGTGTATAATAGCAGTAAAGAAAACAACTAGTATCTATTAGCTAAATTAGAGTGGGTAGTCCTGTTTCAGACGTGAACTGATCTGCGCTGCTGAACTAATTAAAGAAGAACGCTTGAGCGACCCCGGTCAGGCTGTTCTATAGAACTCTAGAATTGAGAGAGAGAGAGAGAGAGAGAGAGAGAGAGAGAGAGAGAGAGAGAGAGAGAGAGAGATAGAGAGAGTGACAGAGAGTGAGAAAGAAATAGAGAGAAATAGAGACAGAGAGTGTGTGAAAGAGAAAGAGAGAGAGTGAAAAATAGAGAGAAATAGAGAGAGTGTGTGAGAAAGAAAGAGAGAGAGAGAGAGAGAGAGAGAGAGAGAAAGAGAGAGAGAGAGAAAGAAAGAGATAGAGAGAGAGAAAGAGAGAGAGTGAGAGTGAGAGAGAGAGAGAAAGAGAGAGAGAGAAAATGCTAACATCGACTAGCTCCGACACACACAATGTCACAAAGTAAAGTACGCAAGTGAAATGATCAACTACAAGTGTATTGATATCTAGCACTTTTAATGCAACTTGTTTAAACCGTTAGGCAATTAATCGGTCCGTTTTCCGTGTAACCAATCCAGTGAATTTCCGAGATTTTACTCTCAGATCAGCGCGGCTGGGATTTGAACCCACGAAGGTTCGATTTACCACAGGATTTTTCATTTAAAACTTCATGACGTCAACCCAACGCTATTAAGGCATTCCTAATTAATGTCTGCATACCTGTCAAAGTATTAAGAAATAGTAAGACGAGTTGGAAAGGACACACTCTAAGGGGGAAGGTCTATTAAGAGAGGTCAAAGAATGTAGATTAGAAGGGAAAAGAGGCAGGGACAGACCTAGATTAGGTATGTTAGATGATTTCAAGACCCACTCATATGTGAAAATGAAGAGGAAAGCGGAAGACAGAGAAGAGTGGAGGCGTTATATATCATGGATCTGCCAGTAGGCAGTGCAGGTATAATAGTCCTTCGTGACCCCACTACTAGTCCCTTTATAAAACCCAATCATGAATCGATTATTTGCTGCTGATAGAGAACCATTAGTGAGAGATCTCTAAATAGACCGAAAGGAAATCGATATTGATTTGATGGTGCTATACTAATGACAAATAGAGGTAGGCAGCATAGATTATGAATAGATCTCTAGAGCTGCAGCTAATGAAAGGTACTGTGAAGGGTTTCAATAGAATACTGTTTCCGGTGTCAACATTTCAAGCTGAATTCTATCAGCGTGGTTTTGTGGAAAACGCCGATTCGAAGTAGGCCTATTGATTAATTCTGAGATTTGTTCAATGGAATATGGAAAATATTACAATTATAAAGGGTCTCGGGAAAATTTTGGGTACAAGACTAAGGCGTTCTTTTAAGCCATTCTTTTTTATATATTAACACTAAAGGAACAATATGTGGAAGAAAGGGTAAATATTTAGAAAAAAGGGTCAATGTATATGGAAGAGAGTTAACGTCTGTGACAAAAACCATATAGGCCTAATGACACTGCTGCAATTTAAACGGACATATAATTATTATGTCGTAGAAGAATTAACACTAAAATTGCCATTAGTAGTCTACTTCCGTATATTATGTATTTATGCATATCCATTGTGCAACATCAGGCCTACCTTTCAATCCATCCAAGACTGAGTTCTTGATGGTTGGGACACCCCAATAGCTTCTGAAGCTGAATGGAAAAACTTTTTCGTTATCTTCGGGTATTACAATATCAGCTGCTTCTTCAGTGAGGAATCTCGGTGTTATTCTTGATAAACACCTAACCTTCCATGAACACATAACTAAAACTTCACAAGCATGTTTCTTCCTTCTCAGTGACCGTCGTCGAATAAGTCCAAATTTGTCACGTGAGACAGCTGCTACAATTGGTGCTGCTCTTTTGCAATCCAAGTTGAACTACTGCAATTCCCTGTTTTTAAATCCCTTGGCATTTGTATAATTGTATAAATTCATATCTATGTCAAGAACTTGCTAGACATTCGGTTTGTTTACTTTTAGAAAAGTTTTATTTTAGATTATTTAACACAATGAATATTAGGTTTTATTCAGAATATTTTATATTATGGAGTAATTTTGGTCCTGTTTTCCTTTTCCTTTCTTTATTGTTGACTTAGTTATTTAATTTCCTCTTAGCAGTTTTAGTATACAGTTAAGAATTTCCTGGATTTACCAATTAAGTCTATTTTGCTTACGATTGGCTTAAAGCCTAACACTTTAAGTTCCGTCATTTAATTAATTAATATCTCGTCCTTAAACTGATTTTATATGACAAATCTTTATGCCTATTGATTTAGCCGTAGAATTTTAGTGCTCCCTCTGTTATAACATTACCAATATATTTTGTTGTTGATGTCAGATCAACTCAATCTTACGTCATTATAGTCAAATCCTCATCGCAATAGGAAAGGTTTTTAATATGAGTTTTCTGTTGTTGTTTATAGTAAGATTTGAGTAAGTTTGATATTAGCTTAATTTGGACTTTTCGATTTTCGATTTTTACCCCAACATTTTTGTTGGGGTAAAAATTGAATTATTCAGATTATCTAGGTTAGCTTATTGATTAATATCAAAACAATTTGCTAGATAGATTCTGATTAGCTTCTAATATATTGTTAGAAATTCTTGGTAAGCTGTCGGATTTTAAAATTTCAAACCTACAAAGGGGGCTGTGAATGATTTGTTAAGCGGTATAATGAATTAACTCGATGTAATAACAGTACTAGATATCATTTTGGCTGCTAAGGACATTGCCAATGAAGAGATCTATTCTTACTTATTCAATCTTAACGTTTACAGATGGAATTTGGTGATTTTGGGTTAATTTACTGTGATGCTTTAAGCAGAATTATACAAATCTTTTCAAATGAGTCTAATTTGCCAGATGTGCTTTTGTTGTAGATATTAATTTTCAGTTTTAGTAACATGGTGATGGAAATATTCTCGTATCATTGCGCTACATCGTTCACCCTCTTTACTATCTTTGCCTTCTTCCTGACTACTTTTCTACCCCAATATGTTACAGGTACATCCTACTCTGATGCATTTCTATGTAGTGAATAGCATTATTGCTTTCAAGTGAGAAAACTGGTGTTAATGTTAGCTTTTTTACTTTATCAATACTGCAGAGTAGCAGCTGGTTGCTGTCAGCTGATCTTTCATTGAAGACAATTCAGCAGAGTAGCAGCTGGTTGCTGCACCTGATGGATTGATAGATGCCTGTTTTAGTCATACATATGAGTTTATTTAAATGACTTATAACATGTTACATGAAAAATAACTGAGGATTAAAAAATGAGGGCAATTGTGGATTAAGCTTCTTGATATTAAAATTGTATATAATCAGAATAATATATCTACTTCTTTATTCTTCAACATTTGACAGGAAGAAAAGCAACAGAAAACAAATCAAACAGCATAAATATAAAAAGTAGGATAATGTGCACATTATCTGGCACATTATATGGCACATTAATCTGGCACATTATCTGGCACATTAATCTGGCACATTATCTGGCACATTAATCTGGCACATTAATCTGGTACATTAATCTGGCGCATTAATCTGGCACAGCTTATCTGCAGTACTTTATAATGATTCATTCTAATAAGATTGGTACTGCTTGATTTATTGATTGATTGACTGATTGATTACAGCTCTAGTCAAGATCACTAACGCCTACCCGCTATATGTACTTAGCGGTGACTCGCTCACACTTGAGTGTCAGACAGACGATGGCACTGCGCTGCGATGGTTGCAACAGAACGAGCCCTCTGATTGGGTAGATGTACCATTGGAGGCGGGGCCTAGAGTTCGTATAGTATCGTGTAGCGATGAGCCAGAGGGTAAGTCCATATATTACTATCAGTAGTAGTAATGCTTTAATTATAAAAAGTGACTGTGAAGTTGGCCTAGTGACTGATTTTAATTATGATTGAACTATATGCTGAGTTATGTTAAGAAAATGGAAATTATGTCTAAGAAAATGAAAGAATGTATCTTCTATATACTTATCTGGCTCCAAATTTTCTTGTTATTTATGAGTGAAACATTTGGTTGGCCTGGTAACGTTTAGAGATCTCCCTGATGTTCAGATGACGAGAGGGACTTTGAATTGCACTATGTGGACTCTTAAGTACTGTAGCTTTTAAGTTGTTTGAGTGACTCACGTTATAATCATCATCATCATCTTCCCTTGAATCCCAGTTTAACCAGGGTCGGGAATCCATTCACGTTATAATATTTATATATATATATTTTTAACCTATAGTTACATTGGACAAGTGCTAAACGTCTTTAATGAATAGAACCTTAAACCTTATTCAATGAATAAGATGTTTGGTTTTGATTTGAATGTTTTTTAAAATATTGACCCTTTATTTTTGTAAGAAATTGTATTTTTAAAATCATGAAGTTTTACTGGAATTGGCTGATCTGTGTTATAGTCCAATGATATAGTGATGTTGTTTTTACGTCCCTGACATTGCGTTATGGTGGGGAACCGGACGTTAAATTCTTAATTATTAATTAATTAATTAATTTTATAAAATGCTTGATGTCATGTTCGTAATAGAAGCTGGTACTCTGTGTTCTATGTGCAGGCATGTCAACTAGCACGTTAACGTGGCATAACATGACTATGCTTGATCGTGGGGTGGTAACGTGCAGGAACGATGAACAGAACTATTTTGTGTTTATGACAGTGTTATACAGTTAGTAGAACGTCTATACAGTGTAGTGCTTGTTCAATGTTCGTAAATTTTATCAATAATAGTATAAATTCTATAATATGTAATAATTCCAAATTACCGTTATGATTCATTATAGAAAATGTACAGTAATTGTTCAGTATCAATAGCTTTTATTTAATTCTAGTTTTACTAATACTAGTATTACTGTCTGTAATACTAGTAATCATCGCCACAGGCTGGAGCCAGTGGCGATGTCGGTAAGATACTCGACTGTAGAACAGTATGTGCGGGGTTCAAATTCTGGGCTCGCCCATCACTGACATTACTTCGAGTAAAGAAACTGACGTTAACCTTAGCTTTACCAGCTTTAGCTTTTTACTAATTTTAATTGTACAGTATCAATTGTTGCGTCCGGATTGTCTGATGAATGGACCAACCGTAGACTGAACGTGTCGCGAAAGTCTACAAAGCACTAAGACTCAAATTGACATTGCAGAAAGGACATTTACTTGATGAATTCATAGCTTCAGAAATTGCTTAAGAAACTTTCAAAAACGAATGGAATAGTTTTGTTCTATTATATTTCGACCCTAGCTAAACTGGGTTTCAAGGGAAAATGATGATGATGCTGCTGATGATGATGATGGTGGTGGTTGTGGTCTTGGTGGTTGTGGTGGTGGTGGTATTGGTGGTTGTGGTAGTGATGATGATGAGAGAGAGATATGCGTTTATTTTCAGCATCAACACCAACTCACTGACAAACAACATACGTGTAAAAATTGTTAGATACTAGCAAAAGAAATCATACAAAAATCAAATGAAAGCAAACATCCGAGCAAACATTAATAAGCATGCACATCAGTAGAAAAAGTAAGGGTACATATTACGAGTTCAAGTAGCCATCAGTGAAGATACATAGTATCTTATCTAGCTGAACACCACGACGTACTCATAAGATGTTTTGTAGAAATGTAACATGCAAATATTATTAGATACTAGCAAGAGAAATAGTAGAAAAATCAAATGAAAGCAAAATCCGAGCAAACATTAATAAGCATGCACAACAATAGAAAAAGTAAAGGTACATATGTAAGTGAAATATTACATGTGTAAATGAAAGTGAAAATAACTAACTAGTGATCACCAACCATTCATTAAATAATCTTTGTATAAATTTATTAAAAGAATTTATGGTGGAAGCATTACGAATATTAAGTGGACTATTATTCCAGATACCACAACAAGTGTATACAACTGAATTAAACATAGTTTAATTCAGTTCCCTGCCAGTCAGACTCAATTGATAGATAATTAGTTAAGGATTGTCTGGTGGAATATGAGTGCTGAGAGATGTTGAGCTTGAACATTTCTCTAAGTAAATTTGACTTAGTCGAATTAGCAAATATTGATGATGATGATGGTGATGATAATGATGATCGTGATGCTGATGTTGACGTTGATGATGATGATGGTGATGGTGGTGATGCTAATGATGCTGATGATGGATTAATGGTGTATTCTAGTATGTGTATGTACGGATGGTGTATTGATTGATTGATTAATTAATTGATTTATTGATTGACTGATTGATTTATTGATTGATTGATCTACTACAGTCTCTAAGACTCTGAGAAGTCGGGACCCGCTACAGATGAGCTGTGAGATATTAGGGTTTGACACAAACCCCTCTGATATGATGTCACAGTGGATCTATGAGAGTTCATCCCTGCCTGCTAAACGTCTTATCTCTACAGACCACTACAACATCTCATCCTATCAGTCTAGACTTACGTCTCTCACAATCAACAAGTCTTGTGAGTGCTGTGTCATCAGTTAGCAGTATATGACTTCTAATTATATTATCAGTCTAGTAGTTCTGTGTTATCACTAATAAGTAAAGGATTTCATATCAGTCTAGATTTACGTCTCTGTCAATAAATCTCGTCATTGAATAAGTCAATGAAGAGATGCTGGTGTGATTTGATTGATTGATCGATTGATTGATGCAGCAAGAAGAGATGCAGGTGTGTAGTCCATTGATTGATTTATTGATTGATTGATTGATTGATTGAAGCAGCAAGAAGAGATGCAGGTGTGTAGTCCATTGATTGATTTATTGATTGATTGATTGATTGACGCAGCTAGAAGAGATGCAGGTGTGTACAGGTGTAATTTCACACTGGCTACTAACAAGGGTTCTATGGTTTTCTCCGAAAGGTTTATCATTCAAGGTTTGATCTCTCATGGAATTCGCTCTGTTGTTCTTGTTGTATATATACTGCGTTGTTTAGGAAACGCTACTGTGTTAATATTAATATAGCACTTTTAAGAAGTATATCTAAAGATAGACTGGAGGATCTTAAAGATCTCTAGTGCTGGTTGCAAGGATTTAATCTGTTCTGCCTCTTGAAGTTATCTTCTTAATTTACGCTATTTTATAGGAAAATTATTTTAAAATTGAATTGTGTGTATTATTTGTAACATAAATTTAACGACTTCTCAAGCATATTATGTGATGTTGTTAACAAATAAATTGTCATGTTCTGTGATGTGTTGTATAATCTGATACACCAATCAGAAGATGTTTAATATCTCTCATGTTTTGTATTGTAGATTCTGATCTACCAATCAGTAGATGTCTAATATCTCTCATGTTTTGTATTGTAGATTCTGATCTACCAATCAGCAGATGTTTAATATCTCTCATATTTTATGTTATAGATTCTGATCTACCAATCAGAAGATGTTTAATATCTCTCATGTTTTGTATTGTAGATTCTGATCTACCAATCAGTAGATGTCTAATATCTCTCATGTTTTGTATTGTAGATTCTGATCTACCAATCAGCAGATGTTTAATATCTCTCATATTTTATGTTATAGATTCTGATCTACCAATCAGTGGGTCGACAAGTCTGCTAGCCTCTAGTCTCTCACCTCTCAGTATTCTTCTCATCCTGGTTTATCACAATGTGTTCATGTGACCACTTATCACTTTGCTTTCATTCTTATCACTTATATCTTATCAGCTGCATCTTATCTCTAGTTTCTTATCACTAGTGTCTATGAGGCTGGTACAAACACACAAGAGTCTCTGCTATCATCGTCATCACTTGAAAACATTGACATAGAACATTAATGCTCTATGATGTAACAGCTCATGTTGTGTGTTTATTGGCATCAAGTCTACACAACCCGACGTTGTGTTGACTATATTATATTCGTTTATTACATGAAATCTGACATACCGCAGAAAACGTACACACACACAAATGGCAATATAGAAAGTAATAAACATAAGCAGACATTGTTTAAAAAGAACTTAGTAAGAGTCTTTATGTAGCATTCTAATTATAAAGTTCTTATCCATCAAAGGTGTGCGCTTAGATGGTAAAGAGAAAGGGTGAGCCCTCTCCCTGAGCCTAAAATTAAATTGACTGTAGTATGTAGGGTTTGGAAGTGTGCAAGGTTTTTATTATCAATTCTACTTGTGGTAGTAAATATTTCTACTGATATTTTTTAATCACTACAAATTATATACATGGAAACTTTCGGTACGTGTTATTCATTTCACTCAATATCGAATGGACTTTGTGTAGTTTCTGTGTGATGTTTTCTAACTGGAACATTTCTGAAGATTTATCGGTTAATTTTAATGAGGATTCATGTAACTTACTGGTTGTGTTTGTCTGATTTCCTGTGTTGTGTCCGGGACACAGAAAAACGAAAAACAGATCAGCCGTTTACTTGCACGTCTTGTTAGAGGCGGCTGAGCAATGAATAAAGAATGCAATGGGAAACAACCTCAGAAGCCTATTATTCTCAAGCTATGGGCTTTATTAAGGGGTGGATAAGGCATAGCCTTTTGTGAAAGGATTAATTCGTTAATCAATGGAGTGCTCTTTATGGAGCGTGAAAAGCAGCTTGTAAATACTAATATGGACATAGGAATATGTATCTTGGACCTGCCACTTGGCAGAACACTAGAAAGAGAGAGATAGATGTCGAATTATAGCAGTACCCTGTGTAACTCCACACTGTATTGTTGTATTTGTATCGATGTATCGTAGAACTTGAGTAGGACGTTGAATTAGAAAGTCACACGTGACTGAAGTTGATAGAAAGATGCCCTGAGCCTGTTGTGTATTATCTCAACTGATGTTGTCGACAGTTTTCTCTATATCTTCACCTCTCAAGGATTGCCTCTCTTGACTGATGATCTTCTGGTGACATTTAGTTCTCAAGTCATTTAAGTGTTCTTGTGTAAAATTATTCTCTAGTTTGATTAGAATTATGTGAGTATTTAATCAGATGTGGTTGCCTTGAGAAATTTCTCTGTTTTTTTTTAAAAATTGATCTTATTATCAGCTGGCTGTGTCGTCTCTACTAAAGTTTTATACGTATTGTTTTGTACCAGTTATATAACCTAATAATTTTACCGTGACGCTGTGGTGAAGTGTGATTAATTTCATTAGTATTATTGTATTTTAAACGCTGCGATGGGTGATTATTAAGATATGCAGATATCTTAATAAGTGCAGAATGTTATCATATTCTGCACTTATCTGCAGAATGTTATCGTGGTGTCGTGTTAGCACCAACGTCCCTGTTTACGTCTCTGACATTGCCTTATGGCGAAGAACCGGACGTTAAATTCTTATTGATTGAATGATTGTCATACATTTAGTATTTCATTGAGTTTCTCCTTGCTCTCGTTCTATTCAACCGTGTTCTATGATGCTGTATCAGTGTCTATACCACTGTGTGTCTCTGCACTATTTATTGAATGTCTCACTAGCGCTGTGGTTAGAGGCGTCAGGTAACGCCTTGAAGTTTTAAATGACAGATCCAGAGCTGTATTAAACTCACGTTTGTTCGAATCCCAGCCGCGTTTATCTGAGAATAAAATCTCGGACATCCACAGGATTTGGAAAAATACATGGAAAATGGACTAAATTTGCCCAACGGTTTAAGCATGTACTAAAAGCATGTATAAAAAACTGATGGATATCAACATGATTGATAGCTTCTCTATAGTGCATTAACATCGTCGTCTAGTGAAGTCGTTTAGTAAATTACCTCTAGTAGTGTCTCATTATGTTATACAAGTTATTCTCTCCCTTCAGTTCTTTTTTACTTCTTCATATATATATATATATATATATATATATATATATATATATATATATATATATATATATATATATACTGTCACATGATCAGTGTATAACTACAACAACAGTTAGAGTGCTACTGTCGTCCATGATACCATCGAAAGCAATAATTATGTAACGCTTAGATTCTCTTCGACGCATGAAATGTTTAGTTCTTCTGGTTTTGTTTTGCTTGAGAAATTTACTGCATGAATGAAATATATATGCTTCATCTTGTATCTAATTTGAAAACCCTCGTAAATCAAGCTCTGCAGTGAGGTGTATCTGAAAGCTGATGTTGATTGAGTAACGTTTCTAGAATAGAAATACCTTTTATATCATGTCGTTATTTATTATTATATCTTTATATTATAAATGACAATGAAATACAGATCACGTTTGAGTTTGTTCTCTCTGGATAAGAAGTCTATCAGTAGATCTCATCTGAAAGGCTTATCTGTCTGAGAGGTTCAGTTAGATGACTCCTCTAAAAGCTAATGTTAACGTCAGTTTCCTCACTCGAAAGCGATGTCAGTGACGGGCGAGCCCAGGATTTGAACCCCGCACATACTGATCGGCGGTCGAGTATCTTACCGCCGTCGCCACTGGCATCAAACCATACATATAAGAAAGGTTACTATCTTCATGTCACAATGTCCGCCTTAATTTAACCCCTGTTTGATATCATCTGATATCATCTGATGATGATATCAGATACCTTCACTAGGATAGTTCACATGGGTCTCTGAGATTGAAGGGACATTTCATACACAGTGGTGCTTTATAAATAAACTTTTAGATTTTAAAACTCGTATATTTATCAAATAATCAATCAATATAACATAAATTTAATCAATGTAAGATAGATATAATTAGTATCAAATAATCAATCAATCGAATCAAGCACACTGGCTGGAGCCAGTGGCGAAGTCGGTAAGATACTCGACCGCGGATCAGTTGATGCGGGTTCAAATCCTGGGCTCGCCCGTCACTGACATCGCTTTCGTGTGAGGAAACTGACGTTAACCTTAGCTTTACCAGCTTTACACGTATGCCTATAAAACAAATAAGAGTAAACAAGATGAAGTAGACCACTTCTAACGAGTCGAAACTCTGCGAGATACATCAGGCAATAAAGTCCAGCAAGTTGAGATACATCAGGCAATAAAGTCCAGCAAGAGAAGACCCAATAAATTGCTAGATATCTTCCGTGCTACTGAATATTATTATTTTTATTATTAACAACGAAAACTTATATAGCAGTGTCATGGTCGAATTCGGGCTTCGACACTACTTTACAGAAAGAGTTCAATAATAATAGCAATCTAAATATCAATTACATTTAAATAATATCTAAACAAGTAAACAAATGTATAAAAATATTTAAAAATATAAGTATAGGCTATAAGTCATTCAACACTAATGATTAGCATTTAATAAAGTACTGTAAGTCTTTTTCTCTCATAGTCCAAACAGTCGACTTTGTTCCTGATGTCCTCAACAAGTATCTGACGCAGTAGATTATAATAATTAAAATAACCACAATTTCTCTAGCAGTGTCATGGTTGGTGATCGGTCTTCGGGACTGCTTTACAAGTGATCATTATATATTTTTTCCATTAAATCATCTTTGCTATTGATAGCACCAATTGGCAGCAAGCATCGACGCTTGATTAACCTTCCTTGAGCCCAAGTGAAAATCCATCGACTGTCAACTGGACGAATTTGACTCGCATCAGAGGCAAACACTAACCGCTGCCTTCTCTCCCCTAAAAACTGGTAAAGCTAAGATTAGCGTCAGTTTCCTCACTAGAAAGCGATGTCAGTGACGGTCGAGCCCTGGATTTGAACCCCCACATACTTATCGGCGGTCGAGTATCTTACCGACATCGCCACTGGCTCCAGCCAAGTATGTACTACGACTCCTCAAACTCCCGCTCTCTCCTAGTCTTGTATCTCCAGTGAGATTGACCACGTCTGGCTGAAGCATGCGCCAGCATAGGCTGGTGCTTGGATGGATGCGATTCCTGAGTATAATATCGGGAAGTGTAATCCAAATCAGACCCAAAATATAGAGGTGCCTACAACACAGACACAGTGATCAAAGCCTGTCCACTAGAGGTACCTACAACACAGACACAGTGATCAAAGCCTGTCTACTAGAGGTACGTACAACACAGACACAGTGATCAAAGCCTGTCTACTAGAGGTACCTACAACACAGACACAGTGATCAAAGCCTGTCTACTAGAGGTACGTACAACACAGACACAGTGATCAAAGCCTGTCTACTAGAGGTACGTACAACACAGACACAGTGATCAAAGCCTGTCTACTAGAGGTACGTACAACACAGACACAGTGATCAAAGCCTGTCTACTAGAGGTACCTACAACACAGACACACTGATTGCAGTCAGTTCGCTAGACTTATAATTTTATCTCTAAATCAGGTTTTAAGTGAAATTAGGCGCCTGTCCGTAGTGAATGCGAAAAATTCTCGTTCAGTTGTAATGCTCAGATAAGAATGTGAGAGAAATATATGCTTTTGGTCCTTGAACCTGCAACTTGGAAGAACACTAGAGAGAGAGAGAGAGAGAGAGAGAGAGAGAGAGAAATCAACGTGGAAACTCACTTTCACCCAATATTGAGGAAGAATTGAAGCCAATGAACCAATATAATTAAGCCATAGGTTAATGAACCAAAATCGTCAAACCTCTTAAACAGAGAGATTTGATACTCCAGTACTCCAGTCCCTGTTCAGTACTCCAGTACCTGAGCAGAACAGGTACTGGAGTACTATTCGCTAAGCTCCCTTAACCTCGGTGTTCAACCTCCTCCAATTTCAACCCCTTATCTATATAAGCTATAAAGAAGATGAAATTAAGTCCTCCCTCTTAGGCCCCCACTATTTGATAACCGTAGTTTTCGATGGTTCAGAATGGACGGTAATTTGATCTAGGCCTAATATGGACGGTAATATAATCTGATAATGCTTATCTCATTTTATTTGTCACGCGTTCATTGATGTGATTACTCTGCGAATTTTATGAAATTTTGTGAAATAAAACATATTTCTTCTTCTTCTTCGAAATTTAAATGATTGTATAAACTTACTCTATGCGTAGGCTGTGGGGTGCAGTTTGGGCTTGTCAGCACAACATCACGGATGTCTGGTAGATCTCTGGGCATCATAAGACACATCGGCTTCATCTTCATCTGCAGCAGAAAGTCTCTCTCATACTTCAATGGTCTGCCACTCCCACGTGAGCCATCATCTGACGTCATCTGCTTGTCTGATAACATGTTATAATAAAATCTGGCAAAGCTAAGGTTTACGTCAGTTTCCTCACTCGAAAGCGATATCAGTGACGGGAAAGCCCAGGATTTGAACCCCGTACATACTGATCCGCGGTTGAGTATCTTCACCAATGGCTCCAGCATAATAGCTTGTTATTTACAAGTCAGTGCAAAAAATGAGAAAACTACGCAGGAATGAATTGATTAAAACAGGCGTAGATGTAAAAGAAGTTGCATTTACATACATGCTTCCGTGAAAATAACCAAAAAATAAGCTGTTTAGCCCCAATATGATCATATAGGTTTATATTTAAATGTTGTAACGTAGGGCTATATGTTATAATCAATAAGAATTATTACGAATTTAAGGACAGCAACAATAATATCGACTACTCTAAGAATACCAAATTATGCGATCAGAACCATAATAATAAATAGTAAACACAGAACGTGTAGGCCTATTTGCAACATTACCAAGGATGCTGATGATGAGAATCTTATTCGAAAGAATTACTTTTTAAACTAGAAACTTCTAAGACAGGATTGACAGGAATCCAACTTGTGGCAATTAATATGGCAATTAGCAAGAATTTCGATCATTTGTATATATTCCATAAGTTAGAAGTCAGCTAGCTAGAGGATAACAGTCAACAAAAGCAAGCAGAAGCAAGGTCAAACTAGTCCCAGATGTGTAACTGCACTCATACTCAAAAACTGCCTTACGTCATAGATATAAAGTAAACGCGCATTATAGTGAAATGATCAACTATGTTGATATCTCTATCACTTTTAAAACCACATGTTTAGTCCATAGGAAATTTAGTCCATTTTCCGTGTAACCAGTCCAGTGAATGTACGAGATTTTACTCTCAGATCAGCGCGACCGGGATTCGAACCCACGAGAGTTCAATTCACCGCAGGATTTGTCATTTAAAACTTCATGACGTTACCAGTACGCTATTTAGACATTCTAAATATATGTCATTAGGCTAAGTCTAAAATAGAAAATAAAGCTATAATTTTCATTCAAATAGCTGTTTATCTTGCGTTTTTGTAAACACAACTATGTAATGTCAAATGTAGCTTAAATATGTATATTGTGTTAGTTAAGTATATATATATGGAATCTTGTTAGTTTATTGTGTAGGCCTAGTTTTATTAGTGTTTTGAATGAGTCTTAAACAAGCTGTAATTTGGTTTTTGACTCAGAAACTGTTACGTTATGTTATGTATAGAATAGAAAACAGGTTTACTAATGAAGTTTACCTTCAGTTGTAACCTTGCCCAGAAATCTCATCCCAAACTCTGCTGGACTGTTTTCATCACATGGAATAAATCTTACAAAAGTCTTCTTAAACTCTTGTGTAAAGATCTCTTTACTTGACTTTAGAAGCTGCTCAGTTCTTGTTAAAAGTTCTTTACCACTTAAGACAACGTCGTAAACGGAACCAATATCTTTTAGGTCTGTCAAATATCTTGTGAAGCCTTCTAACTCCACAGACTGAAACTCTATCGCTTCAATTTGACTCCTGAGTTCCTTATTCTTTTGCAATGTAAACTTCTTCACTTCATCCAGAAGTTCCTTTTCACAATCATCCACCATCTTCCTCAACTCATCACATTTTTCTTTGATCTTCTGCTCGGTTGTATCACACTCCTTCTTCAGTTCATCGTCAGCCGCCTTCAGGAATTGAGCTGACTTGTGACCCAGGGCTGACAGCTCTTGTAGCCTTGAGCAGCTTGAACTGAGCATGGCTTGGTACTTAGTAACAGCATCGTCCAAGCTTTGACAGCGATGTTCGTTGTGCTCAGAGGTAAGGCAGCTCAAACACACGCACACGTCGCATCTCAGGCAGTAAAGTCTCAGTGGCTCACCCGCGTGCTGCTTGCAATATCTCGAACCGCTCTTTAGAACTTTTCCTGTCTGTTCCAACTTATAACTCAGCGTAATGAAGGAATGCGATTTAGTTCCATTCATTCTACTATGATATGTGACACAGGACTTGCACAGGTTTTGGTCGCAGTCCAAGCAACACTTAACAGCGTCAGGCCTCTGTATCTCATCATCTCCACAAAGATCACACTGCACTTTCATCTTCAGCTTCCCAGCCGTGGCTTCCAAGTCAATCAGGCTTTGGATATGAAGGTTATCTGGAATGCTGTCGAGTCCTTGGGCTGGAATGGTGAAAATTCTACGACAGAGAGGACACGGGAACTGATCGCGAAGCTTGTTCTTCAGGACGTAGTTCTTCAGACAGTTCAAGCAGAACGTGTGGTGACACAAGAGACATTTGGGTCGCTGGAAGGTGGACAGACAGAGAGAGCATTCCATTGAGGTTCTATCAATATCTGCTTGATTCAGGTCCTTTGAGTCTCTATCAATAGATCTATAGATGAAGCTCTGACTGGTAGCCATGTTGATGACATTAGCTGGCTATCACGGTGTTTATACAAATTAAAATTCTCTGAAATATTAATAGAGGTCATAGAAGTTAGAATGGAAGGAAAAAGAGGCAGGGGCAGGCCGAGATTAGGTATGTTAGATGATTTAAAGACCCACTCATATGTGAAAATGAAAAGGAAAGCGAAAGACAGAGAAAAGTGGAGGCGTTAAATACCGTGGACCTGCAAGTAGGCAGTGCACTAAGAGAAATTCTCTGAAAATACACAAAAGTAGACTATATGTTAAAAATTGGAAATATTCTTAGTCGGAGTTGGGTGAAAGTGGAAAGGATTTACTATGAATTGTGAGCTTCGGACTCTGCAGTCCCGCATGGGTTCATGAATCAGCAACAAGAACCAATAGACTGCGGGAGATATTGCTTTAGTGACCTCTCAGTGGAATAACTCAGCCAAGTGGCAAAAGTATTGTAAAGGTGATGGAAGGTTATTCTTAAATCCGCGCCGGCTGCAATTGGTGCGCCATCAAAAGGCAACGATTACTCATAGCCACAGAGAAGGAGGAAATGGGCTTTAAACCAGTATCCGTTACTTTATGTTATGTAAACTAAGTTATCAGAGCTCGCAGGCATTTTCAACATGTTATTTCTACAATATCATTTAGAATTCTGCTAAAGATTATGTTAGAGTAAATGTTAAGAGTGGGGCTCAGTTGGCATAACGAAGTTCTACATTTTAACCCCAGGCTCCTTAGCTAACTAAGATCCTACCTGCTGGTCATATTTTCAAAGAATGGAAAGCATCAACATAAAGGATGACAGTTAAAGAACTAAATCCCCCATTTTCAACACTAAACTAATAATAAATAATCATAAAATCAATAAATAATAAATAATTTAAGACCTAAATAAAGAAATACAAATAATAAAATGAGAAATAACACTAAAATAATGCAAAACAATATTAAACTTGTGTAAACATATGCATCATTCTAAGCACCACAGATTGCTAAATAACTAGCTTTATATTTTCGCTTTAATTACCAAGAAAATTATGTCTACTTCTGACTATAAGTTTATAACTATTATAACTATAACGATTCTTGAGCGCAAATTTAGGCCTATACACATGTAGCTTCTTAACTAGCCTCCGCAATGAATTTTGTCATTTGATATTATGTTATAATGCTAATAGGGCTAAACTACAGTAGTGGACTACCACTCCTTAGTATTAGGCCTCTAAACTAAATCTCGAAATTTGTCAATCAATAATATATTATTATAAACTGTTAGACACACCTGCAATATTCTAGTTTCATAACTTTCGAGAAAGCGAAACTGAAACAACAGGTAAACTCGGTTTTTTTTTTTTTTTTCGAATCTTTCAGAGCGTTAACAACTGGTGTAGATTTTACAAAATTATACACTGAAGTACTAAAATATAATAAAACTTCCTAAGATAAACAAAATCAACACAAAGTTAGAGTTCTGTTGCTGGCCATGACAACATTGAGCATCATGGAACCAAATCCGAACTGATAAGCAGAATCTGCGGTCCTAGAGACATTGAAAACAAAATCCAGAAAACCGGTCCAAAGACCAGTTTTAGAAAAATGAAGTATTATATAAGCCAAGTACGACGGGTTGGTCTCAGTTCAAAATCATATCAGTTCAGATCCTGGGCTCACCCGACACTGACATCGCTTTCGAGTGAGGAAACTGACGTTAACATTAGCTTTACAAGTTCATCTTCTCTACCGTGCTTGAATGTTAGAATCAAGGATTTTAAATTTTACAATTTGAATCAAGGAGGAAATCTTTTAATTGTCCCGCAAATTATTAGTAAAAAGGAAAGGCTGCCTGATCTAAGGACAATGAACGAATGCCAATAGTAACTTAATACTTTTCAATGCTTATGAAAGGAATTTTTACAAATATATATTTCTTTAAAATAGTTTTTATTTTGCTTATCACTGCTTGTAGGCCTACATAATTAATTAGGCCTACATGGTAAAGTAAACATCTGTTATAGTGAAATGATCAACTATGTTGATATCTATCACTTTTTAATACCACATGTTTAAACCGTTAGGCAATTTAGTCCATTTTCCTTTTAACCAGTGAATGTCCGAGATTTTACTCTCAGATCAGCGCATAAATAAATATATATAATAATATAAACAAGGCAGTAACTACCATGCAGTTCAACAATTAAATACTAGGTCCAATATGAATGATGAGTTAAGATATTTATATTATGCTATTAGGAATAATATGTTGTTTAGGCTATAGGGGGCCTATGTATAAAAATTGGCAATGATATATTTATCACTAAAATAGGCCTACATCTCTGATAGGTAAGTACATGAAAATCATGTAGACCTCATAAGCCTATATGCAGTGAAATTCGCGGCTTCATAGTTTTAAATTTAATATATTTTCAAGATTCAAGCAGCGATGATATTAACCTATAACCAAAGCTTGGCTTGTATCTGAACCACGAATCTCTTTCATCATGATCGAATGGCTTGCACAGTGGGCAAACTAACCGTATCCTATTCCAAGTTAACATGCCGCGAGATTCTGCCAGTGAGTTGTTATAATGGTTCTACCGTTATGATCTTTCCTATTGTTTGATCTCTGCTCTGATGAAGCCTGAAACATATCATAGTGACGAAATATATCATACAAAACGATTTCAGCACTACTGAATTAATGAAAGATGAAAGTAGTGCAACGCATAGAGGTTATTTTCACCTTTCCGTCTCTCATTTTATATTAGTCTCTCTCTCTCTCTCTCTCTCTCTCTTTCTCTCTCTCTCTCTCTCTCTCTCTCTCTCTCTCTCTCTCTCTATATATATATATATATATATATATATATATATATATATATATATATATATATGTTCTCTTCTTTTATGTATATACATGCATTTAGGGCCGAAATATATTTCTATCATGTAGAACTTTCCCGAGAGTCAATTTCTAAAAATTTTCAGGTCACATTTTATTACAAATATGAACCAGTTCTGTCTGTCTGAAGTAACGCTGATTACAGCGCCCGCCCGTGGTGGGTATAAATATATGCCTAAATAAAACTTCTCTTTAGAGTTTCATGTTTTTATATTGGTTTCTTAGAATGTCCGCCTTTGAATTGAGGGTTTGGGGTTCAAATTCAGGTTCAGTTAAAAGTGACAATTTTTCCTAGATAGGCCTATGTGAATTTTGCACGCGGAACATGCTAGTTTTCAATATTGCATTGATCCTAATGAAATATTGCTTTAATTTAATTTTAAATAGTATTGTTAATTTAACTATAAATAGATTAAGGGTTATTTTAATTTTAAATATTGCGTAAGGCCTGAAGCCGTATTGCACTAATTTAACGGTCAATAATCTGATTCTCACTGACCAAAAGTTATCATGTACAAACACAGTACGATTCCCTGAAGTCAAGCCATAAGTCACAAGCCAGAAGTCACTTTAGATCAGTCCAGTTGTCAAAATAACAGTAATTATACCACCCTATCAATTAACGCGTCAAGCCGTGTGATTCCAAATCCTGTGATTCAGCTAGTGCTGTATTTGAGCGGGAATTCGATCAGCGGCTTCTTATTTGTCAATTGTTTGCCTCAGTTTACATTGGGTTTGGACTCGTGGGCTTATAAATAGCCTCGTGTCTGCAAGTTTTGCTTCATTTGATGTCGACAGCTTGTATATTTGCTCATCATTTATAACCTGTGTGCTACATGCTTGACTTTCATACACATTTAGAAGACTCTAACAGAGGTAAGTCCAGTGAGTTTACTATTTGGAGTTATTTGCTGTTTATTTTACTCACATCTACATGTAGGCCTAGGTATGTATAGTGTACATTTATAGCGATACCAGAGTTATTTTATATTTAATTCATGCACATAAGCTGGCATTCACGCTTAGGAAAGAGCACTCTATCGATCAACGAGTTAGTTCCCTCACAAAACTCTATTCCTGATGTAATTTGAGACTTGGAAATAATAATAAGGTTTCTGAGTAAGTTTCCCGTTGCCTACCTCAATATTCTTGCTCAGTCGCGTCTTACGACACCTGCAGATAACGGTTGGTCTAATCCTCAGCGTCCCGAACATAACACGGGAAAGCCCTATCTAGCATTACATGATACATAGTCTATTAGACTATATATGTAGGCCTAACCCTAACATTATATACATAGTCTATTAGACTATATATGTAGGCCTAACCCTAACATTATATACATAGTCTATTAGACTTAAACTTAAGTAAGTTAATAATATTCAATACCCGTTTCATTATCTAACAAAGACATCATTGACAAGTAAATGGATGCTCTAAAGTTATATTTCTAATCGTTTGCTTGTATTTTCTTGTATTTTACTTAATTAATTAATTAAACGTTTTCAGAATTTCTGCGCCCTAAACAAATCAAGGAAGGACAAAGATTAAAGAAAATCATCAGAGAACAACAACAACAACAGTGCGGTCAACACACAGAGGAATGAGTGACCGGATAGATAGAAGCTACATGAGGAGAATTCAGTGTGATGAGGAGAAGTCAGCTAGGCAACCTTACACACAAACCCGCCGAGAACCTGTTGCTCGCGAGAGGATCACCACTGGAAATATTAGTCGTAGAGTTGGGGGTATGCCCTACACTCAGTCATATCGTGGTTCAAATCTTGGTTCAGCTCCACAGACGACCACGGTTCTGATCAGCAACCTCCTCCAGGGAGTCAAGGACGCTGACGTCAGAGCTTTGTTTAAATGGATGCGGGCAACTGAGATCAGCTACAGTGGACTACGATAGGCTAGTAGAATTGTTCTATCTCTATCTATTAACATCTAATAGCATTAGCATTGCTATGTCTCTATCTATTAGCATCTAATGGCATTAGAGCTGTTCTGTCTCTACCTATTAGCATCTAATAGCATTAGAGCTGTTCTGTCTCTATCTGTCTATCTACCTATCTACCTATCTACCTATCTACCTATCTACGTATCTACCTATCTATCTATCTATCTATCTATCAATCTATCTATCTATCTATCTATCTATCTATCTATCTATCTATCTATCTATCTATCTATCTATCTATCTATCTATCTATCTATCTATCGATCCATCCATCCATCCATCCATCCATCCATCCATCCATCCATCCATCCATCCCATCCATCCATCCATCCATGTCATATCTTAGCATTAGCATCTAATAGCATTAGAGTTGTTCTATCTCTATCTATTAGCATAATCTAATAGCCTATAGACCTTTTATAAAAGGTGTTTACTTTGAAAAATCACCTTATGTAATATTTCATTAGTTGGAGGGCGCCACTGTCAATCATAAAATTGATTGTTTTGCGGAAGGCAACTGCAATGTAATTTATCCTTAAAATGTAATATATCCTCTCTAGATATTCTATCTAGACATATTTTAACTGTAAATTAAGAGATATGTTTATCATCATTTGACAAGAAATTGAAATATAATTTTTTTGTAATTATTTCAAATACAATTCTGTTAATAAATGAAGAAATACATAATAAATATATGCTAATATACTGTGCATTGCCAGCCGTCAATATAAGCACACACCCCTCCCCCACCTCCTACTTATTGTGGTTCCATAGTGACCTATGTTGCCATTTATTACAGCAACACGGCCAATGTTGTTACTATTATACCTCTACCATGGTCTAGTCTTAAAATCCATATGACTTTCTATTACTTCTCGATGTTGTCGTTGACGACAGTTGAACTTTAACTGTTGTTGTTGTTGCAGCTCTGTGCTCGGCCACGCTGATCTACGAGAGCGTTGAGGCGGCAGAGCGAGCAGTCGCGCTGTATCACGGCGTGCCGCTCAACGGTCAGCCTTGAGCGTTGTCATACCAGGAGCGCCCCTGCAATCTCCCGTCAACAATCATAGACCCCCCAGCACAGGCCGCTGGGACTCTGACCCTCTCGATGGGTACTCCGTCAACAGAATGAGACGACTTACCGATCCACAGGCCGGTGCTAGAGAACAACCTGAACGTGGCAGAGTAGCGAGCAACAACGATGTTCGTTCTACTCTGGGTGGATTGAGTGATGAGAGAGATACTAGAACTGTTATATACCGTGACAGAGAGGATAACACTGGTGGATATAGAGAGAGAGGTTGTAACACTGACAGATACCGTGAGAGAGAGAGTAACACTGACAGATACCGTGGGAGAGATGGTAACGCTGAGAGATACCGAGAGAGAGATGGTAACGCTGAGAGATATCATATTGAAAATAATAGATACCGTATTGACACCAATAGATATCGTTGTGAGAGTGATAGATATAATGAGAGGCATGATGGTACTGATAGACGTCAAGAGAGAGGTGGAGAGACAGAGAGATATCAACAGAGACGTGGAGAGACCGAGAGATATCGTCATAGAGATATAGATGCTGGTAGACACAGAGAGAGATAGAGACTGTTAGACACCCAGAGAGAGATAGAGATACTGGTAGACATCCAGAGAGAGATAGAGATACTGGTAGACACACAGAGAGAGATAGAGATACTGGTAGACACACAGAGAGAGATAGAGATACTGGTAGACACCCAGAGAGAGATAGAGATACTGGTAGACACCCAGAGAGAGATAGAGATACTGGTAGACACCCGGAGAGAGATAGAGATACTGGTAGACATCAAGAGAGAGATAGAGATACTGGTAGACATCAAGAGAGAGATAGAAACACTGATAGATATCTAGAAAGGCCCAAGTGGACTGCTGTAGGCGCGGATGTTAGAAGTGGTGATAACAGTGAACGCCGTAACGACGTCGTCAACACTGCTCGCCGAGAAATCAAGAACCACCTTGAGGAGAACAAGAACGAGCTTGATGACAACAAGAACGAGCGCAGCGCTGAGATCAAGAACGAGAGCGGCGCTGAAAGCAAGGACGAGAGCGACGCTGAAAACATGAAGGAGAGCGACGCTGAAATCAAGAACGAGAGCGGCGCAGCTCCCATGGGTAAGAGAAGACTGGCTGAACGGGACTCAGAGATGAATTCCTACATGGAAGAGGTTGTGCTGAAGAAGAAGATGAAGCTGGACCTGGAGAATTCTGAGATAGCAGAATAATTATCTCATTTCTACTGCTGGAAGATTTAGTAGAGCCTGTTTGTTCTGATTTAATACTAACATTGTACTGATGGAAGATTTTAGTAGAGCCTGTTTGTTTTGATTTAATACTAACATTGTACTGATGTTCTGAATTGTGTTCATCATCATCATCATCATCATTATCCTCCCTTGAATCCCAGTTTAGCTAGGGCGGGATACGAATAGACTGTCTCAAATTTTCTCTCGTGTTACTTGAACTACTGCTTTGAACTGATCTCGTATTATTTGAACTGTTGCTCTGAACTGATCTCATCTTATTTGAACTGTTGCTCTGAACTGATCTCATCTTATTTGAACTGTTGCTCTGAACTTATCTCATCTTATTTGAACTGTTGCTCTGAACTGATTTCATCTTATTTGAACTATTGCTCTGAACTTATCTCATCTTATTTGAACTGCTGCAATGAACTGATCTCGTGTTATTTGAACTGTTGCTCTGAACTTATCTCGTGTTATTTGAACTGCTGCATTGAACTGATCTCGTTTTTATTTGAACTGTTGCTCTGAACTGATCTCATCTTATTTGAACTGTTGCTCTGCACTGATCTCATCTTATTTGAACTGTTGCTCTGAACTGAACTCGTTTTATCTGAACTAATATTCTGAACTATGTGTCGTTTACTTTGATAATTGAGTTGATAAGCTATGTAGTGCTTTGATACAGATATCTGATAATTACTCTATAGTGTTTTGAAACAGTTACTATATATATAGTTGTCGTAGTTTTCTATTAAAACCTTCACTTGTTGTGAACAAAATGTTATGTTATTTTGAGTCTCAATCTAACATGTTAAACATTAGAGTCTGTTTGAAGTCACTGCATGTTGATCATGACTTACTTAAAGCTGGTAAAGCTAATGTTAATGTAATTCTCTTCATTCGAAAGCTATGTCATTGACGGGCGAGCCCAGGATTTGAACCCCGCACGTGTATACTGGTCCACGGTCGAATATCTTACCGACATCGCTTCTTACTTACTTAATTACTCAGTGTTCTCTTCAGTGCACTGTCAAGTGACAGGTTCAAAGTACATATTCATACGCACATGCTGCTTCCATAAAGAGCACGCCATCGATTAACGAGTTAATCCTTTCACAAATGGCTATGCCTTATCCAAACCTTAATTTAGTCTATTGCGCGGGTATAATATGAAGTCTAAGGTAGTTTCCCATTGCCTTCCTCATTTCGATAGTGCCATTCAATCCTGGGAAAAATTTCATGCTGAGGTGGATCCCTTTTGCCTTCCTCAGCTTCTGCCTCTGTCGCCTCTTACGGCAGTTTGTTTGCGGTTGCTCTATTCTACAGTGATCCAACCACACCCGAACACAACACGGGGCATAGATATTATCAAACCCTCATTAATAGGCATGTACAATTGTACATTTAGCTTAATTATAGACTATATAGCCTACATGTGTAGCTTATGGTTTCCTCTTTGACTTCTTAAGTTTAACTTTGATTAGTCGCTCTTACGATACGTTCAGTTTAC